>OY998248.1:25373793-25790270 GCA_963922005.1 Cornus suecica
GTGAAGGTTGCCAGTGATGGTACCTACAAACATCTCGGTTCTCTATAGTCACGTATTGATGAATTCACATACAAATTTAATTAAGTCATGATACAATGTAAAAGATAGTATGGATGAAAATATTTCCACTCACTACCGAACAACAATTATATCAAGCTTCAGGTTATGAATGGTCCTCACTTAAGTGAATGATTTTGATACTTTTTACTTAAAATCCAGACAACCTTACGTGATTTTATGAACATTCAACAACAATATTTTAGTTTCTCTTATCCTACTTTATTGATAAAAGTTTGCCATTTTTTTATCAAAACGTAACTTTTCTACTTTCCACTTTTCATCCCTTTTGTCTTTCTATGTCTCTAGACTTTTCAGCGAGGATTTTTAATCCCACTAACTAATTTTCTTCATTTCAACCAAAACAACTCCCCATCTCCCCTTTTATTGTCGCAAAATTATTTTTCAACTACATAGTCAAAAATCAACATATTTCTCATAGTGAATGTGTGTTTGTGCTTATATGTCAATGTCGTCCTTCTTTATTTCAATTTCACTTATTTACTCACCCATGTAAAACCACATCACTTCACTAACTTGATCTAATCATTATTCTCATTAATGGAAATATCACATCACATACTACTCATGCATCATATACACAAACTTAATCAAACTGTAATGCAAAACATTTATGTGTGAAAACAAAGAATTGTTCCAAAATATTTCTTCTTTTTTTTCGAAAATCTTTATTCCTTGTAATACTATACCCTCACCCGCAAACTTAAATCAGAGCATGTCCGCATGGTGAAAAATAAAATAGAAAAATAGATATAGTTACCCTTGAAGCTTAATTCTAGATTCCAAAGCACCGCATGAATCCCCTTCCCCAAACTTGATTTGGTTCACCTGTAGATATTATCAACAAAACATAAATACCCAATCATAGCAAGGGAAAAATAAATTTCAAAAGTATCTAGAAATTCACACAAAAGTTTCAAGGAATTTAAAAAATTTCTTTTTCTTTTCTTTTCAAATGATCTGGCCTTAAGGACCTAAAATCCTACGAATAAAATAAAAATAAAAGAAAATAATAAAAATAAAAACAAAGATAAAGACATGGCCTTAAGGGTCTACCGTCTCTAAGAATTTAAATTACAAAAATTAAATGATATCCTATTCTACAAACCGAGACTAAAAACTAACTTTCACAACCTAGGACCAATGTTTAATGTTGTTGGCACGACAAGACCACTCAAAGGGCTATCCAACACCCTTCCTCTCTATAAGATTTCTCATACTCACAGGACAAAATGTTGGAAATGACTCTCTCAGTGCTCTCACCTGTGAACAATTAGTATTATCCATGACATCAAATATAGAACAATAATCACCATATAAAGTACCTTCTATGTCACATTCTATCTTCACCCTATGTACATGCAATGTGTCCAACAGATGCTCCTTCAACATCTTATGTATGGTTCCCTCCACCACTTCATCACTCTCCATTAAACTAACATATGCCATAAATTCCGGTCTCGGATCAATCTCCTCATAAATCTTTAACCGCTGACCATGCTTTTTTAACCTCTCATTTCCAAAACCTACCTCTCCGCGGGGGTAAACCAATTTCACTCTAAATGGTTCATCCCTTCTTAACCGGATCTTACCTGGAAAACATTTCAATTTCAAATTATATTGCCGTTCCTTCCGGCCGAGCTCAAGGTACTTAAGACAAACATGCTTAGCATGATGTATTATTGTCCGAGCTATGTAAATTCGAACATCCTCATACGCTGAATTTTGTATCCCCTCACACTAATTTCTTAATCGTGGATCTTCCCAGGCATACAACTTATCTACCATGTTTATACTCAGCACTCGCTCATCTGAAAAGGGATCCTTAAGAGGGATGTTATCCTTGGTAGGCTCTATCACAGTTCATGGTAAATGATTAGCTCTCACAGTCTTCGCACCCTTTTTATCTTTCAAAAATCCATCCTCTTGATCCTCATTTAACCCACACATCACCATTTCTTGAAGTGTACTCTCAGGCATCAACTCTTGTAGAGGAATAAATTGACGTCCAGCCTACTCTCTTGGTGCTCTCTCTGGCTGCGAGTACAAGCAATTTCCAATGCCTCAATAACTTCCAAATTTGATTGTTGTTGATCCTCCTAGTTTTCTAATTTCGCCTCCGTAACTTGTTTATTTGTCACTAAGCTCTTCTTTTAACCTTCAATGCCGTCATACATCCCAATCTTAGAAAGTGAGTTGTCAGGCACCGATACCGCTGGTGACACAAATGGAGATTCAGGTGAATCTCTTAGCTCCTCCTCTAGTTGCAAACCTAAAGCTCTTTCACATGCATTTGATATTCCCATCAAAGTATCCAGATCATTTCTTGCGTGACTCGAAGATACTGGTTCTTCACAAGCTTTATTGACTTCTTCTACATTAAAGCACTCCACATGTGTATTGATTTGATGACCTATATCAGAAATATTCATCATCACCTTCATATTCCCGAAAGATAAATCCATCACTCTTGTTCTGTAATCGATATTCGCATTAGTTGTAGCCAAGAACGGTCTTTCTAATATTACTGGGATATGTTTCTTCAAGTCTTGAACAGTTTCTGTATCGAGAATTATGAAATCTACTGGAAAGTATAACTTTTTTACTTGAATGATGACATCTTCCAAAACACCCCTCGCTTGCTTAATCGACCTGTTAGTAAATTGGAGCTCCACCAAGGTAGGACTGAGCTCTCCCAACCCTAGTTGTTGGTAGACTTAATATGGAAGTATGTTAACACTCGCACCCAGATCAAAAAGAGCTATACCAATTTCCTTGTCACCAATGACACATGGAATAGTGGGAGCACCAGGATCTTTCCTCTTAGGCGGTATGATACTTAAAAGCAATGAACTCACTTGTTCAGTCAACATGATCTTCTTTGGAGTCTTCACTCTATTTTTCCGTTTTTCTGTATAAAGGTCCTTGAAGAACTTAGCATAGGGTAGTATTTAGTCTATAATGTCTAAGAGAGACAGATTAATCTTGATTTCTCGGAATGTCTCCAACATGTCAGACTCTTTATTTTTACCATTTCTGGTTGGCTCTCTAAGACATTGAGGGAATGGTGCTTCCTCCTCAAATGATGCCCTTTTTGGCTCTTCATCTTCCTCTACTTGAGGTTGATTTTTCTAAACTTTTTGGCTCTTCATCGACCCCAAAAAGGAGTACCATCAACCGGATCGCAACAACCCGTCTCATGACTGACCTAACTAGTACATGCCAATTATGTTACTCTAATCTACTCCTAATGCATGAAATTAAACTAAAGCATGCCTATATTAAATCGCCAAGGCACGACCTGTCTCAACCAAGGATTTCAAGTTTTATTACTACCATTGTGTAGAAAATCATGATTAAGCACCGAGTTCCAACCCATATTGAATAATCATAATTGTGAAAAATAATATATCTATTCCATCTAAGACAAGAATTTAGAACAAAAATAGAATTTTATATTGCAAATCAGTACGGCCTCTTAACTACTACAATCATCACAGTATGGTCACAGTTTTCCCTCATTTACACTTAAAAATAATAAAAGAACTACATTATTTGGCAAGGGTTTTACTCGAAAACCCTAGATACCGAGTCAGTTGGCCATTGTAGAAGGTGACTGCATCATTGATGTAGAAATGCTCCCCATTGTCTTTTTCTTCGGATCTGTAGGTTTGAATATGGCTCTCAATAGCAGCAAATCTGAATGAATGAACAGCCTCCAAAAACTCACGTCTGAACTCTCCAACTCAACAAACCTAACTTTAATGTATGGTCTTGTATATATATGCAATGGAATAGAGAGGCCCTTTTTAGTCTTTTCACTCTCAAAACACATCAAAACCCTAAATATAAGTGTATATACATGTATACAGAGGTCTAAAGTCATGGGCACGTCTTCCAATAAAGCTTGGGGTGAAATAGGAAAAATCACACAAAAATCCTCAAAGTTGCCGCACTTACGCTTGGAGGCTACACTATAAGTGTAGTTGTCCTACGCTTCAAGCGTAGGTCCAAATGCGGGTCCCGAGCATAGGTCCAGTCGGAGATTTTGAAATTCTAGCCACGTTTTGGTATTGGAAGCGTAGGCACAAGCGTATGATTTTTATGGAAAACCACTTTTCTCCGTGAATGCGTCAGAACATCCGTCTCGAACCCATGATACTTTTTGCTGAAGATGACGGCTTCTGAAAGTGCCGTTTTTGCCCTCTGGGAGCCATTTTTGTCTCAGACTGCCTATTTGACTCTTCTCTTGGATAGAAAGAACACACACTTCAGTTAATTCACTGAAGTTAGCTCCATTTATTCATTTAGCTCCTGAAACATACTTTAAAACGTAGACAACATAAAAATACCAAATAATGGAATGAAAAAATGTAATAATAGTGAGTTAAGGGGTTAAAATGACTAATATTTGACACATATCACCACCTGAGTAGGACTTACCCATGTGTTATCAGAAATGGGGTAGATGATACCTGCATCTAGCAATTTTACTACTTCTTTTATTACCACCTCTTTCATATTTGGATTCATCCTTCGTTGCATTTTTCTTGATGGCTTTGCATCATCCTCAAGATGTATGTGATGCATTCAAATCAAGGGGGTTTTGCCTTTCAAATAAGTAACGCTCCATCCTATTGCCTCTTTGTTCTCACTCAGAACCATGACTAAACTCGATTCCTGTTTTTCTATCAAAATTATATTATCACCATAAGAGTCTCACCGGGTCTTAAGAAGACATATTTCAATTTTTTAGGCAGTTCCTTGAGTTCCAAGGTAGGAGGAGTAGTTAAGGAGGGAATTGGTAGAATATTTGAAACTATCGGGAACGGTTCAACCGGCTCCCGCCATGGTTGAGTATATAAATCAGTCTCCATCGCATCAAACTCTTCATTTTACAGCCTCTAATATGTCTCCCAATCAACAACTTCCACATCTAGCCATTCTCTAGTCATAAATGACTCTAGCTCATCCTTCTCCAGGATTTGTGTTGAAAAATCTGCTATAATATCATCCAGTTCATCGCAGTCATTAATCTAGAAACAATCCCCAGATTCAGGCAATTGGTGACTTCCTTCAAACACATTCATCCTGAACTTCATATTTCCAAAGGTCAGATCCATGGCTCCGGTTCTGCAATTGATGCATGCATTGCCATAGCTAAGAATGGTCTTCCCAGTATTACTGGAATGTGCTTATTCAAGTCAGGGATAGGTTATGTATCCAAGACTATAAAATCAACCGGAAAAATAAAAATTGCCCACTTGAACAATAACATCTTCAAGCACTCTTCCTACATGTTTTACTGATCGATCAGTAAATTGAAGTACGACCTCCATGGGACTCAGCTCACCCAACCCTAGCTATTGGTAGACTGAATATGGAAGCAATTTAATACTCGCACCTAGATCAAGAAGGCTCTACCAATTTCCTGGTCACCGATGACACATGAAATAGTGGGAGCACCAAAATCCTTCCTCTTAGGTGGAGTATCGCTTAAAAGAAATGAACTCACTTGCTCAGTCAAGAGTATTTATGTTATATTTTTTGCTCTGCTCTTTCGCTTTTGGGTGAAAGATCCTTGAAACTTTTAGCGTAAGGTGGTATTTGGGTGATTACATCTAAGAGAGGTAAATTGATCTTGATTTGTCATAATGTTTCCAACATATCAAATTCTTTCAATTTTCTGTACTTATTCGGCTCTCTGAGACGTTGAGGAAATGGCGATGCCTCCTCATAACTTGCCCTATCTAGCTCTTCAAGTAATGTATGATCGACATCGTCTTCTACTGATGGTTGATCCTTCTGGACTCTCTCAGCCTCTTTTCTTGTAGCTTCTTTCCTCTGCTCTTCTTCAGCTTTCTTCCTCTGCTCTTGTTTTGCCTCATTTCTTCTTTGCAACCTCTCTTCATGCTCTGCCTCAACTTTACTCTCCACTTCCCTTCCACTTCTCAGAGTTGTGATTGCTTGAACCATTTTATTAGGTTCATTGACAAATGATCCGAGCTCCAGTGCTTGTTGTGGCCTTGGGTTAGCGACCAGATGACTAGGTAATCTCCCTAGCTCTCTTACATTCCTCTCATTAGCCATTTGGCCCATCTGCATATGTAGTTGTGCCAATGATTGGGTATGAAGACCTAGTTTATTATATATGTATAGTATAACTTGTTCTAACCTATTAGTCTTGAAACCGGGTGGAGGAGTTTGGCTTCTTAGAGGATGGGTCTGGTAATTATATGGCTGCACAACTTGATCATTATTGAAAGGCTGAAGATCTTGGGAATTATTGAATGATTGGAGAGCTTGGGAATTATTGGATGTTCTAGGTTGGTAATTGGACTGAGAATTTTTAGCCATGATTGTTGGTTGTGAGTCTAATGATTGTTGACTCTGTTGGAACCTTGGCTCTTAGTTCTATGATTGTTATCTCTTAGTGAACCTCAGTTGTGGGTTATATGACTGCTGTCTTTCTTTGAATCTTGGTTGTTGATTGGATGAATGCCCTTGTTGGAATTTTGGTGGTGGATTCTCTACATTGGTAGATTTGTAAGACAAGAGTGGATGATTTCTGGCATTGGAGGACTATAAATTGGTGAAATGAGCATTATTGGAATAGTTCCCCGATGCGTTGGCATAGATAGCCATTATCTCCTCACACTCATTTTGGGAATACTCAGCTTCAACTTCAAACGTCTCTCTAGGAGGGAAATGACTTCGCTGCATAAAATTTTCAATTCTCTCTAATTTCTCTCCAAACAATGCCATGGTATCTCTCACATCATCATGCTCTACAACATAAGATTTCTCAGATCTCATATCGTGTTGTCCACCTCTAGACCTCAACTCAGATTGATATTGAATTCTTTTTTCACTGATATTATCAAAGATCTCCAAAAGTTCTTTAGCTGGCTTTAAAATAAACTGACCTTATGTGGCCGCATCTATTAAAGTCTCATGCGCCTCTCCAAGTCCCATGTAAACATTTTTAGTGATATCTTGTTCAAAGAACCTATGGTGGGGACATTTATACAGAATTTCATTATATCTTTCTCATGCATCATGAAAATGTTCACTAGGTAACTGCCTAAAGCTTTTGATTGCATCTTGTGCTTCTGAGGTCTTTCCTATGGGATAATGTTTTTCTATGAATTCTCTCTTAAAGGCTTCCCAATCAATTTTAATTTCTTTTGTTAATTTGATGTACCATATTTTAGCTTTCTCTTTCAATAACCAAGGGAATAATCTCATTCGCAAGTCATTTTTGGGCAAATTGTCATACCTAACAGTGAGGCTACCTCTAAGACATCATTGATGTGCTGGTATGGGTCCTCTATTCTAAGGCCTGAAAATTTTGGAAGCATATTTATCAAGCTTGTCTTGATCTTGAAGTGTTTTGCTCCTTCTTCCTCTGAAAAATCAGCATAGGAATTGTACGCATCAGGTGCGTAATATCCTTTCAGTGATGTCTTTGGTGCCCTTTGTTAGTAGGCTTTTTGGTCAGTCATTGCTTTTTCTTGCAGACAGTGACGCTCTTCAATAGATCAACGTAAACGATGGAAAGTCTTTTCGATCTCAGGATCGTGCTCGACTAACGCAATGCTTAAATTAGAAAGTCGGTTTATCGGTCATACGTTACTCAAAAAACTATATATTTTTTTTTTTCAAAATTTTTGTGAAATAAAAAATCAACTAAATTAACTACTTCTAAATTACAGAAAATAAAGCAAGAATTAATATGCGAAAATCTAGGTAACTAAAACTCACAAAAGTTCTAGACGTAACTTTAAAAGCTCCGTTTTTCCCTTTTATGCTCTTCAAAGTACCTGTCAATCACACAGAACTTTAACTTTAGCTATAGCTACAATAACGTAATACAAATAAACTACTAAAACTATTGAACAATGCTCAATCCCCGGCAACGGCGCCAAAAACTTGATGCGACGTCAGGTGTATAAAAATATGTGGTTAAAAACAACACCTTAACGACTCTAGGTTTTACCCTACGCAAGCGCACTTATCAATTATAGAATAGCAAATGGCTTGAGTAAGGGATATCGATCCCATAGAGACTAAAATTGTTCACTTTAATAATTTAAAAATATTGAATTATATTTTCTGAAAAATTGTTTGTTTGGGTGGTCAAAGACTAAATTATCTATTTTAACTATTATTATCTAGAAAGTAAATAAATTTGTTGTGATTCAGACGAAAGAGAAAACTAGGATTTTCATCACCCCACCACTAACCGCATATTATAGTTCCTCACTGTATCAATTGTACGAGGGCGATCCATTACTGTGAATCAGGTCATACCGCAAATAACTAAATACGACACCAAAAAGGAGTACCATCAACCAGATTAAGACAACCCGTCTCATGACTGACCTAACTAGTACATGTCAATTATATTACTCTAATATACTCCTAATGCATGAAAATAAACTAAAACATGTCTATATTAAATCGCCAAGGCACGACCTTTGTCAACCTAGGGTTTCAAGTTTAATTACCACCATTGTGTAGAAAACCATAATTAAGCATCCGAGTTCCTGCTCATATTGAATAATCATAGTTGTGCAAAATAATATATTCATTCCATCTAAGACAAGAATTTAGAACAAACATAGAATTTTATATTGCAAATCAGTACGGTCTCTTAGCTACTACAATCATCATAGTATGGTCAACAGTTTCCCCTCTTTATAATTGAAAACAATGAAAGAACTACATTACTTGGCTAGGATTTTGCTAGAAAACCCTAGATACCGAGTTAGTTGGCCATGGAAGATGGTGACTGCATCGTTGATGTAGAAACGCTCTCCATATTCTTCTTCTCCGGATCTATAGGTTTGAATATGGCTCTCAACAGTAGCAAGTATGAATGAATGAACCTATGAACCAGCCTCTTCGAACGTCTCACAACACCAACCCTAATGAATCTCAGAATCATAACTCATATTCTCTAATATATGATCGTGTATATATAAGCAATGGTATAGAGAAACCCTTTTCAGTCATTTCCTCTCTAAACCTCATGCAAACCCTAACTTCTCATATATATAAGTGTATATACATGTATATAGAGGTCTGGAGTCGCAAGCACGTCTTCCAATTGAGCCAGAGGTGAAACTAGAAAAATCCACGAAAAACCACAAAACGTTGTCGCACTTACACTTCAAGCGAAACAGGCCTACGCTTAAAGCGTAGGTCCCAAGCGTAGAAATATGATTTCCAACCACTTTTTGAAACTGAAAGCGTAGGTATTTTGTGAAAAACTAATTTTCTTCGTGAATGCACCAAGACAACTGTCTTGAACCCACGGTACATTTTGCTGAAGATGACGGCGTTTGGAAATGCCGTTTTTGCCCTCCGAGAGCAATTTTTGTCTCGGACTGCCTCTTTGACTCTCCTCTTCGATAGAAAGAAGATACTCTTCAGTTAATTCACCGAAGTTAGCTCCATTTCTTCATTAAGCTACTGAAACATGCCTTAACACACAAACACAATAAAAATACCAAATAATGGAATGAAATAACGTAACAATAGTGAGTTAAGGGGTCAAAATATATAATATTTGACACCTATCACTTTCCAACCACTTTTTGATTCTGAAAGTGTAGGCACAAACGTAGGTATTTTTTTGAAAACCACTTTTCTTGGTGAATGCACCAAAATGACCGCCTTAAACCCATGATACTTTTTGTTGAAAATGATGGCTTCTGAAAATATCATTTTTGCTCTCAGGGAGCCATTTTTGTCTCGAACTACTTCTTTGACTCTCCTCTTGGATAGAAAGAACATGTACTTTGGTTAATTCACCGAAGTTAACTTCATTTCCTTGTTAAGGTCCTGAAACATGCTTTAACACACAAACCACATAAAAATACGTAATTTGTCAATTAATATTTTAATTTTTCAATTAATTCATAAAAAAACATATTCACCCCCCAGGCTTAGTTCACCGTCTTCTACGTAATTTCACTCATATAACTTTTCTTCTTTTTTTTATCTAAAAGAATCTATATTTTACACCGACATGTATAGTACAAAATCGAAACTTGTCAAACAATTCACATAACTTAGATTTTTATAATTAGGGTTAATTACAGCTAGATCCCCTTAAGATATGTCAAATAACAGGTAGACCCCCTGTCGTTTGGTAAATTACATCTAGACTCATGCCTATATTTCATTTAAAAGATTTAAAAATTATTATTTTGTCAATTACTTATTTACAAAGGTAATTTTGGTCCTATTATAAACTTTAAATGAGGGTATTTTGTTCTTTTCACATGTCATTTGCATCTACTCGAGGGTATTTAAGACATTTCACATCTAAAGAAGTGTTGACATCAGCATTGACCGAGTTTGACCACGCCAATAGGGGATATTTGTTACAACGTACAAATTTGAGGGGGTCTAGCTGGAATTTACCAAACAACAAGGGGTCTACCTATTATTTGACATATTTTGAGGGATTCTAGCTGTAATTAACCCTTATAATTAGAATTATATATATATATATATATATATATATATATATATATTTCATTCTCAAAACTCCCCTCCTTCTTCAATAAAATTCCTTGATCGCCACTAACTACAACTAAGCAAATGGTGAATTACATTAATTAAAAAAAAAATCAACGTAAAGAAAAAAAAAAGATTGGAGAAAAAATAATAATAAAGACCGTCTTATAATGAAACAACTCCTTATACATATTTCTTTTTCCAAGATGAACAAAATTGAAACTACAAAGACTAAAAAGTAAAAGCTTACAAACTAAAGCTTACAAACAAGCCACTCCAAAGCCACACATTATTGCCCATGACTCACAAGATGAGCCACCTGAATTGAATCTTTTACAATAACAGCCACCATTAATTAGGCAGAAGTAGAAAGCTTAGGCTCTGCTTGATATATATTTATGAAAACAGTTTTCTATTTTCTGAAAATTGAAAATCAAAAATTGTATAAAAGTCTGCTTAGTTTAGTTTTTTGAAAACAGTTTTCAGAAAACTTAACTATAAAAATATTTGTTTAGAGAACTCATTTTTATTATTCTCAAAAAATTATTTTCTACTTTCGGTATTCTCAAGAATAATTTTTAAAAATATAAACCAAGCAGACCCTTAGAGTCTCTCAAAATAAGATCGTACCATACTCTGCAACCTAAGGTTTTATTTTATTCTTTCAGTTGTTCAGGAAGACGAACCATCTAGGAGGGCACCAAAGGGATAGCCGATATCAACGAGCTCTCGCTCATGGTCTAAGTTGGGTTAAATATAAGCAATCTTCCCTTCATGCAAGAGACCCCTTTCCGCGAAGTACCTTCATGCAAGAGACCCCTTTCCGCGAAGTACGACAACCACCTTACACTCGCAACCACCCTATTTTATAAATTTTCTCTTTACAATATGTCTATGTATCTATAATTTTGTAAAACATTTTTGATGAAAAGAAACGACCTAATATGACGTCATCCTTTATTTTTCATCAATTAAAACCCTAAGCACTGTAAAACTGCTACAAAGTGCATGCATGCATGACACTAATATTTTTCTTGCCTAATAATCCATCTAAACTGTATTTAATTTTCAATGTTTTTCGATACCTAGTTTTCAATAGTTTGGTATGTACTGTATATGGTATACTACTATCAATAAGGCAGTGGAAATGGTTGATTGGCTGTCACAAACGGAGGCTGAGGGATAAAACTTGTGGAAGTACTATATACACTAGTATTGTTATAAGGTATTATATTTTGTTCTAGACATTCATGAGGTAGCATTTGTGGTTGCTCAAATCTCTGTTGCGGTTGTTGTTTAGGGACATGAAGCTTCTCTCCCTCTAGCTCTCTATATTTGATGAGGTATTGTTTGAGTGGCTTCACATAATCCTCAAACCCTAGGGTGGTGATAGCCCATATAATATCGTCGCCGTTGATCGTCTTCCTCTTCTCACGTTGGCATTTATCGGATGCTTCTCCGGTAACAAAGCTAATGAACTCGGACACACATTCTTGAACAGTCTCTTTCGCGTCCTTGGAGATCTTCCCGTTGCCCGGAATCACCTTTTTCATGATCCGGCCAACGTTGGCTATAGGAAGAAAGCGGTCTTGTTCTTTGTTGTTGTGGTTGCTGCTGTTTTTCGAACATGGGCTTTCGGGACTACCTCCGCTCGTCTCGTTAAGCCCATTTTCGTGTCTTTGATCATCGTCCATGTCTATGGAGATTGAGGATGAATTGAAGTTTTGGAGGTGGTGTATTTGTGTTTCTATATGGATAAGATAAATCTTATATGGCATGAGAAGCATGAAAATAGGCACACGATGAGGAAGATAAAAGGCTAGGGTTATTTTCACTGGTATAGTCCCTTGGACTCGCTCTCAAGGTTGAGAAGGTAAATTGTAAATGTTAGGGATTGGACTTGTTGTACAATTAATTTTGAATATTTTTACAACTACTTTTTCAATTATCCGTATTTCCGTACCGTACTTAATTATCCGTGGAATTGACTATTCGGATGTTTGAAAAAAAGTACTCCCTATATCCCAATTTAAGTATTCACATTCACTATTTAACTCATTTCAAAATAAGAAAAGTCAACATTACTTTATTTGGTCAATTTACTAATTTACCATTCAATCATTTAGATTATAAAATATCTAAACTACAACCATCACATCATTTGGTGGGACCAAGGGTAAAATTTATTTTTCATTCACTATCACACCAATAAAATTCATCATCTCAAAAAATTAGATTCCCCAAAATGGACCTATAATATGGGACAAAGGGAGTATCATCTTCTAGATATAACGAAGAAAAATCCTGTTAATTATTAGGTGGTTAGAAGATCAACTACCAAAAGAAATTTGGATTAAGCTCGGGAAAATAAAGATATGCGATTATGATTCTCACATAGGTTATAGAATAATTTGTAATGAGACCCCCTGAACTTTAGGTTAATTCCACGTAAAAATTTGTCAACACAATTTCGGTCCAACAACCCCCTAAACTATCAGTTTTCTTGCAGTTACACCTCCTGGGGGGTGAAAAGTCCAGATTGCCCTTACCTTATCTCACTTATTACATGAAACAAATATTTGGGTGCTAAAATTACATCCATGTCCCTAGATGAAAACCTTATTATATATATATATATTACTATTAAAGGTACAAGCATTTTTTTATTATTTTCAAACATTTATTTTATTTTTTTATTTTTAAAATAAATAATTAAAAGACATATCTTTTGATTTAAATATAAAGGTTATGTCTCTTTGAAATTACTTAGGCGGTCAATGAAAATAGCCTAAAGAGGGGGTGAATAGACTTTTTGTGCATTTATTGACAAATTAAAGTTAATTGCGGAAAAGTCAATTTTAATCCAATTCTCTATCAAGATAAATCATGCAAAGATTAATCTAAGTGCAGAATATAAAGTAATGGAGACACACGATATTTTTACGTGGAAAAGCTTGGAAATACTCCAACTAAAAATCATGGATACATTCGGGTATCAATACACTATGAATCAGAGAATTTGTACAGACTCTATGAAAATTGTACTTACAACCGATGTAATATGTTGTTATTCACTTGACATCTGAAAGTCTAGATTCACTCGCGCTCCACGAAGCTCTCGCTCCGCTCCGTACTCTGACAGCTCTATTTCTCAACAGATCAAACAACCACGAAACCTCCTGCTCCAATCTCCGCACTCAGACACCTCTATTTCTCAAACAAATCTAAGCAACCACGTTGCAATCAGTAGTGTGTAGATTTTTCTGAATCTAAGTCATTCAATCATGCATAAGATCGTCCATATAGAAGCACAATTGAATTAACCCTAATACAATAGAGAATTAGAAGATATATAATCACTCAATGATCTTTTCTCTCTCTATCTCTGTATAATAATATAAATCTGTAAAAAAAACTTGCAGAGATCTATCAATGGCTCAAAGGTTGTTTCTCATGTGTAGAAGACCTTGGTATTTATAGACCATACCTGAGTAAAACCCTAAGTTTTTCCTTTCTCATAATTTCACATCCATCTAAGCAAAACCCTAATCTCTTATGTATATTATGTGTATTGCATGTATACCAAGGTATAGGAGTCGTCCAAGTATCATAGAATTAAATCAAGACAACACCGACATCACAGCAAAAATCAATAGATTTTTTAGCCATCGCTACGCTTTAAGTGTAGGTTCAAGCATAGCTTCAATCGTAGGACTTTACTTTCTGGACACTTTTTGCTTCTGAAAGCGTAGACATTTTTGTTAAAATCAATTTTCTCCGCAACTGCGCCAAAATGACCGTCTTGAATCCACGATACTTTTTCCTTGAAGTGACTGCTTTGGAAAATGTCATTTTCGCCATCCGGTAGACATTTTTCCTTAATACGAGACACTACTTCAATGTTTGATTTCGCCTTTGTTGAAACTTGCAGATGTCGTTGAAACCAAAACAACCTATTTAACACTCAACATGGTTATTATCTAGAACATGTCATAAATAAACAATACTAAAAAATGTTCTTACAATCTCCCCCTTGGCATTTCTGAGACAAAACCATATTTTATAATATAGTCTCACAAATAACAACATAACATTTATACCTATGAACACACACTGACAAACATAGATATAAATTGTCACATTGCTTTTAGACGGTCTACCAATCCTGTAACCACAACATTGAACAAATCATTGAACATAAGTATGAGAAACAGATATAAAATGATCATAAGAAAAACACAATGATCATTAAACACTCCTTCTCCCCCTAAAACAATTACTCCCCCTTACTCAATTTTTCTCCCCCTTTTTGTCACTAAAATGACAACGAATAAAAAAAAAACAATCAAAGCACATGAAAGAAATAAGGGAATGCCTCAAGATGAAATCATGTGGCAAATAACAGAGGAAACACTAGAGAATTAAGTCAAGCACCAAATACAAAGATAAAGTACTCTATAAGATTATATCCAAATTCTCGAGTAACATAAATCTCTACAATCCATGAACTTAATACTAATGCATGAATGCAAAATGCTCAATTTAAAAAAAATTAATTTTGTTCTTAGAAACATATGAGCAAGGCAGTAGAGACAATGAGTTGATCATTACACATCATATTCGCATATTTGACTTAACTATTATACACATGATAGGGGGAAAAATCAGCACACGTACCTTGTGGTCATAAGTAATCACAAAACAAGTTTTACATAACATTTGCATATATGAAAAATATTCAGGTGCAAGGAAACAACTAAGATGAAAACAATACGTGTTAATTCTAACAATCTCCTCACTAATCGTGATGATACTTGAGTTCAAAACCCAAACTAGAAGTCAAATCGTTAACTTGGACCTTATTGCTTGTTTAAAAAATAAAAATACCCCATTGTTACATAATTTAATCTCTTCACATTTTCAACTTTTTCACCATATCCCTTTTGATCTTTCTAATCTCTGGACTTTCCAGCGAGTATTTTTAATCCCGATCAACTGGGCCCGAGATTCTTCCATGAGATTTATGCTCATTACTCTTCCCCTTTTTACGCGAACACTCAATGCTTACTGAGGCAAGAGGCCCGATTACTTATGTCATGCCCCTAACATTTCCAAAACTTCAACCAGAAGAATCGGCGAATTTCCAAGAGGTGACGTAAGTCAAGCGATCACTAGAGTCAACAATAATAAGAAAATACATGGAATAACAAAGAAAAAAATATATTTCATGCCTAACTAAATGATAGAAACTCAACAGAATGCTCTGATACCAAACTGTCACGCGCCTAAAATCCGAAGACTCCCCGAACCGGGACATCTAAGGACTCCGGGATGTGATCCTTACAATGAGCGACAAACTAAGATATCATTAACCATTAAAACATATGGAATAATGATAAAAATGGTATATTCCATACCCAATAGAATGATAGAATACAATAGCGGAACCTAATAATAATCCAGCAGAATTCCGTTTGTAAATGGAATATTCCATAAACACAACGCCACAGAATAACTCACCAATAACAATTCGATAACAACAATGTACCACAGCCCAAAATTCATCAACACCCCTAGGGCCAAGGTAGTGGAAACAAACAACCAACCCCTACACAACCCTCTATAATCAACAGAGCCATAAATGCTCGAATAAGAATACAGAAATTCATATGGCAGTGCCGAATAGATATAATGACATCCTGAAATAATAAATACAAGAAATAAAATATACACTAATAGGGATATGCCAACAGACTGACTCCCAAGAGAAATACATGGAAATCCCCTAAAACAAGGATAAAGAAACTAAATAATGGAAAAGACTATAACTAACTACCATCCCCCAATCAAGTCGCGCTGCAACCGTAACCGCATCACCCTGCTCAACTCCAAAACCTGTAACGAGTAAAATAAAAGAAAGGTTCCACTGCACCGCATGTTGTTCATAGCCAAAACATTTCCTGCAAACTGGCGTGGAATATTAAGGGTATGAAACATCCTGTGAGCAAAGAAAAGTAGGAAAAACGAAATCATAACCACCACATCCTCTGACTGTTTAGGTAATGTTAAACCATCCATTAAGACACATACCACATAACTAATCCCGGCACCAAATCACCAGACACACAGCCATATACTAACGTACATAAGTATATAGGGGATATATACATATATATATATATATAAGTACACAACATGAGTCCCATAAGGTACTACTAAGACTAGTATTCCAAATACCAACTCTAGTAGCCTACACTACTCTCACAACGTACACCAAGTACACGACACCCAAGGCCAATCTAACAAATCACCAAGCGCTCACAACGCTAACCTGAGGATCAAAATAAAGGAAATCACACTCACCTCTAATATCCAAAGGAATATAAATCCACAAATAGTACCAAGGAATGCTCATAACTCCCTCCGCTCAAACATAAGAGGAAAACCGCTCACGTCCTTGCATACTAACATAATCATCATCCATATATATATATATATGTGTGTGTACACAATATATATATATATATGTGTACACAATATATATATATGTGTGTACACAATATATATATATGTGTGTACACAATATATATATATAAGAACCATCATCCCATTCCTAGAGAAAATTTATACCTCAATCATATCACATCATTAATACCATTAATTACATCATCACATCAACCTCATACTACTTTCCTCAGTAAGGTCAATCCAATCACTAACGTTCTCACTATGGGTGAGGAAAGCCAACAGATCAAATAACGGAGAGCACATGAACATTACTCTCATGAACCACATAAGGATCAAGAAACAAAGCAAGGGAAAAGAGATCACAATGCTAACCAACAGATAATCGAGACAACATTGTCAGGGTTAAGAACACCACAAGTGTTTAGGGAAAACACTCGGACAAAGAAACCAAAACAAAAGAAAAGGCAACACTACGTGTGTTCACTAAACAACAAGCCTCATACCCGAGAATCAAAATGAAAGAATGTATGAAACAATCATAACAAGAGAACGCACTCTCAAACCAACTAATGTCCAAGAGGACAATGAAGGAAAAGCAACGTATTGGATCCACGGAACACAACCATCCATTTCCAGCCCCATGAAATCAATTGAAAACATAAGGAAAAGATTCGACACCGCGCCGTAACCAATGGCTCAAGGACTGATATATAAGTCAAAAACATATACTAGTATACAAACGAGAGTGAAAGGAATGCTTAGGAGAATGAGCTAAGCACAAGAAACAAAGTGCAAAGATGCAGTACCTCAAATACTTGGTAAAAATGCTTCAATACCCTAAGATCATGAAAAGAGGAAACTAGTGACCGCTATCAAGGAACTAACTAGTTTCAATCAATACCTCTTTCAATTTATTCAAACCTCAAATTCACATTTGATACCAACTCTCTAGATCACTAACATAATCAAAAGACTATTGCCACGCAACGAGAAAGGTTCAATCATAACCTCGTCTAACCAACTCATAACCTCAAAAGTACGAGAAATGATATATTCATCTAAGTGTGAAAGAAATTCTATTTGGTCAGTATTATGCAACCAACCAAGACCACAAAACTATTACCTGTCTTCTCAAAGGCCTCAACTCACCGTTGATACTACCTAATCAACTAGGTTTATAATCTTATCACCCACCTTCTCTAAGGCATCAACTCATAATCGACTCTACAGTCAATCACTAACATTAACTATCTATAGAGGTCACTACACCAATATACTTAACCCCCCAAGGGTATAAAAGTACATAACCATAAGTATAAGAATATACATTTCATTATACTGTAATCATATTCTTTCACGTTATTCACTTTCAATTGAGCATTTTAATAAAATATGAATTTATTTCGCAATATTCATAATCAACATGCTCCAAAATTCACAAGTAATAATATCACATAATAAACCTGCTCCAAAAATCCACATGTAATAATATCATATACATGTCAAATGAAATCACATAAATGTTACGCAAATGCAATGTGACTCAATACCACTCGTGGTACACACGCGACCACACACCCTACTCTAAGGGTCAACATGATCATTCTCTAACAATTCACTTTTTCTCATGAATGAAGGTAGATTTATCGTACCGATTCTTCCCAAGTATTTTTGACACTTCACACTTTTAACAAGGAAGATCGTCAAACACGACGCGGTCGTGAACCTAGGATTAGAACAAGTCATCCCCTAGCGTCTCAATTTCTCGGAAGATTAGTTTCGTAGAGCGAGAAACACCCCTAGCCAGTTGTTATGACGATTTGACACAAATCAACACAAATATGTATCACATCATATTTATGAAAACATTCGACTATCCGACATTAGTCAAACCCACACATGATTACACGACCCGCATAGACTAACACCCATGTACTCGACACGAGATAATGTACTCAATATGCATACATGACCTCAATAAAAATCATGTCTCAACATAAATATGTAATACATCATATTTATGAAAATATTCTCCAACATGCTTTTAAATAACTAAAGCAATAATCCATGAGAATATCAATTTTATTTTTTTTAACATGTTTTTATTTCAATTAAAACATTTATTCACAATTATATCCATTTCATTCCCTTTAACATACTTTTATTTTCATTTAAGTAACAATATACAAATCATAAGGGGAACTAGAATAACGTCTAAGTTCACGTCCCTCATTGCTACATATCCCCTGATATGTTTTAATTTCGTAAACATAATTAAAAAGGAAAACTAATATCACGTTCTAAGTTCGGGTCCAACATTTACAAATTTTACTAACCTATTTTAAATATCAAGGGGTTATTAGGCCACCTATTCTCATTCAATTCAAATAGGTATTAATTTAATTTTGCAGGAAAATAATTTAATTAATTTCTTAAATTAATTTATATGTCCTGCTTCGCTTTTAACCCAATTATAGATATTTTAAATTTACAATTAAATATATCTAAATTAAAATAAATACGGGTTTGCACACCCCAACCACATCAATGATACAAAAGTGAGAATAATTTTCCTACCTTAATTTATACTTATAAAACAACCCCGAAATGGCCCGTCGTCAACAATATTGGCGCCCGAGTATGGAGCCCGCCGACCAAAGTCATCTGAATACAAATTTGAATATATCAAAACTTCCACCTCGACGACCTATACAATATATACAAAGTCCATTAGCAATAGGTTATTCAATTTGGGTAAATCTAAAATAACTCAAACAAAAATTCGAAATTATAAATCAAATTTCGGGACAAACTGCTCAAAAAAAAATGAAATGTTAATATATTATACCTAGCATCAAGACAAAGCTACCTTCCAAAAATCGCAGTCATCGGACCACCGAAAGTCATCAAACCAGTAGCCTGAAGCTCCGGTTGAACCGACCTGCTCCGCCCCTGTAGTGTGGCGCCACTACGCGTGAACCACAACTGCACCACCTACGACCATCGCCGCTGCCCCGGCCAGCAACCACCATGGGTCGCGCCTCTACGCGCGACTCTCCTATTCCAAGCTCGACCTCTTTCCTTCTCTCTATCTTTCTCCAACTCGTCGATCAACAAGGGGGAAGAAAATGACCGGTGTAGCTTCCTGCGTGAAAAAGAAGAATAACCGATGAAGGCTTGGTCGTGTGGTCTGTGCATGAAGAAGAAGAAGGATGAAGTGCAGATTTTTGGTCAACGTTCCTTTCTTCAAAGCTATACACATATATATACATATATAACTTAATCGCAAAAGTGACCCCTTAATCATCCAATAATTATAAAATAATCCCAAAAACTCCATGGGATGCCAAATAACTAATACGATCCGAAATAATTACACCAAGATATGAACAGAAACATCGGAATCCTTAAATATCGAACAAATAAAACGTATCGCCGCTCAGTCGAAGCACTAAACCGTGTAGTCAATACTAAGCAAGTCCATAAGTCGTAAAGGAGAAATCGTAAAGTCGTTCAGTAGACTTTAAACGTAAACGCAAAAAATTTACACGCGAATTACCAAAAATAAACAACACGTCATAAATAAGTGACATTATAACCGAAAATAAATCAAAAATAATTTCAGGAAAAAAGGACTATAACACGAGGTTTTACAACTTAGATCGAAAGACTACTTTTTGCATTTCTATATTTTAAACATCTCATTCTTTCCTCTTTTCAACATCGTCATAACATTCATAAGCATTCAAAAGGTATTTCAAAGTATAGATCAATCTAGTATTACTTATGAACTTACATATCACTTCGGATTAGATGAAAAAGACTAAAAATTTTAACAAGTATTACAATCATCTCCGAAGTAAAACAAGCACCCAAAGTTGATGAATTTCAAAAATAATACTTAAACGTGTCAAGTGAACAACTCATAATCTCATATCAGACTAACAACTTAAATTCTCATAATCATAATAAGAAAAATAAATATGAGACTAGAGTGAAATATGACATTCAGTTGTACTTTTAGCCAAACTCAACATGCTAAGAATTTTATTTTAATTTGTTTTTATCATTTTTGTCATAATAATGCATGCATGATCAATCTTATTAGATGCAAAACATGATGCATATAAAAAAAAATAATACAAAAATAAACATGCAAATAATATAAAATGCATGATAATGTATCAATTCTAGGATAAAATATAAGAGTAATTTACACAAAACCTCTGTGGTTTAAGGATTTAATCACAAAACCTCTTCTCGTTCACCAAACATCTGACATTTCAGATTTTAATCAAATACCTCCCACCTCCCAAAAGCAACCAATTTTTATGTCAAAATGACTTAAATGCCTATTACATAAATATTATACTTTATGAGTAATTTGCACCAAAACCCCCTGAGTTTCAAATTTTAATCAAATAACCCCTCGGATTCAAAAAGTCACAAAATAATTTATAATGCTCATAATAAATACAATATTATATATCATTCATAAATAATACAATAAATAAATAAAAACTTTTGAACTACGAATTAATGCCGAAATGTTAAAAAATAAAAACAAAACTCTAATTGGTAGTTCAAAATATATTTCTATATTTCGAACTTATTTTTTTTATATTATACCCTAATTGGTAGTTTAAATTGTTTTTCTTTCGCCGCTAATGTTTTTATTTTAGTATAAATTCTTTTCGTTTATAGTAAAATATCTAAAAACGGAAAAAAAATCCAATGTCGAAATTGTTTTTTCTCGTTTTAAAATTGTCTTAAAAAGAATCGACCATTTTAAAGTTTGGTTTTTAAACGAAAAAAAATTTTGGCCAATTTTTTTTCATTTTAAAATTTTTTGTTAAAAAAACAAAAAATCAACCATTTAAAAGTTTTGTTTTTAAACGGAAAAAAAATGCGGTCGAATTTTTTTTTCATTTTAAAATTGTCTTAAAACAAAAACAAAATAAACTGTTTTAATGTTTTGTTTTTAAACAAAAAAACAACTTCGGCAGATTTTTTTTTCCTTTTAAAATTTTGTCTTAAAACAAAAAAAAATAAAAAATCAACCATTTTAATGTTTTGTTTTTAAACGAAAAAAAAGATTCGACTGTTTTTTTTTCATTTTGAAAATTTATCTTAAAAGAAAAAAAAATCGATCATTTGAAAATTTTGTTTTTTAATGAAAAAATATTTTTGCTGATTTTTTGTTTAAATTTTTGTTAAAGGAAAAACAAACTCCGCCTCTGATTTTTTTCGTTTTAAAATTTTGCTTTTTTATTTTTTTAACTTTTTAACATTAATTGGTAGTTCGAAAGATTTTTTTATTTATTGTATTATTTATAATGATATATAATATTGTATTTTATTATTTATTTTATTTATTATGAGCATTTTGAATTTTTTAGTGACTTTTTGAATCCGAGGGGTTATTTGATTAAAATTTGAAACTTAGGGGGTTTTGATGCAAATTACTCATGAAGTATAATTTTATGACATGGGCATTTAAGTCATTTTGACATAAAAATTGGTTTCTTTTGGGAGGAGGGGGGTATTTGATTAAAATCTGAAATGTTAGAGGGTTTGGTGAACGACATAGGAGTTTTGTGATTAAATCCTAAAACCACAGGGGGTTTTGTGAAAATTTCCCTAAAATGTAATGCAAGATATTCTTAGAATGATACATATGAAAACATCTATCTTAATGATAACATGCCACTAGATTTTCTAAGATGCACATGCTTTTGAAAATCTAATGGTTTTGTAGAGATGTCTGTTGCTTGAGAAGTTGTGGATATAAACTCAAGACATTTCTCAGTACAAAATTTAGGAAATATGCGATACCGATTATCAGATGTATGTACACCTTCCATAAGACAATTTCCATAAGAGTCATTAATAATGCATTTATCACGACGAAAATTTACATATTGATAATCATTGCATATCTGGCTAATGCTAAGCAAATTAGCCTTTCGGCCCTTATCACAATCAACATGTTCTAGTCTAGGTAGAATAGAAGCAACAATGGTGTATTTTCCTAAACCATTAGACTTTTTATTTTCATTAAAAGAACCATTCTTACCATCATTATCCTTGATATTATCAACTACTGACTTCTTATCTTCTGTCATGTGCCTAGAGGATTCACTATCTAAACATACGGAACTAGAGTCACATGCTCTAAGTTCAGTATGAGCCTTATAATAATGTAGTTCACCTTTTCTAACCCATGTATGAGCATCGCAATAATGTAGCTCATCTTTTCTAACCCATGCTTGTCTAATCTTAGGTGTTTTACTTGCATGGTTAGACAAATTCTTTATATCTTTACTTAGAACCCTAATTTAATCTTCAACATTGGGTCTTTTCTGAGTTCTAGATTTCCTCTTAGATTTCAAAGTCTTTCCTTTTAACTTTGAACACAAAGGTCGAATGACCTTTCACTCCACAATGATGGCATATTGGGACAAACTTTTGAAAACCATTATTTGAACCCTTAAAGGTAAAAAGAACCCTTCTTTCAACAAGTTTTCTAACATAAGATTGAACATTAAAATTCTTATCAGACTTACCTTGAGAAGAACTCGATTCTACATGAGATCCCTTAACAAAAATAGTTTTGGGAATGACATTATGATTACTCGGTATTCCTACAAACCCCAAACATTTAGTATTTCCCACAGATTTACCTACACTCAACATATGATCAAGCTTATTAGTTCCACTAGACCGTCTATGAATAGTTGAGTTAACATCTTCCAAATTCTTCTCCAAATCTCCAATCTTCACAGATTTCTTAATCAAACTAGATCTTACAGCTATTAGTTCCTTATTGAGATCTTCTACACTCTTTAAAACCTCCTTCCTTTCTTTTTCAGACTTTCTGAACCTTTCAATCCATCCAGACTTATCAGTCATGTATTGATTAAAGTCATGGGTAATGCTGGTTAATTCTTCTCTTAAGAATTCTTTTTCCTTGTCAACATTTTTAAATCTACCAATAAATTTTGAGAAAACTTCGCTAAGATGAGTGTACTTATCATGCAATTTATTGTACTTAGCTTGAAGCGAATCATTACAATCATCATCACCCTTATTAGTTAACCTATCAACTATAGGGGACATATCAAGGAAACCTCGTTCACAAAGAAATTCCATCGTCTAAGTTCAAGATTTAACCCTAGGTTGTTAACATAAATAGGGGTAACCACGCTCTGATACCAATTAAAATTACCTAGACGATCAATGAAAGTAGCCTAGAGGGGGGTGAATAGGCTTTTGTGGATTTATTGACAAATTAAAATTTATTGTGGAAAAGTCAATTTTAATCCAATTCTCTATCAAGATAAATCATGAAAATATTAATCTAAGTGAAAAATATAAAGTAATGGCGACACAATATTTTTACGTGAAAAACCTTGGAAAGACTCCAAGTAAAAATCACGGATACACTCGGGTATCGATGCACTATGAATCAGAGAATTCGTACAGACTATGAAAATAGTACTTACAACCAAATGAATCTGATGTTCTTCACTCGACATATGAAAGTCTAGATTCAGTCACGCTCGACGAAGCTCTCGCTCCGCTCCGTACTCTGACGGCTATATTTCTCAACATATCAAATAACCACGAAGCCTCCTACTCTGATCTTCACACTCAGACAGCTCTGTTTCTCAAATAGATCTAACCAACCATGTTGCAATCAACAGTGTGTAGATTTTTCTGACTCTAGTTCATTCAATCATGTATAAGATCGTCGATGTAGAAACACAATTGAATCAACCCTAACACAAGAGAGAAGTAGAAGATATATAATCACTCAATGATTTTTTTTCTCTCTGTCTCTATATAATAATATAAATCTGTAAAAAACTTGTTGAGATCCCTCAATGGCTCAAAGATTGTTTCTTTTGTGTAGAAGACCTTGGTATTTATAGACCATACCTGAAGAAAACCCTAAGTTTGTCCTTTCTCGTAATTTCACATCCTTCTCAGTAAAACCCTAATCTCTTATGTATATTATGTGTATTGCACGTATAGCAAGGTATATGAGTCGTCCACGCATCATAGAATTAAATTAGGACAACACTGACATCACAGCAAAAACCAACAGATTTTTAAGTCGTCACTATGCTTTAAGCGTAGGTTCAAGCGTAGATTCAAGCGTAGAAGTTCACTTTCTGGCCACATTTTGCTTCTGAAAGCGTAGGCATATAAGCGTAGGCATTTTTGTTAAAACCAATTTTCTCCGCAAATGCGCCAAAATGATCGTCTTGAATCCACGATACTTTTTCCTTGAAGTTACGACTTTGGAAAATGTCGTTTTCGCCCTCCGTTAGACATTTTTCCTCAATACGCTCACTTTTGCGCTTCACTTGTATTCTTCACTACTTCAATGCTTGGTTTCGCCTTTGTTGAAACTTGTAAAATGTCGTTGAAACCAAAACTACTTATCTAACACTTAACATGGTTATTGTTTAAAACATGCCATAAATAAACAATACTAAAAAATGTTCTTACACTCTTCATTTAAATCCAAAAAGTATAAGACATGTCTCTTTGTTTAAATCTAAGAGTCAAACAAATTTATAAGTAAACTATATTTATATTTATACTTAAATCCAAGAGTTAGACAAATTTATAAGTAATCAATATCTATATTTATACTACTTATAAAGGTACAAGACCCTTACATTATTTCCAAATAATATTTATATATTTTAAAAAAAATAATTATAAGATTAAGAAATGTTACATCCTAATATGTAGAGATGTGTGATCTTAAAGATACTTATTCAATTTGAACAAAAAGACACATGCATACCAAGAGTTGTGTTGGTTGATGAAACCAATACACCACTTCACATTTAATTTGAAGGTGCAAATCCCATATGTAAGTATAATAATAGTCTGGAGTCCATTATACTTTCGCAAACAAGATTATTTTCGCATACAAGACTAGGGATTGAATATTATTCTGTTGTATTATCTTCTTATTGTTTATTTTTAATAATTTTTAGTTTCCTTTTTTCTAGGTGATTCACCGAGGACCTCTTTGAACCTATCTTAAAATCTACGTTCGTTGTGCTTCTTAAACTCCAAGGCTTTAAGGTTTTGATTTTGTTTATTAAAGTGCAATCTTATAGTTTAATGGATTGATTTATGATCTCAGGTTATAAAGTACGATAGTATGATTCACAAGTTCAAGCCTTATTTCAATTACAGAGTCACTAAGGTTCGGTTTCTTTTTTGACATTGAATATCTTTTTCAATAAAAGTAATTGTGTAATTACTGTATTTTAATTCATTAAAATTTTCATTATTGCTACATATACCATAATTTTAATGTCAAATTTTATGCCTTGCGTGTAAGACATAAAAAAGTAGAACATGTATTATCAATAGGTATCAATGTTTTTTTGGGTGACAAGACTTCAAAACACTAATCTCTCTGATCCCTCTTACTCGAAATTCTTGGGGTACTTTTGAAATAAAATAAAATCTTGGGGAATGTTTTTCTTTTTTAGAAGTATTTTCAAATAGTAAGTTGTAGATACATGTAATATTCAATTTATAAAATTATTATTTTTACTGCTAAATATTATATATTAGTTTCTTTAAACTAATATTTTATTTAATATTTATATTTTTAGTATCTATAATAAAATTTAATCTTGTATTAATATTATCTTTTATTTCAAAAATTATTAAGATAAAATTATTTTACCTTTTTTTTTTTGTAAATATGTTATGGATTTGTGCCTACGTGCAACACACGTGTTTTCTACTAGTATTAGTAAAATGTATGTGCGATGCAAGTGATAAAAATCTAAGGTATAATTTCGATTCACATTTTTAATTAAAAATAGTTTAAGAATTTATATTTTTGGTAACAAAAAAGAAATATTTTATTTTTTAATCTAAATAAAGAGTTAAATTAATAAGAATAGACGAAAATAATATAAAGTAGTAAATTACTTTTCAATATTAATATATAAATCTGATCAAATTAGATGATATACTGTTAATATAGAATTCATAGAGAATTAGTGAAATTATGTTTTTTTATAAAAAACAAAATAAAAAAATAAAAAAGTAGACTAAAACACTCTAATTCAAAAATCTTATTAAATAAATTACATATTTAAGCACTATATAAAAATCTATTAACAAATTGAAATCTAAATATTAAAACCCTCTACATTGGAATATAAAAATAAAAAACAAAAATATACTAAAAAATATACAAAAATAAATTTTAACTAAAAATAGAGGATAAACTCAAAATACATGTATTAAATAAATTATTTTATAGACAAAAACGAATGTAAAATTTATTCAAATAATAATTTATTAAAATCATATAAAACAACCATTGAAAGTTAAATAAACACTCTCCGAGTCGCAATAATTTTTTTACAGATCCGTCGTCTGCAATTTAATATATGAGATATTGGAATTGATTAGAAGTCTAAATGATTACGAAACCATGAGAATTTTATACACCTCATTGTGACTTTATTTTATCTTTAACTCAATCTACATTGATAAAATAATATAGAATAGTTTAATTGACACGAGTTTAGTTAAATAAAATATTACGAACCACTTAGGTCAACTACATTAATTATGAGGTAGAATTTAAGTATAATTAGGTCAACTACATTAATTATGAGGTAGAATTTAAGTATAATTATCTTTGAAATTAAAATATAATTTAAAAATAAAGAATAATTATATAAAACTTGTAGCACTTTAATATTAGTATAGATTTAAAGTTTTCTACTATAATTAAGTCTTTAGTTTAGTTTAGATAATTAATTAAAATCATTTGGGTAAGAAGAGGGCAGTTTGATTCTCTAATTTAACCAACAATATTTTACAATAAATAAAGAGCAGAAGAATAATTTCTAGTCCCAAAAACTCTCCAGGGGGTGTCACTGCAAAAAAAAATTGAAAATTCAGAAATGTTGTTGGACCGAAATTGCATTGAATAATTTTTACGTACGATTGACTTAAAATTCAGGAGTCTCACTACAAATTATCCTAGGTTATAATTCTTCTTATCAGAGCCATGGCTATTATTTCAGCAGGGGTTGTCCTTGACTTCCCCTTTGACCCTAAGCAATTGATAAGGCCTTGGCACACCGTGTATGGGCCCTTGGGTGTGCCAACTTACCCTTGGGCAAAGATGAAAGCCTTTTGATAGCCCACACATGTTATGATGTGCATGGCCGTGATACGGAGCATGCCTATTGGCTCAATGTCGTATTAAAGGCACAGCTGGAAAACTGCTCACGATTTTTTGGGACTCGATTAATTAAATAGAGGCATGTATATGGGTTCGGGGACAGGTATGGGGAGGTCACCCTCCCAGCATGTCCCAATTATGTTGAACCAATACATAACCATCGTGAATAAATTTTATATAGTACAATTTTGCCATCCCTATTCACATGTGTCCGTGTATACTATGAGATTTATATGGTATCACTCCCACACATAACTTTTGTTTATTTATTTTTCAAAATAAAATAATGTTAGTTAATGAAAGACGAAAGGATGTGGCACATATCGAACCACAAGATCAAGCATAACAAACTATTCAAGAGAGAAAACAATGGAGAAGATTTGAGTCCTTCTACTTTCACAGAAGTTGTTTCAAGAGAATTCTAAAACCAAAATCAAAACCAGAAAAACAATGACAATTGCGCTGAGCCAGCCATTTGGAGGAGAACCGATTTGTAGCCAAGTCAAGAGTTGAACCAGACCCAAAATAAGTAGTCCCAATTCAACCCAACCTAATCTGTCATAATATAGACTACCATTGTCCACAATGACAACTTCATCTTGGTAAGTTGGTATCACTTGGTCCATTTGGGTAAGTGACTTGGACCAAGATTAGTTGAAGGTAAAACTTTGGCAAAATTAATAAGACTCCTAAAGGATTCTAGAAAGAAAAAGTTAACAAAAAGGTGTTGGTATATTTGGGTTGGATGTTAGTTTCGCATAATCACTTAAGTTTCTGGGTCAAATTCTGAATCATTCAACTCCTTACGGTTGGTCTCATAGTAGACCAGGTTATTAATTTAGTGTCACACAAAGTGCCCCACTTGCGTATCGTCCATTCGGAAAGAGTTCGGGTCAAGTAGGTAGGATGGTACGATCACAACGAGGGCATTGCTAGGGAAAACTATTAAAGAGCTTTTATTCTACATCGAAATTGAAAGAAAAAGTGATTAAGTATTAATGTCATGTTTGATATGAATGAATGGAATGAAATGAAATAAAATACTCATTTTATCCATGTAAAGGTGGTGACTCGCGAAAAGGGTAATCCGCGAGGATTGACTTATTTTGGGATATTGACCCAATGATTTATTTATTTGGAAAAATGGCCCAAGGTTTGGTTTATTTGGGAAAATGGCCCAAATAAGGTTTATACACGAGAGCTTGCATTATACAGAGGGAGGTATGAGGGACTGATGTGTTTATAGCTCACATCTGAACTCATAGCCCTATATGCTACTCGCGTAGGGAATACTATTCAGAATCTGAGGGAAATACTTGGGATATGTAAATAGTGGGACGTGACCCTATTTACACTGTTCTAAGCAAAAGTACTTTAGAGAGGCCGATAGTATTCAGGGTCATGAAAAAGGTATGCATGCAAAAGGTTATGACCTAGGAAAACTATAACAACATAGTTCCTTGCCTAAGGAAAAATCAGATCCGTGATGAAACGGCGCAGATCACAGGGCACGGGGTACAGTATGATCCGCGCAAGGGATTGCGCGAATCAATATCGCTCAGTCAAGGGCTCGAGATGATACTGTGCAGGGGATTTATGGTGCGGATTGATATTGAAGGATTTATGTCGCGAGACAGGTGCTGACATGGCAATGACAATCCGCGAGGATCTCTTGGACACTTGCGTCTATAAATAGAGGAGCGAGATCTCACTTTAAAAGGACTTTTCAGAGACTAAGGGGGAGACATTCCTAGAGAGAGAAAGTATTTCGCATCACTTGGAACTATTTGTTTTCACTTCCATTTCTTTTTCATTTCTCTGTAAAGTAAATCAAAAGCAATAAAAGCATCAACACCATTATTTTACTGACGAACTTGTGCGGAAACTATTTTCAAATCATTTAATTAATTCGAACCCTTACATTAAAGGCGACTCTGCTGGGGAGGAGATGTCTTCTGCACAAGTTGAGCCTTGTCAGACTTGTCGGAGAGGTCATCCACCGACCCCGCACACCGAGCAAGTTGGAGAAGAAATAGCAGCACAAACGTAAGGAGGTGAACCAGTCCCACCAGCGCGAAGACAGTGTCGTCGCTCGAATGTTGGTGTGGATCATGCAAAAACTCCTCCGATGGCAAAGCCAGTACAGAATTCAGCAGAATTGCCATCAACTCTACTGCAACCTCTTCTCAGCATTCAAGAAACGTAAAAGGCTATACTTCACTTCATGGAGCCCTCGCGCGTTTCAGTACCAAATCTTGAATCACTACGGATGGATAATCAAACCATGCCAGAAATGTCAGCACAAGAGCTTTTTCAGGAGGCACCCCGAGCAAGAACTGATCCACTAGAGAAAGAGTCATATATCACCGAAGACCAGTTGCGGGCTATCTTGAACAAAAAATATGACATAGAAGAAATGGAAATTGTCCCACCGTACCAACCCAGTATTATGGCTTTGCCTTATCCGGAAGACTATGGAACACCAAGCTTCCATCAATTTGATGGAAAAAAGGGAAATGCAAGAGAGCACATATCCAGGTTCACGGATGCTCTGGGACCCCACAGAAACAATGAGTATTTGAAACTTAGAGAATTCTCCAAGTCTCTAACTGGAACTGCATACACATGATATACTGGTCTCGCTCTGGCTTCAGTGTCCAGTTGGACGGATATGGTGCTCAAATTCTACACCAAGTTCTTCCAGGCAGACGAAGAGGTCTCAATGATTTCACTTACAAGGCAAAGGCAATGCTTTGGGGAAGAAGTGGCAATTTATGTCAGGAGATTTTGCGAGGCTGCTTTACAATGCCATGAACCAATTTCCGAGCTGCAATTGATCAAAATTTGTATAGAAGGAATGCTGTGGGAATATATAGTGCATTTGGTCAATCACGAGTTCAAAACTTTTTCTGCACTTGTTGATAATGCATGAAGATTGGGAGAAGTTTTGGCTCCCCCGACACAACCAAATATCAGTGCTAGGTGGGTGGCAATGGTAGCAGCGACGCAGAACAAAAGGCCCAGGAAAGAGCGTACTAGGAGATCTGAACCACCTCCTTTACCTTTCAGTGAAAAGGAGGCAGTTGCTTTGTTGAATCAATGGATCGCAGATCATGTCATATCGCTTCCTTCAGTGCAAAAGGTGCCAACAAGATAAGAAATGATGAAGAGCAACTACTGCCCCTATCACAGGACAGTTCGGCATTCCCTGATTGGATGTTGGGCATTTCACGGATTGGTACACCATAAAATAGCATCAGGTGACTTAGAAGTAGCAAAGAATATAGTTCATGAGCCCTTCCCTGCACATGTGGTTGTAGTGGCCGCCAGAGACAGTACTGAGGATATGACAAATGCGGTCAAGTATGAATACCCGCCAGCGCATGAAGCAAATGAGAATGCTAAGATAGATGTTTTCTTTAGCGAGCTCCTAAAATAGGAGCATGTGAAGGAGTTCTTGAAAGAGAAAACAGTTGATGCTCTTAATCATACCATTCTAATTCCATAGCATGAGAAAACCTCCAGTAAGATCACATTTTCTAAAGCAGACAGACAAGTGTCATTCTTCCACAATCATTCTCTATATGTACCAACTACTGTGAACGGTCGGGATATGAAACGAGCTTTCTTGGATGGAGGAGCGTTAGTTAATTTAATCCCACTGGCCACTTTGCAGATGATCAATTTTCCTGAAAGCAAGATCGTGAATCATACCATTGCAGTATCTAATTCCAATGGAGACTAGTAGGCCACCATGGGATTCGTGACATTGGATCTTAAAATTGGGAAGATCAAGTGGCCCACCAAGTTTCATGTCATCAAAGGGGAACCCTCATATCAGTTGTTGCTGGGAAGACCATGGTTGCATGCAAATGGTGTAGTACCATCATCCTATCATCAAGTGATGAAGGCCAATTGGGGAGAAGGAATAATGACTGTAAAGGCATTTAAGAGCTCTTTCTGTGCATCTGAGGCCTATTTCGCAGATGCAGTCCATTTCTTAGAGTACAGTGAGGAAGATGGACCTGGCGTTTTTGCTACACCATAACCAAAATGGGATGAACTGGAGGATGGAAGTTCAACTAAGCGGAAGCTCAAAGAGGTGAGCTGGTCGCGAGTCAAAATGCCCGATGGGCGAGTAATGTACAAATTGTGACGGGATTGGGGGTCAGAAGCTTGCACTGTTGGCACTAACCCCGAGACAAATAAGGTAGGTGTACAAAGAAAGTTGGTCACTGATCCTAAAGCACTCAAAACAAATCTGTGACCGGAGCATGGTTTATGTGAAGTGGACATAGGCGATGACACAGATCCACGACCTACCTTCATAGGCAGTACTCTGCCCGACGAAACTAAGAATGCTCTAGTAGAATTGCTCAAAGAGTTTCGAGATATCTTTTCTTGGGATAATAGTTAAATCCTGGGACTCAATGTTGGATTGGTAAGCCACCACCTCCATGTGAATCCCGCATCAGAGCCAAAAAAGTAAAAGCAACGAATATTTCATCCGGACTTGGAAATACAGATTAAGGAAGAGGTGGAAAAGTTGTTGAAAACAGGGTTCATCAAGCCAACCCAACATCCGACCTGGCTCGTAAACATTGTGCCTATGAGAAAGAAGACTGGACATATTCGTGTATGTGTAGACTATCATGATCTCAATAAAGTATGCCCAAATGATGACTTCCCTCTACCCAGTATTGACACCATGGTGGATGCAACCTCAAGACACGAAATGTTTTCACTAATGGATGGATTCAACGGGTATAACCAGATTAAGATATCACCAGAAGATGCTGAGAAAACTATTTTTCGCACCCCAATGGGGAATTTCCATTATACAGTCATGCCATTTAGACTTAAAAATGTCGGGGATACGTATCAACGCGCCATGACAGCTATATTTCATGATATGATGCATAAATCTGTGGAGGACTATGTGGATGATTTGGTGGTAAAGTCCAGAGCCATGCAGGATCATGTGGGTGATTTGAGAAAAGTATTCCAACGGTATCGCGAATATAATTTGAAGATGAATCCCCTGAAATGCGCTTTTGGAGTACCAGAAGGAAAGTTCTTGGGGTATGTCGTAAATCGGTAGGGGATTGATATGGACCCGACAAAGACTAAGGCAATATTGAAAATGGCTCCACCCACAACTCGTAAAATGTTGAAACTTTTATGGGAAAAATATCTTATCTGAGGAGGTTTATCCCAGCACTGGCAGAGGTAACTCACCCACTCATGCCTTTATTAAAAGAAAAGTCTATATATAGCTGGGAAGAAGAACAACAAGAGGCCTTTAAGAAAATCAAGAAGATTCTGGCATCACCAAAAATAATGGTAGTACTCAAGTCAGGGAAACCGTTGATAATGTATCTCACTTCCACCAATAAGTCTATGGGAGCTTTATTGGCCCAGGAACATGAAGGGGAAAAGAAGCCTATATACTATATCAGTCGGGTACTCAAGGGACCAGAGTCACGATACACATCGTTGGAAAAATACTGTCTCGCTTTAGTATTCACGGCTCAGAAATTCAGACATTATTTACTGGCACATCCGTTGGAGCTAATCACCAAAAGTGACCCCATACGATATCTACTCACAAAACCCATACTCAGTGGAAGAACTACTCGGTGGTTGTTAACACTATCTGAATATGAGATCACATGCTCTAGACCGAAAGTAGTAAAAGGTCAGGCATTGTCAGATTTGCTAGCTTTATTTCCTGGGGGAGTTGAGCCCAAAGTGGAGGAGGTGGAATTAGCGAGTACGAAACAAAGCGCGGAATTTACTTTGAAATTCGATGGATCATCCACAGAAAAGGGAGGTGGGGCTGGTTTCGTACTAAGGAATGAGGAAACAAATGAGGAATTAGTCATGGCTTACAAATTTGATTTTCCTTGTACTAAGAACATTGATAAGTATGAAGGGTTGGCACTTGGATTGATGATAACTCAGCAGTTGAAGGCAATAATACTTCATGTTAAAGGAGATTCCAAACTGGTCATTAAGCAGGTTAAAGAGGAGTATGCTGTCAAATAACCCCATCTGGTGTCTTACAGAACCCTCATCCGTCAGATGATAGAAAGCTTTGAGAATGTGAATTTTCAGCACGAGCTGCGATAAGGCAACTGACGATCCGATGCATTGGCGACATTGGGCTCGCGACTACAATTCCAAGGATTAGAGTCTTCTGTGCAAGTAGTGCGAAGAACCAACTATGTGGTCAGTAGTGGGAGGGAATCAGAGGTGTATGAAGAGCATGATTGGATAGCGCAATTAGTACAAGCTCTACTAAAAACTAAGAACAATGCCTTGAGATGAGAATACCAGATCATAAAATGCGTGTTATATTACAGAGCGGCCGGAGGGATTCTAGCCAGATGTATGGCAATAAACAAGATAGGCTAACTGCTACAGAAAGTTCACAAGAAAATATGTGGTCAAACAGATGTCAGTCTCTATCGAGTTTTATAGCAAGAAGGTTTCTTTTGGCCAAGTATGAAGGATGATGCAGTGAAGTTACAAAGCAGTTGTCAGAACTGTAATGCATATCCCTCCGCGAATGAAGGTAATATGGCAGACATAATAGACTGGCAGGACAAATATGTGCATTATCTGAAAGAAGGGGTTTTACCTGAAAAAGATCACTCGTGGTTCAGAAAATTGGCCTCGCGATTTGTCCTACAAGAGGAAAAATTGTTCCGCAAAAGTTTTAAAGGAAAACTGATGAGATGTGTAAGCGAAAAAGAGGCAGGGGAGGTATTGAAACGAGTTCACGAGTTTGGTCACCAAGGCCCTAGAAACATGTTTCAACAACTACTATCATTCGGGTATTACTGGCCAAGAATGGAAAGGGATTGCAGTGATTGTTTTCAGAAAATGTCATATATATCAGGTGCACGGGGATCTTATTCATGCTCCGGGAACTGAATTACACAGTTTGGCTACCCCCTGGCCTTTCCACACTTGGGCGCTGAACATAATTGGACCAATCACGCCGCAGGCTCAGGGACATGCGTGGGTTTTAGTGGCAACTGAATTGTTCACAAAGTGGGTGGAAGCTATCCCGCTACGACGGACGACAGCAGACAATGTGGTTCGATTCATAAAGGAAAACATCATCTATCGATTTGGGATACCAAAGGTGATACTGTCAGATAATGGGACTCCTTTTGTAAATAGTAAAGTCGCGGATTTGTTGGGGAGATACTCAGTAATTCATCACAAGTTCACGCCTTACTATCCAAACGGAAATGGACAGGATGAAGCCTCTAATAAAGTGTTAATTCGAATGTTGTCCAGATTGGTGCATGATAATCAGAAGAAATGGGCAGAAGAGCTTCAAATAGCACTGTCTAGTCCTCAGATCCTTGACCACGTGAGCAACAATATCCAGCAAAGTGGGGGTTGCATCAGGCTTCCGTTTATTCTTTAGCTTGGCCAAAGCAAGTTTGCGCCTCAGAGCCAAGGACGTCTCTTCTAAGGCTGAATCTGAGGCACCCACGTGAGGGATTTCAGGGGTGAATTTGCACTTCTGCACCAAGGGAGCTTCCTCTGAACTAGAAGTCTCTCCTACTACATTGATTTCGGAGGCTTTGGAGAGTTTTCTTTTCCTCTTCGCGAGAGGTACATCGTTCAATGCCGCTGCAACAGATAGGTTTTTAAGACGAACAGAAAAAGGGACATGGTCCAACAAATCAGTAGAAACACTGATGATACCTGTACTTTGGGCGCTGGAATGTTGCAGAAGAAGAGGGAAGTTAGTATGGACGCATGAAAAAAAATGACATAGCAAAGGAAAAAGGAGTTAGAAAAATTTACTAGACGTCTTGCGATGGGCTCCTCCCGGATGGGCTTCTCGCGGATGGAATCCTTACGGATAGGTGATCTCGCGGGAGGAACTTTCTCGCGGAAAGACCGCTTGCGAGTCACTTTCTTGGGCTTCTGAGACTGGGAAGGCTGAGCATGATGTTTGGGTGTAGACTTGCCCCTGACATTGCAAAGCTTCAGTGAAGGATCCGCGATGTATACTAGAACAGGTATGGGAACAGGAGGAGTTTCAACCATGAAACCTTGGAACCTAATCAATTGCTCCTTCCAGAACTCCCTATAGGTCGCGGTCACTCCACCTCTGCGAGTGCGGGGCTGGATGAAGATGACAATAGAAAATACGTGAACACTCCTCTCAATGAATTCGCGAAAAGAAATTAGACACCTATCGAAGTTGTCCTCGCGATATTGAGGCAGAAGAGGAGGAATGTCCTTATCAAAGCCTAACTGCCTGGACACACGGGAAGGGTTGTAGGATGCAACAGTGTCGAAGGTCTCATTAAAGATGGGAAGATGACACTTGTGGGTGATAGCCGAGAAAATGAGATGGTCATCTATCGCTATGTCATAGGAAACTATTTCTTCCTTCAGGTAAAAATTGGGAGAATAGAAACCCTCAAGAGGAGTGGTGTATGGATGCCAAGAAAATTCAGAAAAATTGTCAATAAAAGAGGCAAGGGTTTTTGAAGAAAAGAGAGAGGTCTAGCGGGTAGCCCGCGATCTTAAAGAAATAGAGGTGTCGATCTCTAAGGTTTGAGGAGAAAAGGAAGCAGGAATGGGGGTATAGTTGGGGAAACGCTCGAAAAGAAAAAGAGTAAGGAAAGTACCTTAAATATGAGTACTAATCTCATACCTACCCAAAGAACGGGCGAAGTCGTTCGCAAGGGTGTCCATCTGTGAGTATATGGTGCCAAGAAAGAGGGGGGCCAAGGCAATACATACACCTCGCGACAGCATGACGGCTAGTAGAAACACCATACGACTGGGACCATCCTCTAGCTTGTCTTGAAAAATGTAACGGTTAAGCCAGTATGCGAGAAAGCCTGCCAGCTCTAAGGGGCCATTGAATTGAGGGCCAGGAGTGGACTCGTGGTCTTGACCAGGAGCTGGCTTCCGCGATGAGTACTCGCGAAAAAAGTGATGGCACCAAGCTGAGTAGGACAACTTCGGGTGACTGCATATAGCTTGTTCAGGAAGGAGTACGCCTTTTTTCAAACCAACTGCCGTGCTTACAAGCGTACTTGCCACAGTTGCGAAGTTGGTTGAGGATCTTCTTATCCTCTAATGGGGCGCGAGTCAAGGACGGGGAGCCAAAATAACATAACCACATCTTCTAAGGTGGATGTGAACTCGTCCCAGGAAGCAATAAATGTGTGAGAGAATGTGCTCCATCGTAAGACCAAAGTATTCAATGCCTTTACATCGTGACGAACATAGAAGTCTGAAAAAAGCTTAATGAACTCAAGAATGCCAGCCTCCGCAAGAGTGGCGCGATAACGGTCTTGACTGAGAATATGGCTAGACTACATCTTCCAGTCTGTGATTGGGGCTACATGTCCTTCGTATTCGATGAAAGAAAATGACGCATCACCTATTTCAATAACAAGGCGAGAAACAGAAATAGGGGGGATAAAAATAGGTTATGCTTCATTATCAGGGTCAAGTGTAAGAGGAGAGCTTGCAATGGTATCAGAAGGAAGAGCTCGCGAGGATTCCCAGAATGTATCATGAAAATCAAGGAACAAAGCTTTTCTCCACTCTGAGGCATCTGGAACAGAAGGGGTGACCCCTGAAGAAGGAGCGAGAAGTTTGGGTGTGGAGGTTTTTGTCATGATGAAACAACTTGTTAAAAGCTTTTGAAGTGTGAGGGTATGCGTGAAAGGAGATGGGATGCGAGGAAATGGGTTTAAAATAAGAGGCTTGAGAAATGGAGCTCTGAGGAAAATATATGTTATGAGTGGGAAAAATGACATGAGCAAAATATATAAAGGTTGGGCGTAAAAATCGAAACGGCGAATTAAATGTGCGAGGAAGGCGAAAAGTCGCATAGCCAAACGCATGAAAAAAGTCGCGGATCCAAAGATATGGACAGATTGGAAATAACAAGAAGGACAAGGGGAAAGTCAAAATAAGTACATGCACAATATTGGCCGAAAAGCAGAAAAACTAGTAAGGGAAGGTCGCGGATTGGATGGATGTTCGCGAGATGTAGGAGACATACTTCATCCGCGAGAGAAAAAACAAAAATGGCATGGAGAAAAACAACACAAAAATAAGGATACAAGGTACATTGATTCGCAAGGCACATGTTATTGCACTTTAATACTTGGCCAAGTATCGAAGCACAATGGGGAAAAATGTAAAGGTGGTAACTCGCGAAAAGGGTAATCTGCGAGGATTGGCTTATTTTGGGAGATTGGCCCAAGGATTTATTTATTTGGGAAAATGGCCCAAGGATTATTTAGAAAAATGGCCCAAATAAGGTTTATACGCGAGAGCTTGCATTATACAGAGGGAAGTATGAGGGACTGATGTGTTTATAGCTCACATCTGAACTCATAGCCCTATATGTTGCTTGAGTAGGGAGTACTTTCGGAATCTGAGGGAAATGCTTGGGATATGTAAATAGTGGGTCGCGACCCTATTTACACTGTTCTAAGCAAAAGTACTTTAGAGAGACCGATAGTATTCAGGGTCATGAAAAATGTATGCATGCAAAAGGTCATCACCCAAGAAAGCTATAACAACATGGTTCCTTGGCTAAGGAAAAATCAGATCCGCGATGAAACGGCGCGGATCACAAGGCATGGGGTATAGTATGATCCGCGCAAGGGATTGCGCGAATCAATATCGCGTAGTCAATGGCGCGAGATGATACTGTGCAGGGTATTTATGGCGCGGATTGATATTTAAGGATTTTGTCGCGAGACAGGTGCTGACAGGAACTCTTGGACACTTGCGTCTATAAATAGAGAAGCGAGTGTTCACTTTAAAAGGACTTTTCAGAGACTATATTTTGCATCACTTGGAACTGTTTTTTTTCACTTCCATTTCTTTTTCATTTCTCTGTAAAGCAAATCAAAAGCAATAAAAGCATCAACACCATTATTTTACTGACGAACTTGTGCGGAAACTATTTTCAAATCATTCAATTAATTCGAACCCCTACAATCCATTCATTTGTTTGGTATGTTTTATTGAATGAGAATATTCATTCTCAAACAATAAAAATTCATTTATTTGAATGAAAATTCATTCAATTACTAAACCTATGGAATGACAATTCCATTCCTTAAAGAATTCTTTTAAAATATAAAATTACTAAAACAACTCTCTCATAATTCAAATAAACAAACCGCCCCTTACCACCGTGTCACCAACTTCTACCACTCCCACCGCCACCACCATCACCTTCCGCGTCCTCCACCACCGCCACCACCGTCGTCGCCACCATTTTCCGCTACTATTATTTTCATTACCTTCCACCATTATTTTGTAAAAATATTATGGAATAATATTATTTGATTAAAATTATATATTAATATTTATCACTAATAGGAATATTTTTGAAATTTTTCTTTTAAATTCATTTCATTCCTAAAGTGCTTCATATTTACAATCAAACAATAGAATGCGAATGATTATTTCATTCCATTTTCATTTTTATTTTGTTCTCACTTCCATTCATGTGTAACAAACATAACCTAAAAATTTAAATATTAATCTCAACTAATATCTTAAGATCTTTACAAAAGATAACAATGCTTTTTCCTCATTAACTTTTAATTTATATTTTTTCATATATAATGTCTTAAGCAAAATTGCTAATTACCAAATCAATTCTCTCTATTTCATCAACGGGCCATGCAATTCCCTCCCAACACTCAACTAATTAAACATGACCAAAAAGCCCACCATACCCATTTTGGATAACTTGAGTAAAAATGTTGACCTTGGCTTTAGAACAGTGGGCCACACATCATGTCAGATTTGGATTAACCAATTGCTGATGTACACGTGTACTCCAATAATTCAAGGATAAGATATTTATGTGTATCAATTGTGTGCTACTTAGAGTTGTCCAAAAAAATTGGAAATTATTTAATGGTACTTTATGCTATTGAGCAAATGGGGCACCAAAAACTTCTAATTGTTTTTTTTGACCCCACTGTGGACCAAAATTAATTGGCACTCTTGTCAAGTTTAAGGGAAAAAGTTGTATCTTTTGGAAGCTTGACTTGCTATACGAAATATACATAAATGTAGGAGCATAAGTGTAATGTGATTCAGCTCGTTAGTTTTGGGTCCCATCCGTAGGGGTGAAAAAAAAGCCCAAAATTTAAAAAAGGACAATTTTTGGAGATAATATTAAAAAACTAATATTAAAAAAATAATTTAAGAAAAATATCACTTTTCAAAAATAATTACAAAAAGGATAATTTTTAGTATAATAATTAAAATTTTGACAAATTTAGATAATTGATGACTAAAATACCCTAAACTAATTTATAATTATTTTACTTCTTTACCCTTCACTTATTCAAATTTTATATTGACAATTATATCTCCAATAAGTAAATATCATTAGTACCCTTAATGACATATTTCTTATTCCTTTAGGGTTTTCATTCTTCAGTCATTCTAATCAGTTCACATTTTTATGCCTAAGAACTTCTCCTTAACCGCTGAAATCAAGTCAGACGCCGATATTCCGTATTAATCCATGAGAGTGAGAAAGAGATTTAAACACTTTTCAAAGTTGACGACGAAAATCATTCAAGTGAGTCGGTGATATACATGTATATATATATAGATATATGCGTGTGTGTGTGTGTGTCTGTATATCATCGACTGATCTTATTATCTTAATGATGATTTGACCTAGTAAGAAAAGACTTGGGACTTGGTACCATAAGAAGCACGAGGTCTCATGTTCGATTCTTACCAGGTGCAAACAATTCGTTAGGGTCACGACCGTGGACATAGTCTGAGCCTTACCCGATTCGTGGGGGGGGGGGGGGGGGGTCACCTTGCACAGGTCCCGTGAATTAGTCGAGGTGCGTGTAAGCTGGCCTAGACATCACAGTTATAAAAAAATGATGATTTCATGACAATTTGATATGTAATTTATATTATTTTGTTGAGATATGAGTGTAGTTAAATATTATTAAAGACACTTTTTATGATATTGTAAAGGGGTAACTCGCAAGTATTTATTATACAGGTATGGACATGTCTTAAATCAGTATATATGACATGAGGAAAATGAATTATTTGGGAATTGGCCCAAAATGGTTTATACGCCGGTAGAAACATTACACAGAGGTAACTATTGGGGGACCGATATGGGTATAGCTAACATATAAACATATAGCCCTATATGTTGCTCGCGTAGGGAGTACTATCTGGAATCTGGGGGAATACTTTAAGACACACACAAGTAGTGGGTCGCGACCTTATTTGTGCTGTCTAAAAAGCTATAGTACCTTAGAGAGGCCAGTAGTAGTCAGGGTCATGAAAAGGGTACGCATGTGAAATGACATGACCTCGGAAAAGGCTATAAACATCAATAAAAGGATAAAGCTCATTGAATAAGGAAGGACTATGGATCCGCGAGGGAACTTCGCGGATCAAATAGCATGAGGTATTTTTGGACCTCGCGAGGTGTACCAGTTGGGGCGCGACATGATGTTGACGTGGCCAGGATGTGTCACGAAGACCAGCTGGACCTCGATGCCTATAAATAGCGGAGCACGAGCTCATTTTGGGGGACTTCTGAAACTTAAAATAAATTCTTAGAGAAAGAAATAGTGATCTTCAAGTTTGTTTGTACTATTTCTCTTCTCTTTTCTTCTTTATCTTTCTACAATTCTGTAATCATCAAGGAACAATAAAATTATCATCTTTATTCCTTTATTAGTGAATGTAGAAACTATTTCTATATCAACGTAAATCAGAACCCCTACATTTAAGGCGACTCTGTTGGAGAAGAGATGTCTTTTGCACAAGCTAATCCTTGTCCAACTCGTCGAAGAGGGCATCCACCCACACAACGTACCGAGAAAAATGAAGAACATGAAGCATCGCAAGGATCAGAGCAATATTAAGAGACTGAACCAACTCCACCAGCGCAGAGGCAGTGCCATCGTGAAATGACTAGTATCGCGCAAACAGAGGTTCCTCCGGTGATAGATCCGACATTAAATTCACCGAAACTACCACCAGTTCTGCTACAAAATCTGCCCAGCATTCAAGAGACTCAGAAGGCCATTCTCAACTTTATGGAAGCGTCGTGTGCCTCAGTACTTGGATCAAAGTCACCGCTAGCTGAAAATCTAGCCTTATTAATAATAGTAACACAAGGCCTTCCTCAAGAGGTACCATATGTACAAACAAAATCATTAGAAAAAAATGTTTATATCACCATAGAGTAGCTGTGAGCCATCCTAAATGCAAAGGCTGATGTAGATGAAGTAGAGATAGCTCCATCGTACCATCCAAGTATAATGACCTAGCGATATCCTGAAGACTATAGGGTTCCAAGCTATCAGCAGTTTGATGGAAGGGATGACAACGTGAGAGAGCATGTCTCCCTATTTGTGGATGCTCTGGGCCTCACAGAAACAACGAATACTTGAAACTTAGAGAATTTCTAAATCTTTAACAGGTACCGCATATACTAGTACACCAGTCTCGTTCTGGCTTCAGTAATAAGCTGGACAGATATGGTGAACAAATTTTACACCAAGTTCTTTCAAGCGGATGAGGAAGTTTCAATGTTTTCACTCACAAGACAAAGGCAATGGTTGTGAGAGGAATGATCAGACTAGAATATTTGGTATTTTGGGCATTAATAAACTCATGGTTAGTCTCTGTATTTTATTAATAAGATATCCTTATTTGAGTTGCATGTTAAAAGCATGTTTCAGGGGAATTAACGCAAATTTGAGTTAATTTCTGGTTTTTAGCAAATGTGCTTGACCCGGTGATCGGGTCCCAGACCTTGATTAGGTTTAGGACACTAGGAAGGGATGATAAACAATGATAATAATACTGATGTGTGCAAATAAGCCTTTAAAATTGACCTAGTTTTCCTTATCGCAAGTGCACGAAACAATTATAGTATAGTACCAATGAGATAGGGTATATCGAATCCACAGAGACTAATGATTCTTCAACTATTTTATAATTACTTCTAACTAAATTATTAAGGATATTTTGTTTGTTTTGTTTTCTATAACTAATAAACATAAAATAAATATGAGAGATAATTGGTTTTGATTGTGACCAATAAAGATAAAGATCTAGGGTATTTTTAACTTCACCACTAACCATTTAATATATTCTCTTCATCATTTAATTGTAAAGGGTGGTCCATCATATGTGAATCAGATATAGAGTCGCAAACATTGTCAAACCCTAACCCCAAAAAAGGAACAATTCATCCATTATTGGCGCATGCCATCTCTAATCAAGCATAAATAATACATGCATATATTGTAAACTATTCCTACTAACATAAATTAAAAGCACGTCACTAATTATCCCTTTCAATGATGGTCTATCTAAATCAAGATTACATGTTATTAACCACTATCGTGTAGCCCATATTGAATAACCATGATTGTGCAAGATAAAACATTCATTCAAGATAAGACAAGACATAGAATAAACGTAGAATCTCATATAAAATCAAGCAAAATCACTCATCTACACTATCATCACATACGTGTCCTTCAGTTTCCCCTTATACAATAAAAATTAGAAAGAGTCTACATTACTTGGCTAGGGTTTTTAACAAAACCCTAGATACCAATTTAGTTGTTCATGGTAGTGGTTGTCTGCATTGTTGATGTAAACGTGCCCTCCATGGTTGATATTCTGCTCCAAACTCCAATATAACCCTCTTTGCTGTAGGGGAGACCCATTTCTTTATTTGGTAATCCGATTGCTTCGCAGTTAAGTCAGGAATATATCTTGTGATATATATTGAAGAATGGTATATAATATTTTCATATATGGTCAATATTGCATATAAAATAGCCTAGAGTTCATTCCATGTTGATTTGGGTAGAAACGGGTCCCGCAGATGTGTATACAGATTGCTGAAATTATTAGCCGAATCAGGGTTTACCGAGTACTCGGTGAAGCTTCTACAGAATACTCGGTAGACTCTAGGTCTCGCGAAAATTAGCGCAAGTGCTCTAAAACTCTCGGGCACTTTTTTCTTCCCCCGCACAAGTGCCCGGACTTTCGTACTCTACCAAGTACTCGGTAGTCTTTCACCTTGAATTTTGTACTTCATCCTCTTTGCTTCGTTTCTCTTCTTAGCTTCATTCTTCTTCATTCATTTTGTATCATTGACTTGTTTTTGGTCTTTTATAGGTCTTTTATTCATGATTTTGGCTCTCGAACAATCTTAAGTCACATATCCAGTTAATTCACCAGATTAAACTCGTTTTACATAGCATCGCCTGAAATATCTTAAAACACGAAAACCGTATAAAAGCACCACTATAATGATAATCATAGACATAACAATGTATAATGAGGAGCCTTAAATATATTATATTTGGCTCCGATCAAGCCCCCAAACTTCAACATTGATAGTCCCTTAGCAATCACTTCAAAAATCAAAATTAGTGATGATTGTGTTTTTAGTACAGTAATTTAAAATCTATCTAACTAACTAACTAACTAATTGACTATCTAACTAACCTTTTATTTCATGAAGGTGTACGATTACACTTAGTACGTGCAGCAAGCCTTTTAAACCCCTCGACATTACCGAGTGGATGAGTGAAGTCCCATGAGGGTTAAATATACTATCCACAAATTATTTCACTCTTGTATGCTTATGAAATCAAATAATTATTAACTTATGCAATGCTATATGATGTGTTTTAAAATATTACTCGCAAGTGCACGAATCAATTGTAGTTTAGGTTATGCAAGAACGAGGTCGAACCCAAGAGAATGCTTTAAATAAAACTTAATTAAACTCAAATTAATCTAAAACTAACCTAGTTTCTCAAAGTTTGTTTGTTGAAGTGATTTTTATACTAAACATGCAATATCGAAATACAAATAATTAAAGCGAGAATAATAGGGAAAAAATACTAAGGTATCAGAATCCACCACCACTAATCCATAAACTTCTAATTATTCCTTTATCAATTCCAATTTTAGAGTAGTAATTTAGAAATCAATCTTATTACTTTCTCAAGATTTAACAATAACGTACTAATGAAATAGATTTTCAAGAAATAGATTTTCATTCGCTTTAAAGTTTAAAATTCTAAGCATCCTATGTATGCAATTTAATGGATCACATAAGATCAAAGATTTTTACTTATAAACTCATCAAATCCAAGCTTGATTAATTGTGATAAGAATTCTTAACTACTATAAATACATGATATTTATAGTGAAAGGAATTTAAAACAATTAATACTATGAAACGAAAATCATAAGCATTTAAACCATACACATGGAAATTGATAAAAGACTAAAAGGAATTTATTTCATAAATGGTGGTTTCATCATCAACCTTAGTTGAGGATTTAGTTACACATGCTTAAAAAGAAAATAATAAAGTAAGAACAATAAAACCCGGAATTGAAGATAAATTCTTCTCCTCTTTGGTGTCCTTCTTGCTCTCCTCCTTCTTCTTCCTCTTATTTTCTCTCTTTCCTCCTTTCTTCTTCTTCAAGATGTATCCATATTTATAGAGAAATATTGGAATCAAATTACAACTTGTAAAGATAACTCAAATATTCTTTTCTTTTCTTTTTCATAACTTTCCATCATATTTTGTTCTTTTTCCATGTGCATTTGAATCTTCCAACTTTCATCCATGTGCATTTGATTCATCCAACTTTCATCCATGTGCATTTGAATCTTCTCTCACTTTACACCTATAAATGAAAGACATAAATGTAGATGTAATTTAATGACATTGAAAATGATTTATTCAACAATTTTATTATAAAAATTAAGTTTTGTGCACTTATCATTATTATACTTCTAAATTAATTAAAATAAATAGTTTTACCTACTAACAAATATACATTTGGGGATAAAATATGTATGTAAAATGGACTTATCACTATAATTTCATCAGAGTAAAATGCATACAAGTTATCCCCACTCGCTTATAAATAACAATTTTCATGAATTAAATTTAAAAGAATGGTTCCCACAGTAGTGAAATAAACTTGCTAATTTTTAAAACCGATCTAAATAGTCTTCTCTGTTTTTGTGAACATTCTCTAGGGTAGACTAATCTCATTCTTCTACTTTATTGATCAATCTTTGGCATGACATAACTTCAATACACATTTTTTTTCATTTTTATCCCTTTTTGTCTTTCTAAGTCTCTGGACTTTCCAACGGGGATTTTTAGTCCCGACCAACTAGGCCCAAGCTTCTTCCATGGGATTTACGCTCATTAGTTTTCTCCCATTTAAATGTGAATAGTGATATTGGTGATACCAAAGCCCAGTTACTCATATCAAAAGACTAGTTTTTGCATTTTTAATAATTGTTTTTAATATTTTTCTCCATTTAAATCATTTTTCATTCTTCACTACTCCCCTTCTCCCTTTGTCATTGAAACAAATCTATTATTTCAATTACATAGTCAAAGGTCGATAGTTATCCCATAGAGAATATCTGCATTTGTTTATAGGTCAAAACTATCCTTCTCGGTTTCAATTTCACTCATCTATTCACTCATATGGACCATATCTTAAAAATTTCATTTAATCAAACAATTACATACTCATGAGTGGGGTGGTTGCATACATAGTACCTTTCTAGTCATACCATGTACACAAATCAACTCATACTTAATATCAATCACATATTCTGAATGAATAACTTAATATGATTTTCAATTTTTTTATTTTTTTATTTTTTTTCTAATTCCCTTAAAACTTTGACAAATAACTAATCCCCCCCCCCCCCCCCCCCCCCAAACTTAAAGTTGGCCATGTCCCCATGTTCTAAAAATAAATAAATAAAGGAAGAAATTGTTACTGCCCTTGAAGTGTAATTCTGTTCTTTGCATTGTAGTGCTCGTATCTCCCCCAAAGTTGTTTGGAATGATCTATTAAAACATACAATACTATGCAATACCCAAGATCATATCAAGTAAAGAGATAATAATTAATAAATCAGAATATAAGATATAAAACAAGTTTTTTCAAGGGAATATGTAAGAACACTTTTATGTATTATTTATTTATGGCATGTTCTAGACAATAACCATGTTGAGTGTTAGATAAGTTGGTTTGGTTTCAATGGTATCGATAAGCTTCATCAAAGGCAGAATCAAGCATTGAAGTAATGAAGAATACAAGTGAAGCACGAGAGTGAGCATATTGAGGAAAAATGTCTCCTAAAGGGCGAAAACGATATTTTCTGAAGCCGTCACTTCAAGCAAAAAGTATCGTGGGTTCACGATGGTCATTTTGGTGCAGTTGCGAAAAAAAAGTGGTTTTAACAAAAATGCCTATGCTTTCAATTTCAAAAAGTGGCTGGAAAACATATTTTTACACTTGGAGGTGCGCTTGAAGCGTACGCCATCTACGCTTGAAGCATAGCTGTGGCAAGATTTTGGGTAAATTTTGCTACGATGTCTGATTTGTCCATGAGTTGGTTTTATGATTTATCCACGACTTATATACATCAAATTGCCTGTTATATACATTATATTTACCAGAATATAGGGTTTGGATGTGAAATTATGAGAAATGACAAACTTAAGGTTTTGATCATTTTTGTCTATAAATACCCAAGTCTACAACAAGAGGAGACAGGTCTTTAAGAATTCTCTGCAAGTTTTATACAGCTTCATCTTCTTCTTCTACAGAGATATACATATGGCGAGAGAATATTATTGAGTGATTAGAGATACACAAGTTCTCTCTTATTTTTGGACTTCTTCAATCATGTTTCTACAATGATGATTTCTATGCATGATTGAATGGTATAGTTGCTAAAAAATTCACACACCATCTATAGCAATGTGGTTGCATTGATTCATTGAAGAACGGAGCCGTTTGTGTGCGGAGATTGAAACATGAGGCTTCATGGTGATTTTGATCTATTGAGAAGCAGAGCCGTTAAAGTACGGAGATCAGAGCGAGAGCTTCGTGGAGCACAAGTGAATCTAGACTTTCAAACGTCAAGTGAAGAATAACAAATTACAGCGGTTGTAAGTTCTATTTTCATAGAGTTTGTACAAATTCTATGATTCATAGTCCATCGATACCCGAGCGTATCCGTGGTTTTTACTTGGAGTCTTTCCAAGGTTTTTCAGGTAAAAATCTCTATGTCTTCTCATGATTTAAATTTATGCACTTATATTCATATTTGATTGATTAATTTGTTTTTGAGAATTGAATTGAGAATTATGGTTTGTGAATAATTAAAATTGAATTTCCGTTAAATAATTTTAATTGATTATAAAATTGATAAATAGTTCATTCACCCCCTCTAGGTTGTTTTCACTATCGTATAGGTAATTTCATAATAGAATTTTATTTAATAAAAGTACACACGATTTGACCTTAAGGGTCTACAATCCTATAAATCTCAAAATTGTAGAAAAATGAAAATAAAAGATAAAACCAATCCTAAATGGATTTGGTGGGAAAATAACAAAACAAAATAATAAAATACGAAAATTCTACATTTATTCCCTTATTCTTACGAAATTTCCTATTTCTCCTTTAGCCACTTTTAAACATTGAATCCTTATCAAGCTCATCAATCCATCCTTGAGGTACCTTTAAATCATCCCATGTAACTACTTGTTCCTGTTCCTTGTTTCCATAGTCATCAATGAATATTTTAGGATGAAAGTATGAGCTATGGACACATATTCCTTCTCCTTATTAAAAATATCATAACCTATTGCATCTTTTAATAATTTAGTAATAAGGAATGGGTATGGAAACCTCCACGTAGCTGTGGTAATATTTTTGCAAAGTTTGACATATCCAAGCATACTTCCTAAACTAACTTTGGGGAACGATATCCAATACCCCATATGGAAACAATAGAGTATCTTGATCATTGCCTCATCCCGCTAATGTTGATATTCATCAGGATAAATTTGTGATGCTATAACTGTATCCAAAAACCAATAGTCGGGATTAAGATCTTGTTTGACAAGTGATACTTCTCCTTTACATGCATAATAGTGTGGACATATAGTATTGATCATCTCAGAAATAGTAGGTGTGAATGGTTCTGCTAAGGGCTTGAATGTCTTACGTAGCTTCTTGGGCATTCATGCGGGATGCCCCATGCTTTTGCAATGGTATTGGCAGTGACATCGAAGGGCAATACTTTGGAATCTAAGCAAATTCGGAGGATAAGCTCTCCTTTTGTAGTATGCCCCATGTGGTAATAGAACTTTTGCACCAATTGAGGATATGCCAATATAGTCGTGGGTTTCAATAAATTAGTTAGTCCTCGAGCGGCCAATAACGCAACACAACTTTGCATTCTCGGGGCATTAATAACTTATTCATCGTAAATAACTTCATATGTGAATGAACTATACCCATGAATTGATGTAACTTGTGGTAGTTCGGGTGATATAGTTATACATCCCATAAGGTGTTCTTCTTCGGGGTCCGTAGAGGATCCTACGAATTCAACTTTCCTAGCTTCATCATTACTAGTTTTTATGGATGAAGGACTGATGAAGGTTGCACGGAAACTAGAGTTATGTATAACCCTCATGGTGAACAAAGAAAGAAGAACTTTGAAGACGAATGCCCACTACCAATACTAAAGCTTTATATTTATAGACGACAAGCCAAGTCTTACTAGGAGATGAATGATTCAATTTACTGCAGAAATCTGAAGTAGGAATTATAAGAATGAATTTTTTTGAAAAGGAAATAAGATTTAAAGAAAAATTGTCCATAATTGAAAAGACTTTCATATTTGTGGAAAGTTTACATAAAAGTCTTGTAATGCTTCATTATCTTTTATTAAAACTATATATTATATTATATAAGTCGGTCAAAATCCTATTTTGAAAGGAAAATAAAAATTTCATAATTATAGAAATTGATTTTCGATTTTTTTAGAAAATTAAGTTTTTTTAGGAAGCACCAAGTACTCGGTGAGAAAACTACCGAGTACTCGGTAGTTCTTGTACTAAAATTATTTTCAAAAAGTACTTTTATACTTTAAAATAGTTTTTAATAAAAATTATACATAATATATATATAAAAGTCATTATACATAAATATATAGATTTTCAAAATAGATTTTTATTTTTAAATAAAAATATTTAAATATTAAATATAAAATTATACATATATATTTATAATGTTATTCGAAAATAAATAAATATAATAGGTTTTCATAAAAATATTTTTTATATAAGTCATACCATTCCCCCAAACTTATTTCATTTATAATGAAAATAGAAAATTCAACTAATTTGCTCGTTTTCATAAAATATCCATCGTCGTTAATTCAAAATTCATAGGGAAATGGAACTTTTAAAACAAAATTGAAAATAAAACTACAAAATATTGATTCATAGCTCGGCCTAAGGCAATATATAGAATAAGAATCTATGCCAACTCGTGATCATACTCTTTCAAAATCCTAATCTACGACGGCGGCGGCGGTGGTGGATGAAAAGTAGAGTCGACACCTAGTCGTTCCATAATTGCCTGAAAGCCATTAGTTATCTCAACTCAGATTTGTGTCTGCTCTTTCTCTAACCGCTCCTGACAAGCTGCTATATCGTCAAATCGCTCATCCATTTTCTTCATCATTCCTTCTTGATTTTCCACGAATGTCAAATATTGTTCTTGAGTTATCGACACTTTCTCTCCTTCCATATCCCTCCCTGCGTAGCTTAGATATCATGTTGTGCCAACTCGAGAGTTTGAAATATTTTGGTTTATACTCGTTCTTTCCTACCCTCTCCATTGACAAATTATTATCCTTCATTAATTTCATAGCTAACGTTGGAAATGGAACCACATATGATAGAGCGTCAATTTTGCTAGATTCGCTCATATCGACCCATACTTCATAGATGTTCGTCCAAATAACCATTGGAATCGAAATCCAATGGTCCTTCGCAAAGGCGTATAAATCTTCTTGAAAAATCTCACGACGCTCACTACTATAGCCTTGTGGATGTGCTTGCCAATGCAAAATAATGTCAATTATCCAAATCTTTGGCTCATAGTACTTGTTTGTTGTACATGTCTTGTATTTCTTTCCAAACCTCCCGTTAGTGACTTCCTTAACTATGAAATTAGTATTTGGGAAAGGTCGGGGCAACGCCGAAAATGTACTTTTAAGGTGGTCGGGGCATGCATGTGGAATATCCCACGCTCTACCAATCGATGTCAGTGTGATAGAAATAGTCTTTCCCTTTACTTTTGTTTCCATGATTCTTCATCTTTCTCCACCCACGTCCATCATATTAACCTAAAATTCATATAGTAACAATTTATGTATAGATGTTAACGCGGGGCGCAGTAGTGATTCTAATCCCCTTGTTCTAATACATCCTATATCCCCCAAGAGGCTACTTCATTATTCTCGAAATCAAAGATTTTAATAATTTGCTCGACATTAAACCCTTGGTAAATGGCGTTCTGTAAGAACATTTATTTATGTGTTAGTCACTAATTAACCCTAGAGGGGGGGTGAATAGGGTGTTCAAAAGTTAATTCTAATTCTTTTCGAAAATGGAACACACTCTAATCAAAAATCAATTTCTCAATAAGCAAGTGGATGATTCAATTTAAACTTCTCTAATCATTAATTTCAAAATAAGATAGCATTCAAGATATTCAAGCAATTATAGCATGCAAATTAATCAAGTAAAGAGAAAGACATAGAGAGATCAACACCGTGATTTTTTCGAGGTTCGGTAACTCCTACTCCTCGGCTCAAGAACCCCTTCTTGAGACTTTTCCCGATCCTTTAACTATGGCCCTTCCTTCACAGGTGGAATGGCAAACCTTTACAACACAAGCCTCTCGAGCTTGTATCTCAATCAAGAGAACAACCCTCTCTTGAACAATTAGTGGACTTCGCTTGTCCGAGATTACAAATTCATATGTAATCAATAAAATCACTCAAAATAAAAAACACTCAAGACCCAAACGTTTTTATGGAAGATAAATCAATATAAGCTCAAATATTTTTGGTGATTTTTGAATAACTCTAGAAATATGATCTCAAAGGAAATAATCAATGAATGATGTTTGGAGAATAAGAAGAGATACTAGAGGTTTTGATTTTCAAAGAAACTTGAAGAAAATCAACTTTTCAAAACTAGGTTTCAATGGCTTTTGTAGAGAAAATTTCTGCAGAATTTTTGATAGCTTTTATTTCTCTTTATATTTCAATCTCTTAGTCTTCAATATACACATCTCATTCTATATATAGCATTGCATTAGGTTTATGTGACTGGGTGATGAATTATTTGAGTCAAGAGTCGTTTGAAATCCATTAAACATAATCCACAAAACATGGAAAATGTTTCTGATAAAACTGCAGGTTTTAAGGAACTTCTAGTCGACTACTTCCTTGTTGTAGTCGACTACAATGCTTCATCTAGTCGACTACTTTGATGTGGATGAAAAACCTATAACTACTGATTGTTTTAGTCAACTACTAGAAAATACACAGGGTTATTCTAGTCGACTACAACTTGAAAAACATTGAATAAAAATATTTTTCTTTCCGTTTAAGTTCGGTAAAGCGTTTTTCATTCCATTTGAGTTTGATTCATTTTATACTTGAGCTTATACGATAAAATCAACACATAAAATTACCTTGTTACAATGATCGCTCCCCGACCTATCTACCCCAAGTCTTAAGTCTTCAACTTTCGCCTTTGCCGTTGAATTAATTGATTTTCCATTTGCGCTTCAATTTCTTTCACAGCTTTTTGCTTTAAATCAAGCTTTCTTTCCAAGTTTGTTTTCCGAGTCGTTCACTTCTCTTTTGCTGAAAATATAAACTCGATAATTCATTAGTATCAAACACTCTTTAATGGTTTGTTATCATCAATTTTGGAATTGTTTGCCGAAAGTAAATTTCAAAGCCAACAATCTCCCCCTTGATGATGACAAAACATTTTGTGTTTGCTTGGTAATTGGCGAAACATCAAGTGATGCTCCCCTGAACATGTGCATAATATTTTGTTCAAATGCTCCCCCTTAGTAAATGAAATTTGCAGTTTAATGGTCATTTTGATACAATATATAAATAGGCACACATTTGAGATAACAAAAAGAAACAACATTTCATAGATGGTTCAATTTAATACAAGTCGTTTAAGCTAATGAAAACAAAGAAATAACAAGCAAGTCGCAAATGACCATAACAAGCCACAAAAAGGAAATTGAGTCGGATGAAGAGGGTTTGAAGGTGGGTGGAGGGTGAAGGAGGCGGATGAAGAAGATGAAGGGGTTTTAGGTTTTATAGTGAGTTGAGTCGACTAGGTCTAAGGTTGAGTCGGTTAGAAAGAGGTTTGAGTTGACTAGGAGGGGAAAGTAGTCGACTAAAAGGCAATTGAGTCGACTACAATGGCAAAACAGTCGACTAGAAGGTGAAGAAGTGTCAATAGTAAAGCTACTGACCAAAGTAGTCGACTAGAATGAATAACACTAGGTGAAGTAATCGACTAAAACAAGAGAAATGAAAAAATAGGTGAAAAAATAAAATTTGAAATAAATACATGAAAATAACAAAACAAAATATGAAAAATAAAAAATTATGAAAGAATTTGAAATAAAACATCAAAATCCATGGCCATTCCGATTTCTCGACGAATTTTAGAAAATGATTCGTCCGCAAGTGGTTTTGTAAAAATATCCGCCAATTGATTTTTAGTGTCGATAAAAACCAATTCAACGTCACCCTTAGCAATATGATCAAGTAAAAAATGATGCCTAATCTCTATATGCTTGGTGCGTGAGTGATGAATAGGATTCTTTGAAATACAAATCGCACTTGTATTATCGCATTTGATAGGTACGTGAGAGAAAGTAAGACCGAAATCAAGTAGTTGTTGCTTAATATAAAGAGTTTGAGCGCAACTACTACCGGTTGCTACATATTCGGCTTCGGCCGTAGATAATGCAACGGAATTTCGATTTTTACTTGACCAAGATACTAATGAGTGTCCTAGAAAATGACAAGTGCCGCTTGTGCTTTTTCGATCAATTCTACATCCCGTAAAATCGGCATCCGAATAACTAATAAGATCAATTGAAGTTCCACGTGGATACCAAAGCCCTAAGTTAATTATACCACTTAGGTAGCGAAAAATACGTTTTACCGCAAGCAAATGAGATTCCTTAGGACATGATTGAAACCGGGCACATAAGCATACACTAAACATTATATCCGGTCTACTAGCGGCTAAATAAAGCAAACTACCGATCATTCCTCTATAATTTGTAATATCAACACATTTATCATTTTCATCTTTATCAATTTTAATAGAGGAACTCATAGGAGTTATGGCATGTTTGGTAGCCTCCATACCAAATCGCTTTAGCAAATCTTTAGTGTACTTGGATTGTCTAATGAATAAGCCATCCTAGCTTTGCTTGATTTGCAACCCTAAGAAGAAATTCAACTCACCCATTATGCTCATTTCAAATTCATTTTGCATGCTTGTAGCAAATTCCCTACATAGAGAATTATTTGTTGAGCCGAATATGATGTCGTCAACATAAATTTGGACAATCAACAAATTATTCTTAATGGTTTTTGTAAAAAGTGTGTTGTCAAATCTTCCTCTTGTAAAACCATTTTTAGTCAAAAATCCGCTAAGTCTCTCATACCAAGCTCGAGGAGTTTGCTTTAATCCATATAGAGCTTTTTAGCTAATTTGAAAACATGATTTGGAAAAAGATTATTTTCAAAACCGGGTGGTTGCTTCACAAAGACTTCTTCTTCTATGACACTATTTAAGAAAACACTTTTCACATCCATTTGATAAAGAGTAAAATTTCTATATGATACAAACATAAGAAGCATTCTAATTGCTTCTAACCTAGCTACCGGTGCAAAGGTCTCATCGTAGTCGATGCCTTCCTCTTGATTATCTTCTTGAGCTACCAATCTTGCTTTATATCGAATAATTACTCCATTCTCATCCTTTTTGTTTCGAAAAACCCATTTTGTGCCAATTATAGTTTGATTTTCGGGTCTAGGAACTAAACGCCAAACTTGATTGCCTTCAAATTGATTTAGTTCCTCTTGCATTGCTACGATCCAAGAATCATCACATTGAGTTTCGTGGAAGTTCTTGGGTTCGATTTGCGATACAAAAGCCATGTGGTTGCAAAAATATTTAAGTTTAGATCTAGTACTAACCCCTTTTGATGGATTACCTATGACTTGATCAATAGGATAATTGTGAACAATCCTCCATGCTTTAGGCATTGAGTTGGTCAAGTCATCATTGGATTGATGCTCAACTTCCCTCATTTCCTTTTGGCAACTTGATGAATTGGAGATATTGAGAGTATTTAAATTATCCTCAATCCCAACAACCTCATCGTCTTCTAGGTCAATTCTAGGTGATGGTGATGAGGGTGATTCATCAAAGACAACATGAATAGACTCAACCATAGTTAAAGTCCGTTTATTAAAAACACTAAAGGCTTTACTTTTTGTAGAATATCCTAGAAAAATTGCTTCATTCGATTTGGAGTCGAATTTTCCAAGGTTATCTTTATTATTTAACATAAAACAATTGCACCCGAAAACTTTGAAATACCCAATATTGGGCTTTCGACCATTCCACAACTCATAAGGCGTTTTCCCCAAATTCATCCGAATAATAACACGATTAATTATATGGCAAACGGTGTTTACCGCTTCCGCCCAAACGCTTCGGGGAAGGTTGTGATCATTTAACATGGTTCTAGCCATCTCTTGTAGAGATCGATTCTTTCGTTCAACTACACCATTTTGTTGAAGGGTTGTAGGGGCCGAGAGATCATGAGAAACACCGAGGTCAACACATAATTTTTTTAATCTTGATTTGCAAACTCCCTACCTCTATCACTTCTAATTTTCTTGATTTTCAAATCTTTTTCATTTTGAATGACTCTATAAAAATTTTCAAGAATGGAGTGAGTTTCATTTTTATGAGCAATAAAGTGAACCCAAGTATATCTAGAGTAGTCATCAACTATAACAAGTACATAGAGTTTCCCGGCTAAGCTAGCCGTTCGCTCCGGACCAAAAAGATCCATGTGAAGTAACTCTAAAGGTCTAGAAGTGGTGATGTCTTTCTTTCTCTTGAAAGAGGACTTTACTTGCTTGCCTACTTGAAATGCGCTACATATTTTGTCTTCCAAAAATTTAGTCTTTGGGAGGCCCTTGACTAAATCATTTTTGGATAAACGATGAATGAGATCCATACTAGCATGTCCTAGACGTCTATGCCATAACCAACTCTTTTCGCTAGATGTGACAAAACATTTAACATCTTGTTCATACAATTCACATAGCAACAAAGTATACAAATTTTCATTTCGTTTGGCATTGAACATTTGATTCCCGTCTTTCTCGATTATGCATTCATTTGTCCTAAAGATAACATCATAGCCCTTGTCACATAGTTGACTAATACTAAACAAATTATGCTTCAAACCATCAACTAAAAGCACATCATCAATAGAGAGAGAAGAGGAAATACCGATTGAGCCAATTCCATTAATTTTGCCTTTAGAGTTGTCTCCAAAAGTTACGTTTCCTCTTTCATATGGTTTGAGTAAGATAAACTTTGATTTATCTCCCGTCATATGCCTTGAGCATCCGCTATCAAGAAACCACTTTTCTTTTGATGCAGACTTCGAGCATACCTACAAAACAAGTTCAAGTAACTTTTATTGGAACCCAAATTTGTTTCGTTACAACATTCTCTTTTCTATGTGAGCATGCTATAGTCCCTTTCGGAATCCAAACCATTTTTGACATAATTTTATTCTTTCTATAAAAGCATTCATTTGCTTTGTGTCATTTTCTATTGCAATAGTAGCAAGTAACATGTTTATAATTATTTGAAGATGCATGAAATGATTGTCTAGTAAATGTAGAGCTAAGTGATTTTCTCTTTTTCAAAATGATAGCATCTTTGTCAAAGGCATCATATCCTAGACTACATTTATCAAATGATCATTTTTGTCTTCCTAACATAATACTAAGGTTCTCTTTTCCTTTTGTGAATTTATCTAAGACATTTATTTGATCATCTATAGTATTTTTCAACCGATTATTTTCCTTTTCTAGCTCAATGTTTTTGTCATTACAAGAAATTTCTAAGTTTGAACTAGTGAAGTTACATGGGGTTTTAGCTTTCTTGAGAAGAATATATTTTCTTGCTAATTTTTCAAATTCATCATGTAATTATTCAAACGCGTCTTGCAAATCATTATAATCAAGGAGAAGTTCATCATATGATAGTTTTGATTTATCTACAACATATGAATTTAAATGTACCTCTTCTTCATTTGCCATGAGACAAATGCTTGCCGTTTCCTCGCCATTTTTATCCTCATCCGAGGCGCATGAGTCATAGTCATCCCATGTGACATTCATTGCCGTCTTGTTTGGTCTTTTATCATTTTCCTTTTTGAGCTTTAAGCAATCACTTTTGTAGTGTCCCGGCTTTCCATAATTAAAACACGTTGGGGGTTCTCTTTTGCTAGGCTCACCTTTTGGTTCTATTATCTTCATGGATCTTCCACCATTGGCTTTCTTCCTTTGAAGGTGTCTCTTGAATTTTTGGGTGAACAAGGCAATGTCTTCATCCTCTTCTTCTTCACTCGGCTCATTGATTTCATTTTTGGTGGAGGCTTGCAAAGCTATCCCCTTTCTTGGCTTGATGTCATCCTCACAAGATTTTAATGTGATTTCCCAAGTGAGTAGAGAGCCAAAAATCTCATCAAGACTCATGGTGTTGAGGTCATGAGCTTCTTTGATTGTCGTTACTTTTGCATCCCATTTGGCCGAAAGACTTCTAAGCACCTTTCATGACGCAGCGGATCTAGGAACAATTCTACCAAGATGCTTTAGTCCATTCAAAATATTTGTAAAACGAGACATCATAGAATTCACATTTTCATCATCTTTCATAGCAAATAATTCATATTCATGCATGAGTATTTCAATTTTTTATTCTCGAACTTGAGATATACATTCATAAGTTACTTCAAGTTTATCTCACATTTCTTTTGCCATAGAACATGTAGATACACGATTAAATTCATTTGGGCTCAATTCACAATTCAAATTTACTTTAGCTTTAGCATTGTAGGACATAAGCTTTCGGTCATCATTATCCCATTCATTTGGTAATTTGGGGACGGTTTTTCCATCAACGATTTTGGTCAATACAAATGGTCCTTCAATAACAACTTGCCATATTTGGTAGTCAATAGCTTGAAGAAAATATTTCATCCTAGTTTTCCAATAGCTATAGTTTGATCCATCAAACCATGGGGGCCTATTATTCGATTATCCTTCAACGTGAGTGACTAAATTAGATGACATGATCGTTCTCTAAGACGGTTAAGTCTACAATTTATAGAGATTAGGCTCTCATACCAATTGTTAGTCACTAATTAACCCTAGAGGGGGGTGAATAGGGTGTTCAAAAATTAATTCTAATTCTTTTCGAAAATGGAACACACTCTAATCAAAAATAAATTTCTCAATAAACAAGTGGATGATTCAATTTAAACTTCTCTAATCATTAATTTCAAGATAAGATATCATACAAGATATTCAAGTAATTATAGCATGCAAATTAATCAAGTAAAGAGAAAGACATAGAGAGATCAACACCGTGATTTTTTTGAGGTTCGGTAACTCCTACTCCTCGGCTCAAGAACCCCTTCTTGAGACTTTTCCCGATCCTTTCACTATGGCCCTTCCTTCACAAATGGAATGACAAACCTTTACAACACAAGTCTCTCGAGCTTGTCTCTCAATCAAGAGAACAACCCTCTCTTGAACAATTTGTGGACTTCACTTGTCCGAGATTACAAATTCGTATGTAATCAATAAAATCACTCAAAATCAAAAACACTCAAAACCCAGAGGTTTTTATGGAAGATAAATCAATATAAGCTTATGGACTTCACTTTTGGTGATTTTTGAATAGCTCTAGAATTATATTCTCAAAGGATATAATCAATGAATTATGTTTGGAGAATAAGAAGAGATACTAGAGGTTTTGATTTTCAAAGAAACTTGAAGAAAATCAACTTTTCAAAACTAGGTTTCAATGGCTTTTGTAGAGAAAATTTATGCAGAATTTTTAATAGCTTTTATTTCTCTTTGTATTTCAATCTCTTAGTCTTCAATATACACATCTCATTCTATATATAGCATTGCATTAGTTTTAAGTGAATGGGTGATGAATTATTTGAGTCAAGAGCCGTTTGAAATCCATTAAACACAATCCACAAAACATGGAAAATGTTTCTGATAAAACTGCAGGTTTTAAGGAACTTCTAATTGACTACGTCCTTGTTGTGGTCGACTACAACAAGGATTTTCCATTTGCGCTTCAATTTCTTTCACAGCTTTTCGCTTTAAATCAAGCTTTCTTTCCGAGCTTGCATTCTGAGTCATTTCCTTTCCGAGTTTGTTTTCCGAGTCGTTTACCTGTCTTTTGCTGAAAATATAAACTCGATAATTCATTAGTATCAAACACTCTTTAATGGTTTGTTATCATCAATTTTGGAATTGTTTGCCGAAAGTAAATTTCAAAGCCAGCATTATGTAATGACATTATTCTGATCAAAAACCATGTTGAGAGTTGTGTGTTTTTAGTTCGAGTTGTTAAGTCTTAAATGTGTGTATAAAGTGGTGAAGATCCAAAGGATATTCAGTAGAACAATGGCTGGAAGTGGTAGTGCAATGGAGAAACAAGTTCAAATAAATTTGTATTTGGTTCCACCAAGTACTCGGTGGGAGTGTTACCGAGTACTCGGTAAGTTGCGAACTTTCCACAGTTTGCGCAAAATTGGTAAAAACCACCAGAGGGTTTTCGCGAACTTGCGCATATTTGCGCATGAAAAGGTTCACTGAATACTCGGTAGAACAACCACCGAGTACTCAGTAAGTGGCTACGCTGAATTATTTTTGGGAAGGTTTATTCTGCTATGTAATTGATTCCTAACCACTTTGGTACTTGATTAGAAGCTATTATTAGTATATTGGACCATCGTTGACATATTTATTTATATTTTGAAGATTTAAATGGTGGAAATACGAATCCTAATTGTAAAAGGATTCTTACCATTAATTGAAGACTCTTCTCTATATATATGAGTTAAACCTAAGAGAAGGGTGTGGCTTTTGAGAGATCTATGCAATTCTTCTAAAGATTCATATTCTTCTACAGAGATATTTAGAGAGAGAAAATTATTGAGTGATTATATATTTACTAGTTCTTTCTTGGTTTGAGATTTTCCAATTGTGCTTCTATATCGAAGATTGTTATGCACAATTGGATGATCTAGTTGCTGAAAAATCATCACACCACCTTGATCAAAGTAGAAGGCTTCATAGTTTTTTGATCCATTGAGAAACGGAGCCTTCAGAGTACGGAGATCGGAGCGAGAGCTTCGTGGAGCGTGAGTGGTTCAAGACTATCAGACATCGAGTGGAGAAAGATAGATCAGAGTGATTTGTAAGTCTAAAACTTCATAGAGTCTTGTACTTATTGATTCATAGTGCATCGATACCCGAGCATATCCGTGATTTTTTACTTGGAGTCTTTCCATGATTTTTCCACGTAAAAATATTGGTGTTGTCTCTGATTTATTTTCTGCACTTATATTTATTATTGCATAGTTAATATTGTGATACAATTGAATTAAAATTGACTATTCCGTAATTAAAATTTTAATTTGTCAATTAATTCATAAAAAGCCAATTCACCCCCTCCTCTTGACTTATTTCACCATTTTCTAAGTAATTTCAATTGGTATCAGAGCAAGGTTTGCCCTGATTTAGGTTAACGACCTTTGGTTAGATCTTGAACTTAGATGATGGACTTACCTCATGAAGGAGGTTCCGTATCAAGGTCCCCTTTGGTTGATGACTCTAATTATACGTATTGGAAAGCTAGGATGAAAATATTATTAAAATCTCTTGATGAGAGAGCATGGTTTACTATAGAAATAGGGTATTCACCTCCCACAGTGATAGACGCGACTACTAATAAATCTAAATTAAAACCTATTAACGAGTGGACTATTGCTTAAACAAATAGTTCTAATTGGAACTCTAAAGCATTGAATGCTTTATACAATGTCGTTACCTCTAGTGAATTTAAAAGAATTGCTACGTGCGAAAAGGCTAAAGAAGCTTGGGATATTCTTCAAGTAACTCATGAAGGGACTTCAAAAGTTAAAGAATCAAAACTGCATGTGTTAAATTCTAAATTTGAACATCTTAAAATGGAAGAGGATGAAATTTTTGCTGACTTCGGGGATAGACTAACCGATATAGTAACGAGTTGTCATAATCAAGGATAGCCCATTCCTGAGACTACTATAGTGAAAAAGGTTCTTAGGTCTCCCCCTAAACGTTTTCAGTCTAAGGTTACTATTATCTCTGAAGTAATGAGTCTTAAATAAATTAAACTTGAAGAATTGGCTGAAAATCTAAAATCTTATGAGATGGAGATGTTTAAAAGTCCCTCTAAGAAGTCTAGCATCGCTAAAGAAAAGAGCATAGCCTTTAAAACCACTAGAGAAGATCCGTCTGAATTTGATAGAGAAAGTGATTTAAATATGAATGATATTTCCATTTTTATAAAAGATTAAACAAATTTGTTAAGGCTAATAGTGGCAAAATAAGTGACAAATAACAGAATTTTGGAGATAAATTAAATGATGTTAGAAATAAAAATAAACCCCAATATAGGAATGACCAATTTGATATTAAAAAGAATAAATCTCAATGTTTTGAGTGTAAAGGGTTTGGTCACATAGCTGCAGAGTGTGCAAACACCTTGAAAAAATCCAAAAGCTTAGCTGTCACTTGGATGATGAATCTAATAATGGATCAGCTAGTGATGCGACAGACTCAGAGATAGGTGATGAGTCTGAGAACTACACCGTGTTAGTTGCACAAAGCAAGGAGATTAAAGAAGTTGCTACTAGGTGCTCGATGTCTGGAGATGAAGATTCTGAGGGTAATGAAGATTGTGATGACGTGCATCAAGCTTCTTACGATGAATTGCTTGAGAAACTTACTCAACTTAACTATCATAACAATTAACTATTGACTAAATATTTAAGAATGGATAAAGAATTACTGTCTTTAAGAGACGAATTAGCCAATAGTCCCCAAACCCTAAAACTCTTACGAAACCAAAAAACTCAATTGTCTGAAAAATTAATTGAGTCTGAACAAAAAATAAATCATACTTTGAAGAGTCTAGATGATTTAAATAAGGAATTAGTCCATCTACGATCTGATATAGATGAGAAATCTGTGAGAATTGAGGTGTTGGAAAAGGAATTAAAGAATGCTAACTCAATTATTTATATATGGTCTAGTGAAACCCTTAAAGCTTGATCATATGTTGAGTATAGGTAAATCTATGGGAAATACTAAAGGATTGGGTTTCGTAGGAACAACGGGTAATTCTAATATCATTCCCAAAACTACTTTTATTAGAGCTTCCCAAGTAACATCTAATTATTCTCAAGGTAAATCTGATAGAAATCATAATGTTCAATCTTATGTCAGAAAACCGGTTGAGAATAAGCCTCTCGTTACCTTTAAGTTTCATAAGATTCCTAATAATGCTTTTCAAAGATTTGTTCCTATATGTCATTATTGTGGTGTGAAGGGACATATCCGACCCAAGTGTTTCAAATTGAGAGGAAGTAATTTGAATTTAATAATAAATCCAAGAACTCAAAGAAGATCAAATTAGGGTTTTGAGTAAGGAGGTAAAGAATTTGTCAGAGCTGACAATTAGAGCTCCGAAAAATAAAAAGGCATGGGTAAGAAAAAGTGAGTTACATTGTTTTATTGGTCACACTGCTCTTAGAACATATGATTCTAGTGTTTGGTATTTGGATAGTAGATGTTCGAGGCATATGACTGGTGATAAGTCATTATTTGGTTTTTTCGAGGAAGTAATGATGGGATCGTTACTTTTGGAGATGGAAAGAAGTATAGAGTTCGAGGAAAATGAACGATTGTGACTTCTAGTATGCCTAGATTGGGAAATGTGCTTTATGTTGAGGGTTTAAAAGCGAATTTATTAAGTATTAGCCAAATTTGTTATAATAATCATAATATCAATTTCTCTCCCGATAAATGTTTAATCATTGATTATTCTAGAAATTGTGTTATAGAAGGTATGCGATCATTTGATAAATGTTATTGTGTTATCCCTAATTCTAAATTAGCATGCAATAAGGTTAAACTATATGAGATAGAAATTTGACACCAAAGAATGAGACACGTTAACTTTCGTGATTTAACCAAGATTACTAAAAATGAAATTGTTAAAGGTGTTCCTAAGCTTGGGTATGGAAAAGATCTTGTGTGTGGTCCGTGTCAAAAAGGAAAACAGACTAGATGTCAACATAAGAAAACTAATACCATACGTACTTCTAGACCCTTAGAGTTATTGTATATTGATTTAATGGGACCAACTAGGACCTCAAGTAAAGGAGGTAAGATATATATTTTTGTGATGGTTGATGATTACTCTAGATTTACTTAGGTTAGATTTTTGAGTGAAGAGTCTGAAGCTGCTGAAAATTTTAAGAATATTTGTTTAAAAATTCAGAATGAAAAACATTATCCCATTACTAGAGTAAGAAATGATCATGGAAAGGAGTTTGAAAATTCAGGGATTGATACATTTTGTGATGATAAATGAATAAAACATGAATTTTTTGCTCCACATACTCCACAATAAAATTAGGTTGTTGAGAGAAAGAATAGGATTCTTCAGGAAATGGCAAATGTTATGTTAAATGGAAGGAATGTTACAAGAAACCTTTGGGCCGAGGCAGTGAACACAACTTGTTACAGTTCAAATAGAGTTTATCTTAGGCCTGACACTTTAACAACTCCCTATAAATTGTGGAATGGCAAGAAACCCAATATAAAATATTTTAAGGTTTTTTTATCTTAATGTTTTATTTTTAGAGATAGAGAATCTTTAGGAAAATTTGACTCTAAGAGTGATGAGAGAATATTCTTGGGTTATTCATTCACTAGTAGGGCATATAATGTTTTTAATCTTAGAACCCAAACCATGATGGAATCTGCCAATGTGGTTGTTGATGACTCATGTGTTGATGAGTCTCGGTCTTTAGTAGAAGAAAACGAAAGTGAACCATTTTTCATATTAAGTGATGATTGTCCTACTGATACTGAAGATGAGAAAGCATATCATGAAGATATTCCTAGTCATATAGGATCACATGAACTTTCTAATATTATTCAGCCTACTCCTACTAAAGAACCATCTGCTAGAGTAAGTTGAATCTTCCTCTAGATAAAGTAATAGGATATGTTGTTCAAATGATGGTGACTCGTAGAAAGGCTAGGAATTAAATTTCTTATGCTTGTTACACATCCGTCTTAGAACCAAAAAATGTTAAAGAAGCTCTTAAAGATAATGAATGGATAAATGTTGTTGGCTTTGAAATTTACTTTCGGCAAACAATTCCAAAATTGATGATAACAAACCATTGAAGAGTGTTTGATACTAATGAAGTTTCGAGCTTAAGTTTTCAGCAAAAGACAGGTGAACGACTCGGAAAGCAAGTTCGGAAAGAAAGCTTGAATTAAAGCAAAAAGACGTAAAAGAAATTGAAGAACAAATGGAAAATCAACGGCAAAGGCGAAAGTCGAAGACTCGAGACTTGGGGTAGATAAGTCGGGAAACGATCATTGTAACAAGGTAATTTTATGCGTCGATTTTATCGTATAAGCTCAAGTATAAAATGAACCAAATTCAAATAAAATGAAAAACGCTTTACCAAACTTAAACGGAAAGAAAAATATTTTTATTAAATGTTTTTCATGTTTGAGTCGACTAAAATGAGCCTGTGTATTTTCTACTAGTCGACTAAAACAATCAGTAGCTATAGGTTTTTCATCCACATCAAAAGAGTCGACTGAAAAGAGCTTGAGTCGACTAGACTACTTCATGTAGTCGACTAGAACTCATTCTAGTCGACTAGATGGTCCAAAGTAGTCGACTACAACAGAGAAGCAGTCGACTAGAAGATCCTCAAAACCTGCAGATTCTTCAGAAAACATTTCCCATGTTTTGTGGACTTTATTCAATGGTATTCAAACGGCTATTATCTTTCAAATACTATAATCATTCTTCAAAACCCTAATGCTATGCTATATATAGAATGAGATGTGTATATTGAAGTTGAAGAGATTGAAATACAAGAAGAAACAAAGCTATCAAAAATTCTGCAGAAATTTTTCTCTACAAAAGCCATTGAAACCAAGCTTTGAAAATCTGATTTTCTCCAAGTTTCTTTGAAAATCAAAACCTCTAGTATCTCTTCTTATTCTCCAAATATCATTCATTGATCATACCCTTTGAGAATACATTTCTAGAGCTATTGTAAAATCACCAAAAACACTTGAGCTTATATTGATTTATCTTCCATAAACACCTTTGGGTTTTGAGTGTTTTTGTTCTTGAGTGATTTTATTGATTACATACGAGTTTGTAATCTCGGACAAGTGAAGTCCACCGATTGTTCAAGAGAGGGTTGTTCTCTTGATTGAGGGACAAGCTCGAGAGGCTTGTGTTGTAAAGGTTTGCCATTCCACCTGTGAAGGAATGGTCATAGTGAAAGGATCGGGAAAAGTCTCAAGAAGGGGTTCTTGAGCCGAGGAGTAGGAGTTTCCGAACCTCGAAAAAATCACGGTGTCAAATCTCTCTATCTCTTTCTCTTTACTTAATTATTTTGCATGCCATAATTGCTTGAATATCTTGTATGATATCTTCTCTTGAAATTAATAGTTAGAGAAGTTCAAATTAAATCATTCACTTGCTTATTGTGATATAGTTTTTATTTGAGAGTGTTCTAATCTCGAAAAGAATTAGACCTAATTTTTGAACATCCTATTCACCCCCCCTCTAGGGTTAATTAGTGACTAACAATTGGTATCAGAGCCTAATCTCTATTTATTTTAGACTTAACCGTCTTAGAGAACGATCATGTCATCGAATTTAGTCACTCATATTGAAAGTCAATCGAATAATAGGCCCCCATGGTTTGATGGATCAAATTATAGCTATTGGAAAACTAGAATGATAGATTTTCTTCAAGCTATTGATTACCAAATTTGGCAAGTAGTTCTTGAAGGACTATTTGTATTAACTAAAATTGTTGATGGAAAAGCCGTCCCCAAATTACCCAATGAGTGGGATAATGATGATCGTAAACTCATGTTGTACAATGTTAAAGCCAAAGTAAATTTAAATTGTGCTTTAAGTCCAAATGAATTTAATCGTGTATCTACTTGTTCAACGGCAAAAGAAATGTGGGATAAACTTGAGGTAACCTATGAAGGAACATCTCAAGTACGAGAATCCAAAATTGACATACTCATGCATGAATATGAATTATTTGCTATGAAAGATGATGAAAATGTGAATTCTATGATGTCTCGTTTTACAAATATTTTGAATGGACTAAAGCATCTTGGTAGAATTGTTCCTAGATCCGATGCGTCACGAAAAGTGCTTAGAAGCCTTCCGGCAAAATGGGATGCAAAAGTAACGGCTATCAAAGAAGCTCATGACCTCAACACCATGAGTCTCGATGAAATTTTCGGCTCTTTACTCACTGGGGAAATAGCGTTAAAAGCTCGTGAAGACGACATCAAGCCAAGAAAGGGAATAGCTTTGCAAGCCTTCACTAAAAATGAAATCAATGAGCCGAGTGAAGAAGAAGAGGATGAGGACATTGCATTGTTCACCCAAAAATTCAAGAGACATCTTCAAAGAAAGAAAGCAAACGGTGGAAGATTCATGAAGAGAATCAAACCTAAAGGCGAGACTAGCAAAAGGGAACCCGCAACGTGTTTCAATTGCAGAAGGCCGGGACACTACAAAAGTGATTGCTTAAAGCTCAAAAAGGAAAACGACAAAAGACCTAGCAAGATGGCAATGAACGTCACATGGGAGGACTATGACTCATGCGACTCGGATGAGGAGAAAAGTAGCGAGGAAACGGCAAACATTTGCCTCATGGCAAATGAAGAAGAGGTATGCTTGAAGTCCGCATCAAAAGAAAAATGGTTTCTTGATAGCGGATGCGCAAGGCATATGACGGGAGATAAATCAAAGTTTATTTCACTTAAACCTTATGAAGGAGGAAACGTAACGTTTGGAGACAACTCTAAAGGCAAAATTATAGGAATTGGCTCAATCGGTATTTCCTTTTCTCTCTCTATAGATGATGTGCTTTTAGTTGATGGTTTGAAGCATAATTTGTTTAGTATTAGTCAACTATGTGACAAGGGCTATGATGTTATATTTAGGACAAATGCATGCATAATCAAGAAAGATGGGAAGCAAATGTTCAATGCCAAAAGAAATGGAAACTTGTATACTTTGTTGCTATGTGAATTGCATGATCAAGATGTTAAATGTTTTGTCACATCTAGCGAAAATAGTTGGTTATGGCATAGACGTCTAGGACATGCTAGTATGAACCTCATTCATCGTTTATCCAAAAATGATTTAGTCAAGGGCCTCCCAAGGACTAAATTTTCGAAAGATAAAATATGTAGCGCGTGTCAAGTAGGCAAGCAAGTTAAATCTTCTTTCAAGATAAAGAAAGATATTTCCACTTCTAAACCTCTAGAGTTACTTCACATGGATCTTTTTGGTCCGGAGAGAACGGCTAGCTTAGCCGGGAAACTCTATGTACTTGTTATAGTTGATGACTACTCTAGATTTACTTGGGTTCACTTTCTTGCTCATAAAAATGAAACTCACTCCATTCTTGAAAGATTTTATAGAGTCATTCAAAATGAAAAAGATTTGAAAATCAAGAAAATTAGAAGTGATAGAGGTAGGGAGTTTGATAATCAAGACTTAGAGAAATTATGTGATGACCTAGGTGTTTCTCATGACCTCTCAGCTCCTAGAACCCCTCAACAAAATGGTGTAGTTGAAAGAAAGAATCGATCTCTACAAGAGATGGCTAGAACCATGTTAAATGAGCACAACCTTCCCCGAAGCCTTTGGGCGGAAGCGGTAAACACTGCTTGCCATATAATTAATCGTGTTATTATTCGGATGAAGTTGGGGAAAACGCCTTATGAATTGTGGAATGGTCGAAAGCCCAATATTGGATATTTCAAAGTTTTTGGGTGTAAATGTTTTGTGTTAAATGATAAAGACAACCTTGGAAAATTCGACTCCAAATCGGATGAAGCAATTTTCTTAGGTTATTCTACAAGGAGTAAAGCATTTCGGGTTTATAACAAAAGGACTCTAACCATGGTTGAGTCTATTCATGTTGTCTTTGATGAATCACCCTCACCACCATCACCTAGAATTGACCTAAAAGAAGATGAGGTTGTTGGAATTGAGGATAATCCAAATACTCTCAATATCTCCAACTCATCATGTAGCCAAAAGGAAATGAGAGAAGTTGAACATCAATCCAATGATGACTTGACCAACTCAATGCCTAAAGCATGGAGGATTGTTCACAATCATCTTCTTGATCAAGTCATAGGTAATCCTTCAAAAGGGGTTAGTACCAGATCTCAACTTAAAGATTTTTGCAACCACATGGCCTTTGTGTCGCAAATCGAACCCAAGAACTTCCACGAAGCTCAATGTGATGATTCTTGGATCGTTGCAATGCAAGAGGAACTAAATCAATTTGAACGGAATCAAGTTTGGCGTTTAGTTCCTAGACCCGAAAATCAAACTATAATTGGCACAAAATGGGTTTTTCGAAACAAAAAGGATGAGAATGGAGTAATTATTCAAAATAAAGCAAGATTAGTAGCTCAAGGATATAATCAAGAGGAAGGCATTGACTACGATAAGACCTTTGCACCGGTAGCTAGATTAGAAGCAATTAGAATGTTTCTTGCATTTGCATCATATAGAAATTTCACTCTTTATCAAATGGATGTCAAAAGTGCTTTCTTAAATGGTGTCATAGAAGAAGAAGTTTTTGTGAAGCAACCACCCGGTTTTGAAAATAATCTTTTTCCAAATCATGTTTTCAAATTGGCTAAAGCTCTATATGGTTTAAAGCAAGCTCCTCGAGCTTGGTATGAGATACTTAGCGGGTTTTTAACTCAAAATGGTTTTACAAGAGGGAAAATTGATAACACACTTTTTACAAAAACCATTAAGAATAATTTATTGATTGTCCAAATTTATGTTGACGACATTATGTTTGGCTCAACAAATAATTCTTTATGTAAGGAATTTGCCACAAGTATGCAAAACGAATTTGAAATGAGCATGATGGGTGAGTTGACTTTCTTCTTAGGGTTGCAAATCAAGCAAAGCTTGGATGGCTTATTCATTAGCCAATCCAAGTACACTAAAGATTTGCTAAAGCGATTTGGTATGGAGGCTACCAAACATGCCGTAACTCCTATGAGTTCCTCTATTAAGATTGATAAAGATGAAAATGGTAAATGTGTTGATATTACTAATTATAGAGGCATGATCGGTAGTTTGCTTTATTTAACCGCTAGTAGACCGGATATAATATTTAGTGTATGCTTATGTGCCCGGTTTCAATCATGTCCTAAGGAATCTCATTTGCTTGCGGTCAAACGCATTTTTCGCTACCTAAGTGGTACAATAAACTTAGGGCTTTGGTATCCATGTGGAACTTCAATTGATCTTATTAGTTATTCGGATGCTGATTTTGCGGGATGTAGAATTGATCGAAAAAGCACAAGCGGCACTTGTCATTTTCTAGGACATTCACTAGTATCCTGGTCAAGTAAAAAGCAAAATTCCGTTGCATTATCTACGACCGAAGCTGAATATGTAGCAGCCGGTAGTAGTTGCGCTCAAACTCTCTATATTAAGCAACAATTACTTGATTTCGGTCTTACTTTCTCTCACGTGCCTATTAAATGCGATAATACTAGTGCGATTTGTATTTCAAAGAATCCTATTCATCACTCACGCACGAAGCATATAGAGATTAGGCATCATTTTTTACGTGATCATGTTGTTAAGGGTGACGTTGAATTGATCTTTATCGACACTAAAAATCAATTGGCGGATATTTTTACAAAACCACTTGCGGACGAATCTTTTTCTAAAATTCGTCGAGAAATTGGTATGGCCATGGATTTTGATGTTTTATCTTAAACTCTGTAATAATCTTTATTTTCCATATTTTCTTGATATTTTTGTTTTTGTTTTTATTTTTTTTTTCCTCTAGTTTTATCATTTTTTCACCTTCTAGTCGACTCATCCTGTGTTGTTCAAACCATTCTAGTCGACTAGTTTGGTCAGTAGCTTCACAATTGAAATTTCTTCACCTTCTAGTCAACTCATTGCCATTCTAGTCGACTCAAATACTTTCTAGTCGACTCAAACATCACTCTAGTCGACTACTTTGCCTTCCCAGTGGACTCAAACCCAGCCTGGTCGACTCAAACCTCAATCTAACTGACTCACCTAAACCTAGTCGACTCAACCCACTATAAAACCTAAACCCCCTTTCATCTTCTCCATCCGCCTCCTTCAACCTTCACCCACTCTCAAACCCTCTCCTCTCAATCCCTCTCCTACTACCATCTATACCTTCAAATCATCACCTATCTCTTATTAATTTCACATTTCCATCATCTTCCACCCATTTCCCTCACCCAAATTTCTTCATTCTCACTCTCTCACATCTATATATATACACCATCATATATCTATATATCTCTATACATTTGTGCATCATCTTCTACAATGCCACCGAAGACTCGAGGCCTATTTCGGAAACGTTCACGCATTGATGGAGCCCAAAGCTCCACCAATCCACACATTCCTACGGCTGTTGATGAAGAGGAGTCGAATGAACCTCTTCTTCTTGAGGTACTTCTTCTTGATGATGATAATAGAAATAAATTCATCACTGTTTTTGATCACTGTGTTCCTACACCTTGACGTATTGTCACACAAGATTTATGCACTGAAATTCGGGCTCAAACTTTTGAGTTATTCCGAGCAATTGGTTGGGATTTTTTCGTTTCTCTTGACATTCCGGTATTTCCGCGAATTGTCAAAGCCTTCTACGCTTCTCTTGCAAATCACAAGGAGAAATTACTCCCTCATCTTCATTTTAATCTATGTGGTGAAGACGAGACCGTTGATGACAGCGAAATCAAACGCATTTTCTTGCTTCCGAATGACGGTATCCGCCACTTCTCCAAGGATTGGTATAAGGCTGATGGTTTCGATTGTATTGAGGTTGTTCGGGTCATATGCGTCGACAAGGAAATTTCACAGAATGCCGGTATTACCTCTTCTATGCTACTACCTGAGGCTAGATTAATTCATAATGTTATTACTTACTCTATTCTGCCTAAAACTGGTAGTCGTAGTAGTGTTTCTCGTATGGAGGCTTTTTTGGTTTATTGGGTTTTGACAGGAACCCGCGTTGATTTAGCCTATATTTTCCGTTCTGTCATCCTCACATGTCAGCGCAAGCCATCTGGCCCACTTTTCTTTCCCGCGCACATTACATATCTACTACAGCGGAAAGGCTTTAAATTTTCAAATGAAATATCCGAGCATCATCCTATTTTTCTTGACGCTACTCATGTCAAGCATATGCATATTCTTTCTGATGCGGAAGGAAATTTCATTTCTGAAAGTGCACCTGCTCCTCGTTCGCGTACAACTCCTAGCGGTTCTGCATCGCGCCAGGAAGCCTCTTCCTCAGTTCCTCCATTGGACAGTGCTTCGGCTTCTCAGGCTGCTCTTCTCACCCAACTTCTTGGAGTTGTTCAAAGCAATACAGAGCTACTTAGACAGCAGGAACAAATGCTTCAGCGCCTTGATACGACCGTAAATCAGAATACGGAAGCCATTCGATTGATCAATGAACGCCTTATTCTTCATGATGAGGAAATGTCTACCCGTATTACAAATCTGGCCGGGTCACTTGATGACCTCACTCTTGGACAAAGGAACCCTCACTCACGCACCCCTCGACGCTGACAAAAAGGGGGAGAAATTATGCTATTTGCACTATCATGTATTTCATTATCCGACATTAGCAATTTCTGTTTTTGTGTGGCTTGTTATGGTTATTTGCGACTTGTTTGTTATTTCCATGTTTTTTAGTATAAACGGCTTGTTTTAAATTGAAACATCTACGATATGCTGTTTATATTTGTTATCTCAAATGTGCGCCTATTTATATATTGTATCAAAATGCCCATTAAATTGCAAATTTCATTTTCTAAGGGGGAGCATTTAAACAAAATAGTATGCACATATTGAGGGGGAGCATCACTTGATGTTTCACCAAATGCCAAGCAAACACAAAATGTTTTGTCATCATCAAGGGGGAGATTGTTGGCTTTGAAATTTACTTTCGGCAAACAATTCCAAAATTGATGATAACAAACCATTGAAGAGTGTTTGATACTAATGAATTTTCGAGCTTAAGTTTTCAGCAAAAGACAGGTGAACGACTCGGAAAGCAAGTTCGGAAATAAAGCTTGAATTAAAGCAAAAAGACGTAAAATAAATTGAAGCGCAAATGGAAAATCAACGGCAAAGGCGAAAGTCGAAGACTCAAGACTTGGGGTAGATAGGTCGGGAAGCGATCATTGTAACAAGGTAATTTTATGCGTCGATTTTATCGTATAAGCTCAAGTATAAAATGAACCAAATTCAAATAAAATGAAAAACGCTTTACCAAACTTAAACGGAAAGAAAAATATTTTTATTAAATGTTTTTCATGTTTGAGTAGACTAAAATGAGCCTGTGTATTTTCTACTAGTCGACTAAAACAATCAGTAGCTATAGGTTTTTCATCCACATCAAAAGAGTCGACTGAAAAGAGCTTGAGTCGACTAGACTACTTCATGTAGTCGACTAGAACTCATTCTAGTCGACTAGATGGTCCAAAGTAGTCGACTAGAACTCAATCTAGTCGACTAGATGGTCCATTGTAGTCGACTACAACAGAGAAGCAGTCGACTAGAAGATCCTCAAAACCTGCAGATTCTTCAGAAAACATTTCCCATGTTTTGTGGACTTTATTCAATGGTATTCAAACGGCTATTATCTTTCAAATACTATAATCATTCTTCAAAACCCTAATGCTATGCTATATATAGAATGAGATGTGTATATTGAAGTTGAAGAGATTGAAATACAAGAAGAAACAAAGCTATCAAAAATTCTGCAGAAATTTTTCTCTACAAAAGCCATTGAAACCAAGCTTTGAAAATCTGATTTTCTCCAAGTTTCTTTGAAAATCAAAACCTCTAGTATCTCTTCTTATTCTCCAAATATCATTCATTGATCATACCCTTTGAGAATACATTTCTAGAGCTATTGTAAAATCACCAAAAACACTTGAGCTTATATTGATTTATCTTCCATAAACACCTTTGGGTTTTGAGTGTTTTTGTTCTTGAGTGATTTTATTGATTACATACGAATTTGTAATCTCGGACAAGTGAAGTCCACCGATTGTTCAAGAGAGGGTTGTTCTCTTGATTGAGGGACAAGCTCGAGAGGCTTGTGTTGTAAAGGTTTGCCATTCCACCTGTGAAGGAAGGGCCATAGTGAAAGGATCGGGAAAAGTCTCAAGAAGGGGTTCTTGAGCCAAGGAGTAGGAGTTACCGAACCTCGAAAAAATCACGGTGTCAAATCTCTCTATCTCTTTCTCTTTACTTAATTATTTTGCATGCCATAATTGCTTGAATATCTTGTATGATATCTTGTCTTGAAATTAATAGTTAGAGAAGTTCAAATTAAATCATTCACTTACTTATTGTGATATAGTTTTTATTTGAGAGTGTTCTAATCTCGGAAAGAATTAGACCTAATTTTTGAACACCCTTTTCACCCCCCCTCTAGGGTTAATTCGTGACTAACAAATGCAATGCAAGAAGACTTCAACAATTTAACGATGTGTGGAATATTGTGCCTAAACCTAAGGACATAAATGTAATACGTACCAAATGGATATACAAGAATAAAAAGGATGAAAATGGTATTGTTATAAGAAATAAAGCTAGGTTTGTTGCTCAAGGTTATACACAGTTGGAAGGTATAGACTTTGATGAGACATTTTCTCCAGTTGCTAGACTTGAATCTATTCGTATTCTATTTGCTATCGCATGTCATCTTGGATTCAAGTTATATCAAATGAATGTTAAGAGTGCATCTTTTAATGGCATTCTTCATCAGGAAGTTTATGTGGAACAACCCAAAGGATTTGAAGATCCTTATTGTTCGGGTCATGTTTATAAGCTTAAGAAGGTTTTGTATGGGTTAAAATAAGCTCCTAGAGCTTGGCTTGAGAGATTGACCGATTACCTACTAGGAATAGGTTTTACCCGAAGGGGAGTGGACAAAACACTGTTTATATAAAAAATTGAAAGTAATATAGTTATTGCTCAAATAAATGTTAATGATATAGTATTTGGTTCCACCTCTGATCAACTTGTTCGTTATTTTGGAGAACAAATGACACATGAGTTTGAAATGAGTATGGTTGCGGAATTGAACTTCTTTCTTGGACTACAGATTAAGCAATTAACTGAGGGGATTTTTATTTCTCAAACTATATATGCCTTATAATTAGTAAAAAAGTTTGTGTTAGTCACTAATTAACCCTAGAGGGGGGTGAATAGGGTGTTCAAAAATAAGTCTAACTCTTTTCGAAAATGGAACACACTATAATCAAAAATCAATTTCTCAATAAGCAAGTGGATGATTCAATTTAAACTTTTATAATAATTAATTTCAAGACAAATTAGCATACAAGATATTCAAGCAATTATAGCATGCAAAATACTCAAGTAAAGATAAAGAGATAGAGAGATTGACACCGTGATTTTTTTGAGGTTCGATAACTCCTACTCCTCGGCTCAAGAACCCCTTCTTGAGACTTTTCCCGATCCTTTCACTATGGCCCTTCCTTCACAGGTGGAATGGCAAACCTTTACAACACAAGCCTCTCGAGCTTGTCTCTCAATCAAGAGAACAACCCTCTCTTGAACAATCGGTGGACTTCACTTGTCCGAGATTACAAATTCGTATGTAATCAATAAAATCACTCAAGAACAAAAACACTCAAAACCCAAAGGTTTTTATGGAAGATAAATCAATATAAGCTCAAGTGTTTTTGGTGATTTTACAATAGCTCTAGAAATGTATTCTCAAACGATATAATCAATGAATGATATTTGGAGAATAAGAAGAGATTCTAGAGGTTTTAATTTTCAAAGAAACTTGGAGAAAATCAGATTTTCAAAGCTTGGTTTCAATGGCTTTTGAAGAGAAAATTTCTGCAGAATTTTTGATAACTTTCTTTCTCTTTTGTTTTTCAATCTCTTGATCTTCAATATACACATCTCATTCTATATATAGCATTGCATTAGGGTTTTGAAGAGTGATTATAGTATTTGAAAGACAAGAGCCGTTTGAACACCATTAAACACGATCCACAAAACATGGGAATTTTTTTCTGAAAATCTGCAGATTTTAAGCAACTTCTAGTCGACTACTTCTCTATTGTAGTCAACTATAATGGACCATCTAGTCGACTAGATTGAGTTCTAGTCGACTACTTTGGACCATCTAGTCGAATAGAATGAGTTCTAGTCGACTACAATGAGTAGTCTAGTCGACTCAAGCTTGTTTCAGTCGACTCTTTTGATGTGGATAAAAAACCAATAGCTACTGGTTGAAATAGTCGACTACTAGAAAATACACAGAGTGATTCTAGTCGACTATAACAAGAAAAACATTTAATAAAAATATTTTTCTTTCCGTTTAAGTTTGGTAAAGCGTTTTTCATTTCATTTGAGTTCGGTTCATTTTATACTTGAGCTTATACGATAAAATCGACACATAAAATTACCTTGTTACAATGATCGCTCCCCGACCTATCTACCCCGAGTCTTGAGTCTTCGACTTTCGCTTTTTCCGTTGAATTAATTGATTTTCCTTTTTCGCTTCAATTTCTTTCACAGCTTTTCGCTTTAAATCAAGCTTTCTTTCCGAGCTTGTTTTTCGAGTAGTTTCCTTTTCGAGTTTGATTTCTGAGTCGTTCACCTGTCTTTTGCTGAAAATATAAACTCGATAATTCATTAGTATCAAACACTCTTCAATGGTTTGTTATCATCAATTTTGGAATTGTTTGCCGAAAGTAAATTTCAAAGCCAACAATCTCCCCCTTGATGATGACAAAACATTTTGTGTTTGCTTGGCATTTGGCGAAACATCAAGTGATGCTCCCCCTCAACATGTGCATAATATTTTGATCATATGCTCCCCCTTAGTAAATGAAATTTGCAGTTAAATAGGCACTTTGATACAATATATAAAAAATAGGCGCACATTTGAGATAGCAAAAATAAACAGCCTATCATAGATGTTTCAGTTTAATACAAGCTGTTTATACTAATGAAAAACATGGAAAGGAAAACAAACAAGTTCGCAAATAACCATAACAAGCCAACAAAAACAGAAATTGCTAATGTCGGATAGTGAAATGCATGACAGTAAAATAGCATAATTTCTCCCCCTTTTTGTCAGCGTCGAGGGGTGCGTGAGCGAGGGTTCCTGTGTGCAAGAGTGAGGTCATCAAGTGACCCGGCCAGATTTGTAATACGGGTAGACATTTCCTCATCATGAAGAACAAGGCGCTCATTGATCAATCGAATGGCTTCCGTATTTTGGTTCACGGTCGTATTAAGGCACTGAAGCATTTGTTCCTGCTGCCTAAGGAGCTCCGTATTGCTTTGAACAACCCCAAGAAGTTGGTTGAGAAGAGCAGCTTGAGAAGCCGAAGCACCGTCCAACGGAGGGACCGAGGAAGAGGCTTCCTGGCGCGATGCAGAACCGCTAGGAGCAGTACGCGAACGAGGAGCAGGTGCAATTTCAGAAATGAAATTTCCTTCCGCATCAGAAGAAATATGCATATGTTTGACATGAGTGGCGTCAAGAAAAATAGGGTGATGCTCGGACACTTCATTCGGAAAATTAAAACCTTTCCGCTGCAGTAGATATGTAATATGTGCAGGAAAGAAAAGTGGGCCAGATGGCTTGCGCTGACATGTGAGGATGACGGAACGAAAAATATAAGCTAAATCAACGCGGGTTCCTGTCAAAACGCAATAAACCAAAAAAGCCTCCATACGAGAAACACTGCTACGACTACCAGTTTTAGGCAGAATAGAGTAAGTAATAACATTATGAATTAATCTAGCCTCGGATAGTAGCATAGAAGAGGTAATACCGGCATTTTGCGAAATTTCCTTGTCGACACATATTGCCCGAACAGCCTCAATACAATCGAAACCATCAGCCTTATACCAGTCCTTGGAGAAGTGGTGGATACCGTCATTCGGAAGCAAGAAAATGCGCTTGATTTCACTGTCATCAACGGTCTCGTCTTCACCACATAAATTAAAATGAAGATGAGAGAGTAATTTCTCCTTGTGATTTTTAAGATTAGCGTAGAAAGCTTTGACAATTCGCGGAAATACTGGAATGTCAAGAGAAACGAAAAAATCCCAACCAATTGCTCGGAATAACTCGAAAGTTTGAGCCTGAATTTCAGTGCATAAATCTTGTGTGACAATACGGCAAGGTGTAGGAGCACGGGTATCAAAAATAGTGATGAATTTATTTCTATTATCATCATCAAGAAGAAGTACCTCAAGAAGAAGAGATTCATTCGACTCCTCTTCGTCAACGGCCGTAGGAATGCGTGGATTGGTGGAGCTTTGGCCTCCATCAATGCGTGAACGTTTCCGAAATAGACCTCGAGTCTTCGGTGGCATTGTAGAAGATGATGCACAAATATATAGGGATATATAGATATATGATGGTGTATATATATAGATGTGTGAGAGTGTGAGAATGATGAAATTTGGATGAGGGAAATGGGTGGAAGATGATGGAAATGTGAAATTAATGAGGGATAGGTGAAGATTTGAAGGTATAAGTGGTAGTAGGAGAGGGATTGAGAGGAGAGGGTTTGAAGGTGGGTGAGGGTTTGAAGGAGGCGGATGGAGAAGATGAGATGAGGTTTAGGTTTTATAGTGGGTTGAGTCGACTAGGTCTAGGTGAGTCGGTTAGATTTAGGTTTGAGTCGACTAGGCTAGGTTTGAGTCGACTAGGAAGGCAAAGTAGTCGACTACAACAATGTTTGAGTCGACTAGAATGGAAGATGAGTCGACTAGAATGGCAATGAGTCGACTAGAAGGTGAATACCATGAAATGGTGTAGCTACTGACCAAAGTAGTCGACTAGATTGGTTTGAACTACACAGGATGAGTCGACTAGAAGAGAAAAAAATGATAAAAATAGATAAAAATCAGGAAATAAATACATAAAAATAGCAGAAATATTAAAAATAAAGATTATGACAGAAATTAAGATAAAACATCAAAATCCATTGCCATTCCGATTTCACGACGAATTTTAGAAAATGATTCGTCCGCAAGTGGTTTTGTAAAAATATCCGCCAATTGATTTTTAGTATCGATAAAGATCAATTCAACGTCACCCTTAGCAACATGATCACATAAAAAATGATGCCTAATCTCTATATGCTTGGTGCGTGAGTGATGAATAGGATTCTTTGAAATACAAATCGCACTCGTATTATCGCATTTAATAGGCACGTGAGAGAAAGTAAGACCGAAATCAAGTAGTTGTTGCTTAATATAAAGAGTTTGAGCGCAACTACTACCGGCTGCCAGATATTCAGCTTCGGCCGTAGATAATGCAACGGAATTTTGCTTTTTACTTGACCAAGATACTAGTGAGTGTCCTAGAAAATGACAAGTACCGCTTGTGCTTTTACGATCAATTCTACATCCCGCAAAATCGGCATCCGAATAACTAATAAGATCAATTGAAGTTCCACGTGGATACCAAAGCCCTAAGTATATTGTACCACTTAGGTAGCGAAAAATGCGTTTGACCGCAAGCAAGTGAGATTCCTTAGGACATGATTGAAACCGGGCACATAAGCATACACTAAACATTATATCCGGTCTACTAGCGGTTAAATAAAGCAAACTACCGATCATGCCTCTATAATTAGTAATATCAACACATTTACCATTTTCATCTTTATCAATCTTAATAGAGGAACTCATAGGAGTTATGGCATGTTTGGTAGCCTCCATACCAAATCGCTTTAGCAAATCTTTAGTGTACTTGGATTGGCTAATGAATAAGCCATCCGAGCTTTGCTTGATTTGCAACCCTAAGAAGAAAGTCAACTCACCCATCATGCTCATTTCAAATTCGTTTTGCATACTTGTGGCAAATTCCCTACATAAAGAATTATTTGTTGAGCCGAAAATAATGTCGCCAACATAAATTTGGACAATCAACAAATTATTCTTAATGGTTTTTGTAAAAAGTGTGTTATCAATCTTCCCTCTTGTAAAACCATTTTGAGTTAAAAACCCGCTAAGTCTCTCATACCAAGCTCGAGGAGCTTGCTTTAAACCATATAGAGCTTTAGCCAATTTGAAAACATGATTTGGAAAAAGATTATTTTCAAAACCGGGTGGTTGCTTCACAAAAACTTCTTCTTCTATGACACCATTTAAGAAAGCACTTTTGACATCTATTTGATAAAGAGTGAAATTTCTATATGATGCAAATGCAAGAAGCATTCTAATTGCTTCTAATCTAGCTACCGGTGCAAAGGTCTCATCATAGTTGATGCCTTCCTCTTGATTATATCCTTGAGCTACCAATCTTGCTTTATTTCGAATAATTACTCCATTCTCATCTTTTTTGTTTCGAAAAACCCATTTTGTGCCAATTATAGTTTGATTTTCGGGTCTAGGAACTAAACGCCAAACTTGATTGCGTTCAAATTGATTTAGTTCCTCTTGCATTGCTACGATCCAAGAATCATCACATTGAGCTTCGTGGAAGTTCTTGGGTTCGAATTGCGATACAAAGGCCATGTGGTTGCAAAAATATTTAAGTTGAGATCTAGTACTAACCCCTTTTGAAGGATTACCTATGACTTGATCAAGAGGATGATTGTGAACAATCCTCCATGCTTTAGGCATTGAGTTGGTCAAGTCATCATTGGATTGATGCTCAACTTCCTTCATTTCCTTTTGGCTACTTGATGAGTTGGAGATATTGAGAGTATTTAGATTATCCTCAATCCCAACCACCTCATCTTCTTCTAGGTCAATTCTAGGTGATGGTGGTGAGGGTGATTCATCAAAGACAACATGAATAGACTCAACCATGGTTAGAGTCCTTTTGTTATAAACCCGAAATGCTTTACTTCTTGTAGAATATCCTAGGAAAATTGCTTCATCCGATTTGTAGTCGAATTTTCCAAGGTTATCTTTATCATTTAACAAAAAACATTTACACCCGAAAACTTTGAAATACCCAATATTGGGCTTTCGACCATTCCACAACTCATAGGGCGTTTTCCCCAACTTCATCCGAATAATAACACGATTAATTATATGGCAAGCGGTGTTTACCGCTTCCGCCCAAAGGCTTCGGGGAAGGTTGTGCTCATTTAACATGGTTCGAGCCATCTCTTGTAGAGATAGATTCTTTCTTTCAACTACACCGTTTTGTTGAGGGGTTCTAGGGGCCGAGAGATCATGAGAAACACCGAGGTCATCACATAATTTCTCTAAGTCTTGATTTTCAAACTCCCTACCTCTATCACTTCTAATTTTCTTGATTTTCAAATCTTTTTCATTTTGAATGACTCTATAAAATCTTTCAAGAATGGAGTGAGTTTCATTTTTATGAGCAAGAAAGTGAACCCAAGTATATCTAGAGTAGTCATCAACTATAACAAGTACATAGAGTTTCCCGGCTAAGCTAGCCGTTCTCTCCGGACCAAAGAGATCCATGTGAAGTAATTCTAGAGGTCTAGAAGTGGTAATATCTTTCTTTCTCTTGAAAGAGGATTTAACTTGCTTGCCTACTTGACATGCGCTACATATTTTATCTTTCGAAAATTTAGTCTTTGGGAGGCCTTTGACTAAATCATTTTTGGATAAACGATGAATGAGGTCCATACTAGCATGTCCTAGACGCCTATGCCATAACCAACTATTTTCGCTAGATGTGACAAAACATTTAACATCTTGGTCATGCAATTCACATAGCAACAAAGTATACAAGTTTCCATTTCTTTTGGCATTGAACATTTGCTTCCCATCTTTCTTGATTATGCATGCATTTGTCCTAAATATAACATCATAGCCCTTGTCACATAGTTGACTAATACTAAACAAATTATGCTTCAACCCATCAACTAAAAGCACATCATCTATAGAGAGAGAAGAGGAAATACCGATTGAGCCAATTCCTATAATTTTGCCTTTAGAGTTGTCTCCAAAAGTTACGTTTCCTCCTTCATATGTTTTTAGTGAAATAAACTTTGATTTATCTCCCGTCATATGCCTTGAGCATCCGCTATCGAGAAACCATTTTTCTTTTGATGCGGACTTCAAGCATACCTACAAAACAAGTTCAAGTAACTTTTATTGGTACCCAATCTGTTTTGGGTCCATTTTGGTTAGATAGATACGCAATAGTTCCTTTTGGAACCCAAATTTGTTTTGTTACAACATTTTCTTTTCTATGAGAGCATGCAATAGATCCTTTCGGAACCCAAACCATTTTTGACACAATTTTCTTCTTTCTATGAAAGCATACATTTGCTTTGTGTCCTTTTCTATTGCAATAGTAGCAAGTAACATGTTTATAATCATTTGAAGAAGCATGAGATGATTTTCTAGTAAATGTAGAGCTAAGTGATTTTCTCTTTTTCAAAATGAGAGCATTTTTGTCAAAAGCATCATACCCTAGACCGCATTTATCAAATGATCTTTTTTGTCTTCCTAACATGATACTAAGGTTCTCTTTTCCTTAAACGTTTATTTGATCATCAATAGTATTTTTCAAACGAATATTTTCCTTTTCTAGCTCAATGCTTTTGTCATTGCAAGAAACTTCTAAGCTTGAACTAGTGAGACTACATGAAGATTTAGCTTTCTTAAGAAGGCTATATTTTCTAGCTAATTTTTCGAATTCATCATGTAATTCTTCAAACACATCTTGCAATTCATTGTAATCAAGAAGAAGTTCATCATATGATAGTTTATCTAAATTATTTAAATTTAAATGTACCTCTTCTTCATTTGCCATGAGACAAATGTTTGCCGTTTCCTCACTACTTTTCTCCTCATCCGAGTCGCATGAGTCATAGTCCTCCCATGTGACATTCATTGCCATCTTGCTAGGTCTTTTCTCGTTTTCCTTTTTGAGCTTGAAGCAATCACTTTTGTAGTGTCCCGGCTTTCCGCAATTAAAACACGTTGGGGGTTCTCTTTTGCTAGGCTCGCCTCTTGGTTCAATTCTTTTCACGAATCTTCCACCATTTGCTTTCTTTCTTTGAAGATGTCTCTTGAATTTTTGGGTGAACAAGGCAATGTCCTCATCCTCTTCTTCTTCACTCGGCTCATTATTTTCATTTTTGGTGAAGACTTGCAAAGCTATCCCCTATCTCGGCTTGATGTCGTCTTCACGAGCTTTTAATGTTATTTCCCAAGTGAGTAGAGAGCCGAAGATTTCATCGAGACTCATGGTGTTGAGGTCATGAGCTTCTTTGATAGCCGTTACTTTTGCATCCCACTTTGCCGGGAGACTTCTAAGCACTTTTCGTGACGCATCGGATCTAGGAACAATTCTACCAAGATGCTTTAGTCCATTCAAAATATTTGTAAAGCGAGACATCATAGAATTCACATTTTCATCATCTTTCATAGCAAATAATTCATATTCATGCATGAGTATGTCAATTTTAGATTCTCGTACTTGAGATGTACCTTCATAGGTTACTTCAAGTTTATCCCACATTTCTTTTGCCGTTGAACAAGTAGATACACGATTAAATTCATTTGGACTTAAAGCGCAATTTAAATTTACTTTGGCTTTAGCATTGTATGACATGAGTTTACGGTCATCATTATCCCATTCATTGGGTAATTTGGGGATGGTTTTTCCATCAACAATCTTGGTCAATACAAATGGTCCTTCAAGAACTACTTGCCAAATTTGGTAATCGATAGCTTGAAGAAAATCTATCATTCTAGTTTTCCAATAGCTATAATTTCATCCATCAAACCATGGGGGCCTATTATTTGATTGTCCTTCAACATGAGTGACTAAATTTGATGACATGATCGTTCTCTAAGACGGTTAAGTCTAAAATAAAATAGAGATTAGGCTCTGATACCAATTGTTAGTCACTAATTAACCCTAGAGGGGGGGTGAATAGGGTGTTCAAAAATAAGTCTAACTCTTTTCGAAAATGGAACACACTATAATCAAAAATCAATTTCTCAATAAGCAAGTGGATGATTCAATTTAAACTTTTATAATAATTAATTTCAAGACAAATTAGCATACAAGATATTCAAGCAATTATAGCATGCAAAATACTCAAGTAAAGATAAAGAGATAGAGAGATTGACACCGTGATTTTTTCGAGGTTCGGTAACTCCTACTCCTCGGCTCAAGAACCCCTTCTTGAAACTTTTCCCGATCCTTTCACTATGGCCCTTCTTTCACATGTGGAATGGCAAACCTTTACAACACAAGCCTCTCGAGCTTATCTCTCAATCAAGAGAACAACCCTCTCTTGAACAATCGGTGGACTTCACTTGTCCGAGATTACAAATTCGTATGTAATCAATAAAATCACTCAAGAACAAAAACACTCAAAACCCAAAGGTTTTTATGGAAGATAAATCAATATAAGCTCAAGTGTTTTTGGTGATTTTACAATAGCTCTAGAAATGTATTCTCAAAGGATATAATCAATGAATGATATTTGGAGAATAAGAAGAGATTCTAGAGGTTTTGATTTTCAAAGAAACTTGGAGAAAATCAGATTTTCAAAGCTTGGTTTCAATGGCTTTTGAAGAGAAAATTTCTGCAGAATTTTTGATAGCTTTCTTTCTCTTTTGTTTTTCAATCTCTTGATCTTCAATATACACATCTCATTCTATATATAGCTTTGCATTAGGGTTCTGAAGAGTGATTATAGTATTTGAAAGACAAGAGCCGTTTGAACACCATTAAACACGATCCACAAAACATGGGAATTGTTTTCTGAAAATCTGCAGATTTTAAGCAACTTCTAGTCGACTACTTCTCTATTGTAGTCGACTATAATGGACCATCTAGTCGACTAGATTGAGTTCTAGTCGACTACTTTGGACCATCTAGTCGACTAGAATGAGTTCTAGTCGACTACAATGAGTAGTCTAGTCGACTCAAGCTTGTTTCAGTCGACTCTTTTGATGTGGATGAAAAACCAATAGCTACTGGTTGAAATAGTCGACTACTAGAAAATACACAGAGTGATTCTAGTCGACTATAACAAGAAAAACATTTAATAAAAATATTTTTCTTTCCGTTTAAGTTTGGTAAAGCGTTTTTCATTTCATTTGAGTTCGGTTCATTTTATACTTGAGCTTATACGATAAAATCGACACATAAAATTACCTTGTTACAATGATCGCTCCCCGACCTATCTACCCCGAGTCTTGAGTCTTCGACTTTCGCTTTTGCCGTTGAATTAATTGATTTTCCTTTTTCGCTTCAATTTCTTTCACATCTTTTCGCTTTAAATCAAGCTTTCTTTCCGAGCTTGTTTTTCGAGTAGTTTCCTTTTCGAGTTTGATTTCTGAGTCGTTCACCTGTCTTTTGCTGAAAATATAAACTCGATAATTCATTAGTATCAAACACTCTTCAATGGTTTGTTATCATCAATTTTGGAATTGTTTGCCGAAAGTAAATTTCAAAGCCAACAGTTTGGTTTGGATAAGGCTAAGGATGCTCGCACTCCTGTGAGTACAAGTGTCAAACTTAGCATAAACACTAAAGGCAAAGATGCTGATTCTACACTTTATAGAGGTATGATTAGGAGTTTGTTATATTTAACTGCCAGTCGACCTGACATAACTTTTAGTGTTGGTATTTGTGCACGTTATAAGGCTAGTCTTAAAGAGTCTCACCTTACTGTTGTTAAACGTATTATTAAATATATAAAAGGGACTATTAATTATGGACTATGGTATTCAACAAGATCTAATATTGAGATTGTTTCTTTTTCTCATGCTGATTGGGCTGGTACTGTAGATGATAGAAAGAGTACTAGTGGAGGATGTTTTTATATTAGTAATTTCTTAGTTGCTTGGCATAGCAAGAAGCAAAATTGTGTCTCCCTTTCCACTGCTGAGGCTGAGTATATAGTTGTTGGTAGTTGTTGTACTCAGATTTTGTGGCTGCTTACAAGAGTATAGTTTTTCACAAAGCAACATAACTATTTTCTGTGATAATATTAGTGCTATAAATATTTCTAAAAATTTTGTTCAACACTTTAGGACAAAGCATATAGATATTCGACATCATTTTATTCGAGATCTTGTTGAAGATAATGTAGTGTCTCTAGAGTTTATATTCACTGATTCTCAGTTAGCATATATCTTTACAAAACCATTAGATTTTCAAAATCATATAAGTCTTAGAAACTCTATTGACGTGTTTTCTTTAGATTAGATATCTACATATGTATCATTTTAGGAATATCTTGCATTATAAGTTATCCTAGAATTGATACATTATCATGAATTTTTTCTATAGTGCATGTTTAATTTTGTTTATTTTTATACATGCATCATGTTTTTGATAATTTTAGGATTGTTAATGCACACATTATGTCCTAAAATATCATTAAAATTTTAAGACAAAAATTTCTTAGAAACATGTGTGCAGGGTAGAGATAATGAGCTAATCGTTAACTCATCATTCAAAATATGTGATTAGAATCAAGTATGAGTTGATTTGTGTCCATGTTATGACTAGAAAGATATTATGTATACAATTACCTCACTCATGATTATATAATAGTTTGATTAAATTAATTTTCTAAGATGTGGTCCACATGAGTGAATAGATGAGTGAAATTGAAACCGAGAATGATGGTTTTGACCTATAAGCACATGCACACGCTCTCTATGGGACAATTAATTAGCCTTTGACTATGTAGTTGAAAAATTAGCTTTGTTACCATGAGAAAGGGAGTAGTATGGAGAAAAGTTGAAAATATATATAAAAATAAAAGAAAAAATGCAAAAAAACAGTTCTTCAAATCAAAAAGGGGATAAAATTAATGAGCATAAATCTCATGGAAGAAGCTCGGACCCAGTTGGTTGAGATTAAAAATCCCCGCTGGAAAGTCCGGATACTTAGAAAGACAAAAAGGGACAAAAATGAAAAAAAAAACTTTAGCATGGCAAAGTTTGATCAATGAAATAGTAGAAGAGAGATTGGTCTACCATAGAGAATGTTCACAAAAATACGGAAGACTATGTGGCTGTAAAAATTAACAAGTTTATTTCACCACTGTGGGAACCATTTTTTAAAAACTTTAATTCATGAAGATTATTGTGTATGAGTGAGTGGGGATAACTTGTATGCATTTTATTCTAATGAAATTATAGCATTTGCATGAGTAATGATTATTTGATTTCATGAGCATACAAGAATGATGAATGAAAGAATTTTTGGATAATATAGTTAAACCTCATGTTTCTAAGAACAATTATTTTTATTTTTTTTATTGAAGCTTTTTGCATTCATGTATTAGAATTAAGTTCATGCATTGTAGAGATTTTTGTAAACCTAGAGTCTGGATATATTCTTTAGAGTTCTATGTATTTCTATAAGTTTTACTTAGATTCTCTGATCTTTCCGAATATTTTCCCAATGTTTACAGTTTGTGTCTTCTCCTTCAAGTATCTTGATTTTTATTATGATTTATTACCTTGTTATTTCAGTGACAAAAAGGGGGAGAAGTATTTAGTAAGGGGGAGAGATATACAGTTAAGGGGGAGAAATATTTATTTGAGGGGAGAATTAATTGTTATTGATTAATGATCATTATACTTCATGTTGAAATTATTCATTTTATTTATGATCATTTAATATTGATTATTCATTTTATTTATGATCATTTAATATTGATTATTCCTGCTATTTATTTTCCACACTTGCTTTTCATAGGTATGTTTGTTTAAGTGTTGTGATTGCAGGATTCGTAGATCATCATGAGATCAAAAGAAAAGTCTATGTCTATGTTTGTCGGTGTGTGTTCATAGGTATAGATTTTATTTTTATCGTGAGAAAATATTTGTAAAACATGTTTTTGTTTTAGAAATGTCAATGTGGAGATTGTAAGAACATTTATTTATGTAATGGCATTATTATGATAAAAAACCATGTTGAGAGTTGTGTATTTTTATTTCGAGTTGTTAAGTGTTAAATGTGTGTACAAAGTGGTGAATATATAAAGGATATTCATTGGAACAATGGCTAAAAGCGGCAGTGCAATGGAGAAACAAGTTCAAAAAAATTTGTATTTTGTTCCACCAAGTACTCGGTAGGAGTGTTACCGAGTACTCGGTAAGTTGTGAACTTTCGCACGATTTGCGCACAAAAAGGGTTTTCGCGAACTTGCGCACATTTGTGCACGAAAAGGTTCACCGAATACTCGGTAGAACAGCCACCAGTACTCGGTAAGTGGCTACGCTGAATTATTTTTGGGAATGTTTATTCTGCTATGTAATTGATTCCTATCCACTTTGGGACGTGATTAGAAGCTATTATCAGTATATTGGACTATCATTGACATATTTATTTATATTTAGAAGATTTAAATGGTGGAAATACGAATCATAATTGGAAAAGGAATCTTACCATTAATTGAAGACTTTTCTCTATATATATGAGTTAAACTTAAGAGAAGGGTGTGACTTTTGAGAGATCTATGCAATTCTTCTACAGATTCATATTCCTCTACAAAGATATTTAGAGAGATAAAATTATTGAGTGATTATATATTTTCTAGTTCTTTCTTGGTTTGAGATTTTCCAATTGTGCTTCTACACTGAAGATCGTTATGTACAATTGGGTGATCTAATTGCTGAAAAATCATCACGCCACCTTGATCAAAGCGGGAGGCTTCATAGTTTTTTGATCCGTTGAGAAGCGGAGCCGTCAGAGTATGGAGATCGGAGTGAGAGCTTCGTGGAGCGCGAGTGATTCAAGACTATCGGACGTCGAGTGGAGAAAGGCAGATCATAGTGATTTGTAAGTCTAAAACTTCATAGAGTCTTGTACTTCTTGATTCATAGTGCATCGATACCCGAGCATATCCGTAGTTTTTTACTTGGAATCTTTCCAAGGTTTTTCCACGTAAAAATATTGGTATCGTATCTGATTTATTTTCTGCACTTATACTTATTATTGCGTAGTTTGTATTGTGATAGAATTGAATTAAATTTGACTATTCCGCTATTAAAATTTTAATTTGTCAATTAATTCATATAAAGCCTATTCACCCCCCCCCCCCCCCCCCCCCCCCCGCTAAGCTTATTTCACCATGTTCTAAGTAATTTCACCTTTTTTACTAGCTCTTTAATCGAAGCGTCATTCTTGGCCTTACCAGATGACGAATGGGATGAAGTAGGTGAAGCATGTTTCTTTCTTGATGATGCGGTGGTGCATGGTTTATTTTTTGGAGCCATGACTTCACTCACACGTTTTCAAACACTTAGGGTGCGGTGCCAAAAGAGGTCATGGTTACTTAGCTTTTATTGGAGTGCTACTACCCACACATCACCCTCACAAGGTTCTTAAATTTCAACAATCAATTGCACACTAAGAGCCTTAACTTGGAAGATGTTTTGCTTATCTTCTTTAGAATATTCAAACCTGAATGAAGAGAAGCTGCAAAAAGATGTTTTGGAAGTATTAAAGATATAATCGAGTAGGGATTATCCTTTTATTATGTTGATTCTAGAGGTTGATGACAGATAAAGAAAGATCGTGACATGTTTTAAGAAATTATCCCCATCCATGAATTTGAGTGTGGAGTACTGGGAGCTTTTTGGGTTGAGAGAGAAATAACAAAAGTGGGAATAATGAAGTCTATCCCATTTTTTTATCACTGTTGTTCCACCGAGTACTCAGTGGGGATCCTACCGAGTACTCGGTAGTTTTTCTCTACCAAATTTTTGAATTATTTCAAAAGTCTTCTTGTGGTATTGTCTCTGGTCTTCAATTTAAGGTAGATAGTCTATAAAAACAAATATAATATTTTAAATAATAATCCTAATACTACATACCCATTCAAAAGAACACAGACTCTCCCGAATGGTGCCTCTTTTTAATGTCGTTAGCCCGACATTAGTAGTTTATATCAACCGTTATCATAAGTGGGTTCTATCAAATTAATAGAATCCACATCTCCTAATTCATGATTAATTTCTACGAAACATTTCAATTTTTGTTTATATCGCGTTATTTTTCTCGAACCTTTGAGTTTTAACGTATTAATGCTAAATAATTGCTCATCCAGAAAATAATCCATTAACGGAGTGTTATCCATAGTGTTTTCTACCACTATTCTTGATAAATAATTTGCCACTACATTTTCAATACCCTTTTTATTGTGTATTTCTATATCAAATTCTTATAACAATAATATCCATCTAATAAGTCTGGGTTTGGAATCTGTTTTTTTTAATAAGTATTTTAAAGTTGCGTGGTCAGAGAAAACAACTACCTTGGTTCCTAATAAGTCTGATATAAATTTATCCAAGGTGAATACTACAACTGGCAATTCTTTTTCGGTAGTAGTATAATTAATTTGTGTGTTAGCAAGTGTTTTACTAGCGTAGTATACTACATCTGGTAGCTTATATTTTCTTTGTCCTAAAATTGCTCTTATGGCGTAGTCTGGTGTATCACACATTAATCCAAATGGTAAAGACCAATCTGGTGGTTGCATTATTAGGGCAGTTGAGAGTAAATTATGCAATTTCTCAAAAGATTAGAGACATTATTTATTGAAATCGAAAATTGCATCTTTAGCAAAGAGGTTACATAATGGCCGTGATATTTTACTAAAATATTTAATGAATCGTCTATAAAAACCGACGTGTCTTAGGAACAAACGAATCTGCTTGACAGATGTAGGAGGGGATAAATTCGAAATTAATTCTAGTTTCGCTTTATCGACCTCTATCCCTCACTTGGAAATTATATGTCCTAGTACTATACCCTCTTGAACCATAAAGTGACTCTTCTCCCAACTTAAAATAATATTCGTTTCCTTACATCTTTGAAGTACAAGTGTTAGATGTTTTAAACAATCCTCAAATGTAGTTCCGAACACCGAAAAATCATCCATAAAGACTTCAAGGAACTTTTCAACCATATCCAAAAAGATTAACATCATGCATCTTTGAAATGTTATTGGTGCAATACATAAGCCAAAGGGCATTCTTCTATAAGTAAATGTACCGTAAGGACAAGTAAATGTGATTTTTTCTTAGTCAGCTAGATCAATTGTGACTTGATTATAACCAGAGTATCCATCTAGAAAACAATAATAGTTTTGCCCAGCTAAACGTTCTAGGATTTGATCAATGAATGGTAAGGGAAAGTGATATTTTCGCGTATGTGAGTTTAATTTTCTGTAGTCAATACACACTCGCCACCCCGTTGTTGTTCTTTGCGGAATTAACTCACCTTTTAAGTTTGGCACAACTGTGATACCTTTAGTACCACCTGTGTAGGACTAACCCATGGGCTGTCTGATATTGGATATATTATTCTTGCATCAAGTAATTTAACTAATTCACTTTTTACCACCTTTTTCATATTCATATTTAATTTACATTTCATTTCTCGAGATGGTTTCGCATTCTCCTCTAAATGTATACGATGCATACAAATCGAGGGGTCAATTCCTTTTAGATCAGCCACGCTCCACCCAATTGTTTTTTTATGGTCATTAAGCACTTTTACTAATTGTTCTTCTTGTTGTTTAGTAAGGAATGAAGAGATTATTATAGGAAGGGTATTGTTTGGACCTAAGAAGACATATTTAAGTTGTTTAGGTAACTCTTTAAGCTCTAATTTCGGTGGTGATTTTAGTGATGGAATTGGCGGAGTACTTGATATGAGAGGTAATGACTCATGTGGTTGTTTCGAAGATTCACCATATAGTGTAGTTTCGACGGTTGTTATGTCATCTATATTGGAGTGTATCTTCTCATTTTCATTAATGTCATTGTCCTTTACTTCAGCTAATATGATTTCCAAGTTATCTTATGATAATATTTCCTGTGTTGCCTCTTCCACTAATTCATCTATCTCATCTAGATTAAAACAATCAGTCTTTTCTGGAAGTTGGCTATTAGTGTTGAATACATTTAATCTTAGTTCCATATTCCCAAAAGATACGTCCATAACCCATGTTCGACAGTTTATGCAGGTGTTAACTATTGCTAAGAATGGTCGCCCTAAGATTACGGGTATATGCTTCTTTGGACTATGGACAGGCTATGTGTCTATGATTATGAAATCGACAGGAAAATGGAATTTGTCTACTTGAACTATGACATCCTCAACTATCCCTCTTGGTCGTTTGATTGATCTATCAGCTAATTGAAGTACAATCAATGTAGGGTTTAATTCTCCTAATCCTAGTTGTTGGTAAAATGAATAAGGTAATAAGTTGACATTGGCACCTAGATCAAGGAAAGGTCGCCTTACTTCTTGGTCACCAATTATGCATGATATTTTTGGTGCTCCTAGATCTTTATACTTAGGTGGTGTATCGTTTATCAATAATAAACTTACATGTTCAGTCAACACTATTTTCTTAGGCACCTTAGCTCTACTTCTATGTTTTTACGTATATAGATCTTTTAAAAATTTGGCGTAAGGTGGTATTTGAGATATGGCATCTAACAAAGGTAAATTTATCTTTACTTGTTTAAATACTTCTAAGATTTCATTCATTTTATCATCTTTTTTGCCATAATAGTTTGTTCCACGGAAACGTTGAGAAAATGGTGTTTTTGGCTCATAATCCTTCTCTGTAGTTTTCTTAGGTGTTTCCTTAACTGGTTCTTCTATTACTGGATGCGATGTTTCTTTATAAATGCTCTCCAAGACTTTTTGACGTTCTAATTTTTCCTCTACTTTGTTATCCACTACCCTACCACTCCTTAAGGTTGTAATTGCTTGCACGGTTTCATGAGTTGGTTCTTGCATAGTTCTTAACTCAATCATATGTTTTCCTTTAGGATTGATCACTGGTTGACTTGACAATTTACCCTCTTCTCTTTTGTTAAGCGTATTAGCTATTTGACCCATCTGTGTTTCTAATTTTGAAATAGCTTGAGAACGTGTATGTAACAGTTGGGTATTAGCTTCAAGATTTCCAAGGGATTCTAAAACTTTATCTTCAAAACTAGTTGATCTTGGTGGTGGATTAGTATTTTGGAATTGATTTTGAAATTGAGGTTGATTTGATTCGATTGAAATGGTCGAAATCATTGTCTATTATTTTGGAAATTATGAGTATTATTTAATTATCTTGGAACTTGGTTAAAATTTTGAGTACTATTGTTGAATTTTCTTGGAACTTGATTGAAATTTTGAGTTTGGACAGAATTTTTGATGTTTTGAGATCGATATGATAATAAAGGATGATTACGCCAGCCTTGATTGAAAGAATTTGAGTATGAATTATTATTGGTAAAGGTTGCGTTAACATCACATGGCGTTAAATCTTCTTGAAACATTAGTGGACATCCACTAGCTAAGTGAGAGGGATCAGAACAAATCGAACAGACTTCTATATGAGTATTTTGAGTGTTATTCAAAAATTTGTCTAATTTTCTACTTATCTCAGTCACTTAAGCCGTCACGTCATTAGTTCTATCTATTTCCTTAGCATTTTCCATCTTTTTAGGGTTATTAAACATTGATCCAGCCCTAGATTCTGATGTGTTTTGTTATGAATTTTTACTCAGTCTTTCGAATATTTTCCAAACGTCTTCGACTGGTTCTAATGCAAACGTTCCTCCACATGTGGCATCTATACGATGTTGTTGTATTTCTCCTAGGCCATGATAAAAATTACGCACCAAGTCATATTTTGTAAATTTATGATCAGGACATTTATCCAAGAGTTCTTTAAATCGTTCCTAAATTTCATGGAATTGTTCTCAAGAAATTTGGGCAAAATTTATTATGGTTGTTTGGGCTTCATATGTTTTTCTCATTGGGTAAAATTTATGTAAGAATTCCTTCTTAAGCTTCTCCCAATCAGTCTTCACCCGTTCTTCTAAACTAGTGTACCATTTTTTAGCTCTTTCTTTGAGTGAAAAGGGAAATAGTCGCACACGTAAAGCATTAGTGGGCATCCCATTCATTTTAGTTGTTGAACTAATTTCTATAAACTCCGTAATGTGTTCATAGGGATCTTCATGTTTGTCTCCATAGAATTTAGGTAACATATTTAAAATACTCGCTTTGATTTCATAATGAGATGATGTTTCTCCTGGTATAACAATGTCCTCTGGTGATTCGAAATTAGAAGGTGTGTAATAATCTTTCAAGGAAACTAGTGGTTATACTTGAGGGTCGCCCATATCATCAAAAATTAGTGTATCTTTTTCAATCCTTTGTTTATTAGTTCTTAATTTGTTTTACGATAAGTTCTATAAACTTCAGGATGAAAATGAACAAGTTCTTTAGATACAGAACGCAAACCACTCATACAACGATGAAACAATTTTTTTATGTAAAAATAATAAAATAGCTAAAAACAAATTATAAATAAACAAAATAAAAGAGAAATTAAATAAGAAAAGTAAAGATAAAACTTGTGCAATAATTTAAAGCACGATAAAACTCACAAACGGTCCAGCCAAGAAATCGCCACCACTTTTCTGGTTCCCTCAGCTAATCTTACTATACTTATCAAAAATCACAAAGTTTCATCTTTTAAAATAAGAAATTAAAAATAAAGCAAATAAAATAATCTAGCTATAATAATTATGCAAGAGTAAAGAAAATCATTTAGTCCTCGGAAACGGCGCTAAAAACTTGATCGAGTCCCAGACCTTGATTAGGTTTAGGACATTATGAAGGGATGATAAATAATGATAATAATAATTATGTGTGCAAATAATCCCTTAAAGTTGACATAGTTTTCCCTATCTCAAGTGCACGAATCAATGATAGTATAGTACCAATGAGATAGGGTATATCGAATTCACAGAGACTAATGATTCTTCAATTCTTTTATAATTACTTCTAACTAAATTATTAAGGATAGTTTGTTTATTTTGTTTTCTATAACTAATAAACATAAAATAAATATGAGAGATAATTGGTTTTGATTGTAAATAATGGAGATAAGGATCTAGGGTATTTCTAACTCCATCACTAACCATTTAATATATTCTCTTAATCCTTTAATTGTAAAGGGCGGTCCATCATATGTGAATCAGATATAGAGTCGCAAAAATTGGCAAACCCTAATCCCAAAAAAGGAACAATTCATCCATCATTGACACGGAACATATCTAATCAAGCATAAATAGTACATGCATCTATTCTAAACTATTCCTACTAATATAAATTAAAAGCATGTCACTAATTATCCCTTTCAAGCATGGTCTGTCTAAATCAAGATTACATGTTAATAACCACTATTGTGTAGAAAATCATGAGTTAAGTATCTGAGTTCTAGCCCATATTGAATAACCATGATTGTGTAAGATAAAACATTCATTCAAGCTAAGACAAGACATAGAATAAACGTAGAATCTTATATAAAATCAAGCAAAATCACTCATCTACACAATCATCACATACGTGTCCTTCAGTTTCCCCTTATACAATAAAAATAAGAAAGAGTTTACATTACTTGGCTAGGGTTTCGTTAAAAACCCTAGATACCGGTTTAGTTGTTCATGTAGTGGTTTTCTGTATTATTGATGTAGACGTGCCCTCCATGGTTGATATTTTGCTCCAAACTCCAATATAACCCTCTTTGTTGTAGGGGAGACCCCTCTCTTTTATAGAAAAAGAGGCGTCTTTATTTGGTAATCTGATTATTTCGCAGTTAAGTCAGGAATATATCTTGTGATATATATTCAAGAATGGTATATAATCTCTTCATATATGGTCAATATTGCATCTAAAATAGCCTAGAGATCATTCCATGTTGATTTGGGTCGAAACGGGTCCCGCAGATGTGTATATAAATTGCTGAAATTATTAGCCGCATTAGGGTTTACCGAGTACTCGGTGAAGCTTCTACCGAGTACTCAATAGACTCCAGGTCTCGCGAAAATGAACGCAAGTTCGCTAAAACTCTTGGGCACTTTTTTCTTCATCCACTCAAGTGCGCGGACTTTTGCACTCTACCGAGTACTCGGTAGTTCTTCACCTTGAATTTTGTACTTCATCCTCTTTACTCTATTTCTCTTCTCAACTTCATTCTTCTTCAGTCCTTTTGTATCCTTGACTTGTTTTTGGTCTTTAATAGGTCTTTTATTCGTATTTTCGGCTCTCGAATAATCTTAAGTCACATATCCAGTTAATTCACCAGATTAAACTCGTTTTACATAGTATCACCTGAAATATCTTAAAACACAAAAAACCATATAAAAGCACCAATATAATGATAATCATAGACATAACAATGTATAATTATGAGCTTTAAATATATGATATTTGGCTCTGATCACCCAGAATAATACTTTGAGGATAAAAACACTCAGTTTAAAGCAAGATACAAATTAGCAAAGCAGATTACAAGTGGCCGAAGCACAATTTTGTAAAACAAATAAATATTAAAAATCTGGAACCACCGATCGATTGGTGGAACCTGCGATCAATCGGCCGTCACCGACCTTGGGATCTGTACGAAATTATATTGCAGAATTCTAACTTTGTGTACAAGTAAATCAAGGGGCAGATTCGTCCATTCACCGCTGATACTTGGTCCTCACACCAAGTCTTCTTGGAGTGCAAGCAAAGAACATGTCATATCTATACCAAATTTTATCTATAAATATTAGAAGACTTCATGAAGAGAAGATATTTTTCAATATAGAATAGATCGTTCAATAAAAATTCTCTCTCTTTGAGAGAGGCTCTCTTCCTTAAGAACTCAAGAACCAGCCATCCAATCATGAAGATGGCGGCTACATCAACAATGGAGTCTCCTCTTTCCATGAGCGGCTAGTCGGTATCTAGGGTTTTCAACGAAACCCTAGCCAAGTAGTGTAGACTTTTATTTATTTTTATTGCAAAGAGGGGAAGCTGAAGGTCACTTATATGATGATTATGTAGTGAGAGACCGAATAAGACCACATAAATAAGATTTATTTATTAATTCTTTACTTAAGCTGAGATTGAATTAATGGTTTATCTTAAACAACCATGTTTTTACTAAGGGCAAGAATCCAAGATTGAAATAATGGTTTCTACATAATGGCACTTAACGGTATGAAAAGGTTTTAGGTGCATACGGTTCATACTAAGAGGAAATGATCATTAGTATATTTTCAATTTCATGTTTTAGGAGTAGTTGTAATATAGATGCATACAATGATTATACCGTTCAAAGATGAAACTATAGTAAACTAACCTTTGATTACATTTCTTTTGGGATTAGGCAACTGCTTGTAGAGTTACTAATCTGATTCATATAACTTGTATCGTCCTCTTACAATAGAATGATTAAAGGAATACATTACAAGGTTAATGGTGTAGTTGGAGCAAAACCCTAGACTTGTTTATCTTGAGTGAAACCAAAAATAATTATCTTTTTATTTATTTTATGTTTAGTAGTTTAAACAAACAAACTAATCAAACAACTTTTAAAAAATATAATTTAATTTTTTCCTTTATAATTATTTGAAATACGACTTTGATCTCTGTGGTTCAATACATTCTCTATCTAACTATACTATATACTACTCGCGTACTTGCGACAGAGAGGTAAAACTAGATCGTGTTAATTCTTCATTTTAAATACTTTTATTTACATACGAGTAGAACCAATCAAAGAAGTTGCAGCTTATGTCAATAGATTCCGCGAAACTGCTTTATAGTGCCATGAGCCACTCTTCGAGCTTGAACTAATCAAGATATGCATAGAGGAGATGTTGTGAGAGTACAGGGTGCATTTAGTCAATCATGAATTCAGAACTTTTTTTGTGCTAGTTGACAATGCATGAAGGCTGCGAGAAGTCCTGGCAACTCTGACATAACCAAGTATTGCCACAAAGTGAGTGGCAATGGTAGAAACCACATAGGATGAAAGGACAAATGGAGATTAGACCAGGAGATCTGAGCCACCTCCCCTACCTTTAGGCAAAAAGGAAGCAATTGCTTTATTTAATTAATGGATTGTTGATGATGTCATATCACTGCTTCTGGTATGAAGGGTGTCAACGAGAGAAGAGAAAATAAAAAGTAACTAATTTCCTTATCACAAATCCATCTGGCATTCCTTGATCGGGTGTTGGGCATTTCGCGGAGCAGTGCACAGGAAAATAGAGTCAAGAGCCTTAGATGTCACAAAAAATATAGCCAATGAGCCTTTTCGTGCACATGTGGCAGTAGTAAGTGCTCATGATGACACCAAGGAAATAGTGAGTATTTCCAAGTGTGAATGTGCTCCTGCTCGTGAAATAGTTGATACTGCTAAATTCGAAGTCTTCTTTACTAAACTTCCAATTCAAGAGAATGTGAAATAATTCTTGAAGAAATAAATGATTGTTGCCCTTAATCACACCATTGTTATACCACATCAAGGAAATGCCATGGGCGAGATTAAGTTCTCAGAAGCTAACAGACAAGTCTTGTTTCCTCACAATAGGCCCCTTTACGTACCTGCTACTGTTAATGGCCTCAAATGAAACAGGCCTTTCTAGATGGTGGAACATCTGTTAATTTAGTTCCGCTTGCAACCTTGCGAATGATTAACTTCCCTGAAAGCAAGAGTATGACTCATGCCATTTCAGTTACTAACTTCAATAGGGATCAGCAAGCCACTAAGGGATTCGCGACAATGGATCTTAAGGTTGGGAAAATCAGGGCCCCAACCAAGTTTCATATTATCAAGGGAGAACCTTCGTATCAATTGCTACTGGGAAGGCCATGGTTGCACGCATATGGCTTAATGTCATAATTGTTTCACCAAATGATGAAAGCCAACTCGGGAGAGGAAATAATGACCATCAAAGCGTCTAAGAGCCCTTTCTGTACCTCTGAAGCTCACTTCACAGATGCAGTTTACTTCTCAGAGTATGAAGAAAAAGCTGGCCGCGGTGTCTATGCTACCCCGCTGCCAAAGTGGGATTATCTAGAAGTTAAAGTTCCACTAAAAAAACGGGTAAAAGAGGTGAGTTGGTCGCGATTCAAAATGTCTGATGGGCCTGTGGTATATAAATTGTGATGGGATTGGGGGTCAGAAGCCTGCATAGTTTGCACTGACCCCAGGACATCAAAGTTGAATCCGCGACCAGAGCATGGCTTGTGTGAGGTTGGAATTGGAGACAGAACAACGCCATGGCCAACTTTCATAAGCAACACCTTATCCGAAGAAACTAGAATGTCTTTAGTGAATCTGCTCAAAGAATATCGTGATGTTTTCAACTAGGATTATGGTAAGATGTTGAGACTGAGTACTGGACTAGTCAGTCATCATCTCAATGTGCACCCTGCATCAGAGCCAAATAAGTAGCGACAATGGGTATTCCACCCAGACCTGGAAATATAGATTAAGGCAGAAGTGGGAAAATTATTGAAAATAGGGTTCATCAAGACTACTCAACACCCAACATGGCTCGCGAACATAGTACCTATGAAAAAGAATAGTGGGCAGATTCGAGTCTGTGTGGACTACCGCGACCTTAATAAGGCCTGCCCAAAAGATAATTTTCCTCTACCTAACATTGACAATATGGTAGACACGACTGCGAGACATGAGATATTTTTGTTAATGAATGGATTCAGTGGTTACAATCAAATCAAGATGGCATCGGAGGATACAGAGAAAACTATTTTTCATTCTCCAATGGGGAATTTTCACTATACTGTTGTACCCTTTGGATTTAAAAATATCGGAGCCACATATCAAAGAGTCATGATAACTATCTTTCATGATCTGATGCATAAAATAGTTGAGGACTATGTTAACGATTTGGTGGTTAAGTCCAGGGTAGTTCAGGATCATGTGGGTGATTTAAGAAAAGTACTGCAAAGGTGTCGTGAATATAATCTAAAAATAAATCCTCTAAAGTGTGCTTTTGGGGTACCTAAAGGAAACTTTATGCGATATGTTGTACACCGACACGAGATAGATTTGGACCCAATAAAAGCCAAAGCAGTGTTGGAGATGGTGCCGCCTACAACTCGCAAGTTGTTAAAGTCTTTTATGGGTAAAATCTTATATCTCAGAAGGTTTATTCCAGCATTAGCAGAAGTCACTTATCCTCTCATGCCGTTATTCAAAGAAAAGACAGCATATAATTGGGGAAAAGAGTAACAAGAGGTTTTTAAGAAAATCAAACAAATTTTGGCTTTTCCCAAAATGATGGTAGTGCCGTAACCAGGAAAGCCATTAATAATGTACATCACCTCCACCAATAAGTCAATAAGAGCATTGTTGGCTCAAGAGCATAAAGGGGAAGAAAAGTTGGTATATTACATTGGTCGTGTGCTCAGAGGGCCAGAATTATGATACACATCCTTGGAGAAGCATTGTTTGGCTTTGGTATTCGCGGCACGGAAATTTTGACATTATCTGTTGGCTCATCCACTAGAGTTGGTGACTAAAAGTGATCATATTCGATATCTGCTCACAAAGCCCATACTTAGTGGGAGAACAGTGCATTGGTTGTTGGCGTTATCTGAATATGAGATTACATGCTCTAGGCCAAAAGTAATAAAAATCCAAGCATTAATAAATTTTTTGACCTTATTTCTAGGAGGTTCTGAGCCCAAAGAAGAGGAGATGGTAATAACGGATGTGGCATAAAGTACAAAATATACGTTAGAATTTGATAGTTCTTCCACAAAACAAGGAGGCGGAACTAGATTTGTACTAAGAAATGAAGAAACAAAAGAAGAGGTGGTCATGGCCTACAAGCTTGATTTTCCATGCACTAACAACATTAAGTATGAAGGTTTGGTGTTAGGTTTAATGATGGCTCAGTAGCTAAAGGTAAAAGTCCTGGATGGAAAAGGAGATTACAAGTTTGTCATCAAACAGGTCAGAGATGAATATGTTGTCAAAGAACCATACCTCGTGCCTTACAAAACTCTCATTAGATAGATTTTAGGAACTTTTGAATCTGTAAACTTTCACCATGAGTCACGAGAGGGAAATCGGCGTTCATATGTTTTAGCCACAATGGGCTCACGACTACAGTTTCAAGGGAAAAATATCACCTTACAGATACTGCGAATAACCAGTTCTGCTATCAGTCATAAAGAGGAGCCACAATCCTCCTAGAGCAAGATTGGAGGGAAGACATAGTGCGAGCTTTGCTAAGAAATGACAGCACTACCTTAAGGCGAGGTTATCAAATCATAAGAGGAGTGTTATATCATAGAGTAGCAAAAGGAATATTAGCGAAATGTGTGTCGATAAGTGAAGTACAGCAGTTACTGCAACAGGCTCACGAGAGATTGTTTGGACAAATGGATGTGAGTCTCTACAGAAGTGTACAACGGGAAGGATATTTCTGGCCAAACATGAAAAACTCTGCAGCTGAGCTACAAGGCAGGTGCCAGAAATGTAATGCTTACCCTTCCGCGAGTAAGGGAAACTTTACAAAAATAACCGATTGGCGGGAGAAGTATGTACTTTATTTGAGAGAAGGGATCTTGCCTGAAGCAGACAGGTCATGATTCAAGAAGTTGGCCTCTCGATTTGTTATCCAAGATGGAAAATTATTTCGCAAAAGTTTCGAGGAAAAACTAATGAGATGTATTGATAAGGAAGAAACAAAGGGAAGTACTAAAATAAACCCATGAATTTTGGGATTAGGGCCACAGAAAGGTGTTTCAGCAGCTTCTTTTATCTGGGTATTACTGGCCAACAATGGAAAGGAAAGTTGGTGACTTCATTATGAAATATCACATATGTCAAGTGCGTGGGGATCTCATTCCTGCTCCAACGGCATAATTGCACTGTCTATCTACTCCATGGCCCTTTTATACTTGGACATTGGATATAATTGAGCCAATCACGCCGCAGGCTCAAGGGCATACATGGGTATTAGTTGCAACTGAGTTGTTTATAAAATGGGTGGAAGCTATTCCACTACGATGAACAACAACAGATAATGTGGTTCGGTTTATAAAAGAAAACATTATTTGCCGATTTGGGGTACCAAAGGTCATATTGTTAGATAATGGAACTCCTTTCGTCAACCACAAAGTCGCGGATCTGTTAGAAAAGTATTTAGTAATCCATCATAAGTCAACACCATACTATCCTAAAGGGAATGGACAAGCCGAAGCTTCTAACAAAGCATTGATTAGAATCCTGTCTAGATTGGTGCATGATAACCAAAAGAAATGGGTAGAGGAGCTTCCTATAGCGTTGTGGGCACATCAGACCTCGTATCGGAGTGCAAAAAACTTCACTCCATATATTTTGGTTTATGTAGTAGAATTGGAGGTCGCGGCTAAAATACTGATGTCAAAGAGTAATAAGGAAGAAAGCCTACTGGAAATTAAAGCATTGGAAAAAACAAGGGCTAAGGCCTTCACAAACCAAAAGACTTACAATAAATAACAAGAAAGAAACTACAATAGGATGGTACGGTATCGATGGTTCAAGGAAGGAGATCGAGTGCTTAAGACAATAACAACAATAATGAGAGGAAAAAGAGTAAGGAAGTTTGAGTCTAAGTGGGAAGGTCCTTATGTGATTACAAGTGAAAGTAGTAGTGGCTACTACAGAATGGAACATGAGATCACACGTGAGAGAACTGGTCCCCTTAATGTGAAATGGATAAAATTGTATCAAGCATGAAGCTCTGAGGAAAAGATAATAAGTTGAATTTCATAGAAAATTTCAAAGGAGGATCAGGAACATGTAATAAAAATGTTGAAATAGTATAACAACTATAAAATGATGTCATTCAACAAAGTATGTACACATCATATAGCTAAAAAAAGTGTATCAAAAATATGTATACATCATGAAAATAAGAGTACAAAATAGGATAAGAGACTAAAAAAGATCCTTGGAAATAGGATCTGATAGCTTAAACCCCCTTATGCTCCTCCAAATACATGCGAGCTCGCTCAGAATGCTTAGTTGTATCTTGAAGTGTTTTATCCTCCTCCTCAAGTGATGCCAATCGCCTGCGAGCTTCTGCAATCTTAGCCTATTTATCCTATCGAGTAGCACGATTCTTGAGCTCAGTGAGATAATGATCATAAAGTCTTTGAATGGTATCTAGGCGTGTCTCCCACCATGACACATCCATACCAATCTTCTTCCAGTATTTTATGTGAGCATGACATCTAGGGAGTGTATCAGGAACAAGATCCTGAATAGAATTTTCGGATAGAGTCCTAAAGACATCCGCGACAATCTGAAGATGGAAGGATTGCAGGAGAGGTTCATGAATTTCCATTCGCACGAATGTCTCTAGATGAACAGCCATGATTTGATCTAGCACTAGCACATCTCGTGGATAATAAAGCCAAATGTGCCAGGGTACTGGCACCTGGTTGGTAGTCTGCCAGACATTGGCTTGAGCAAGAAGAGGTTCGCGAGAAGAAAGGCCAGACTCGCAGGAAGTAAAGGCAAGCTCGTGAGAGACAGAGGTAGACTCGCGAGGAACGAAAATAGGCTTGCGAGTTAGGGATAGATACATCTCTGTATTCTGGGAAGGAAATAATTTTTGCTGAATCACTGTTTGACCTTGAGAAATCCTCTGGGCATTGAGAAGGAACTCGTCAATCATTTTTTAATCTTCAGAATTTAGGCCTAAGAAAGAGAATCATACATATAAATCATGTTAGTGTGTTGAGGGTACCCAGAAATAAATAGAAGAGAAAATAATTGAAAGATATACCTTCCTCAACCTCAGGATTGGCACCACCAAAGAGGGACCTTTCAATTCTTGGGAAATCCTCCATGGTTGCAGCTAATTTAATCGCGACATCACCCTCGAGAGGTTGAAAATGACTGTCGTCTATATTTTGATCTTCTGTCTGGTCATCACCAATGGGTAAGTCTACGATAAGAGAGTCTATGGCGGCGGCCTCAGAAATGGTTGGGTGAGTTAGTGAGGATCCCTCACGAACAATATCTGGAGATGATTGAGCAGTTTCAGTAGGAAGAGTTGATTCCTTATCAAGGGATTTCTTGCGATCTGCTCCTGAGGTAGAAGTCGCGGAGACCACGGAGTCGCGTAAAGGAGAGGACTCATCCTCAAAGGTTAGTTGAGTAGGCCCTTTCAGCAAAGAAGTGATAGTAAGATGATCTTCATCGCTATCAGAAGAATCTTCAATGGAAGGATTAGAATGGAGGCCATCGCTGGGAGAGGTAGGAAGATGTGGAGAGGTTGTCTTGTGAGAACCTGAGAAGTTTTACGAAAGGTAAGGGTATTAACAACATGAACTTGATAAAGAGAAGTGACATATAGAACAAAATGAGGACTCACTTTGAGAAATAAATTTCTCTGGAAGAGAATAAAGAATATCAGCAACCTCTGTTTCCTCCGCACTCTCTGACAAGACAGCAAAGTGGAGTAAAATAATAAAAAAAGATTAAGAAAAGAAGAAAAGTAAAGAGGGGTAAGAAAATTACTAGTATGGATAAGGTCACGAGAGGCCCCGAGGAAGCTAGCAGGTTCCTGTGTATGAGCCGGATCAGTGACCCTGATATCCTCCACTACGCGGGCAACTGTATCTAATAAAGATGATTCAACATTGGTTTTTCGTTTATTCCTTAGCATAGCTAATGCCAGCTCATCTAGGTCCGGAGTCTCTCCTCCTACATGTGGGATCACCTCATCTGGCATGTGATCCAGAGTCTCAAGCTTTGGTTCTTCAAAAGCGAGGGGTTGTTTATCCTTTAATGAAGCTTTTATAAGTATTCGCTTATGTGTTAAGGGCACCTCATCTGAGCTCGGAGTCTCTCCTGCTGTAACAATTTGTGTGTTAGGAGGAAGAGACATTTCCTCTAGACAAGTGGGATGTGATCTATAGGATCTGTGTGAGAGAAATGCTTAAGCCTAATAGATTGGGGAATATCATCCAAGTCTGCAGGAGAATGAGACACATTGACATTCCCTGAAGTCTGGGCACTGGAACCCTGTAAAAAGGGTATAAAATGTTTATAATAGTTTCCAAATAGATACAAATACATTTATGAAAGTGCAAAAGATAAAGCAAAGAATGAGATGTTACCAGTCTTCTAGCGATAGGCTCCTCACGAGCAGTAGGCTTCGCGGAAGGAAACTCCACGTGTTGCGAATGCTTGCGAGTCGTGGCAGAACTCGCGTAATAAGCTTTGGTCTTTGAGTTTTTAGGTGCCTTGAAAGTCTGGGGAGCAAGATCCTCAATGTGTTCATCTTAGACAAAGTAGTCAGACGTTTGAAGCGCTGACTTACATTTATGACCACATGAGCCTCGCGATTTATGAAGTTTTAGATAGATGTCTGAAGAATAGATGGGCACTGGGTCTATAGTGGTAGGAGGGTCGTCCATAAATTCTTGAAATCTGCTCAATTGCTCCTTCCAAAAGTCAATATAAAAGGAGGTCATGCCACCCCTACGAGTGCCTGAATGAATATATATATATAATGGTATAGAAGACACAGAGAGTCTTTTCTAGAGACTCATAGTAGCGGATAAGTGCCCTATCAAAGGTGTCTTCGCGTGAGATAGGGAGGAGGGGAGGAATGGCCTGGTCAAAACCAAACTAGCCAGATACTCGCGCAGGGTTGTAGGCAACAAATTTATCAAAAGTCTCGCTAAAAACAAGAAGATGACATCTGTATGTTATGGCAGAAAAGACAAGATGATCATCGGATGTGAACTCATAAGACAGGATTTCATACTTAGGATAGAAATCAGGAAAATAGAAACCCTCAAGAGGACTAGAGTAAGGCCACCAAGAAAATTCAGAGGATATATCGATAAAGTCTTCTATTACTTTTGAAGAAGAGAGGGATGACCATCGAGAGGCTCGCAATCTCAACGGTGGTGGAGTCGCGACCTCTAGAGTATATGATGAATATGGAAAAGAGAGTGGGACATGTGCATAGTTGGGGAAATGTTCTAGAAGGAAAACAGTAAGGAAAGTACCTGACACATGGGTACTAATGTCATATCTGCCAAGTGACCTTGAAAAATCATTGGCAAGGGTATCTAATTAAAAGTACAAAGTGCCAAGAAATAATGGTGAAAAAGGAATACGAATGCCCTACAACAACATGGCAGCAAGAAGGAACACATACCTACTAGGGATATCCTCTAGCCTACCTTGAAAAATGTAGCGATCTAACCAATACGCAAGGAAGCTAGCTAATTCTAAAGGACCATTGAACTAAGGTCCTGAAGCTGACTCATGAGCCTAGCCAGGAGCAGGTTTTTGAGATGAGTACTCATGAAAAAAATGATGGCACCATGATAAATATGACAACTTGGGATGGCTTGACATGGCTTGCTCAGGGAGAAGCACCCCCTTGTCAAACCAACTACCACGTTTGCAGGCATAAGCACCATAATCGCAAAGTTGATTGAGGATTGCCTTATCCTCAGGAACAACTAAAGGAGCTTCAATGGGGCGCGAATCAAGAATTAGGAGACAAAATAGAATCACCACATCTTCAAGAGTAGGCATGAACTCTCCCCACGAAGCAATAAAAGTATGTGAAGAGGTGTTCCATCGCGAGATAAAAGTAATCATTGTATCTACATTGCGATGAACATAGAAATCTGAGAAGAGCTCAATAGACTCAAGGACCCCTACTTTAGCTAAAATGGTGCGATGGCGATCTTGGTTGAGGATATGGCTAGACCACTTCTTCCAATCATTGATGGGTGTCATATGCTCTTCCTACTCAATTAATGAAAAGGGGGCATCTCTACTTTCAATGAGCAAACAAGGAATAGTAAAAGATGGAATAAGAGCAGAAACAACATCGTGATCAGGATCCGAGGTAATAGGATCACTAGGTACATTATCAGTGGACAGATTCTCTATTTTAGACCAGAATATGTCGTGGTAAAGATCGAAGAAAGGAGTTTTCTTCCATTCTAAGGTCTGAGGAAAAGGAGGGACAATCCCAGAATGAGAACGAGAAGTTTAGGTGTGGAAGTTGCCTTAGTCATCTTAATGGAGAATAGGGAAAAGGGAAAGTAAAGGAAATCTTTGCGAAGGATGTGAATAGGTCAAAATATGCGAGGTAAGTAAGAAAGGAAAAGGGAAGAGTATAGCAGAGGATAGGAGAACAAGGGGAAAAGGGAAGAAAAGAAGCTTTGGGAAGAAAGAAGTGAAAAATGATAAATATGAAATATATAGGGTCTGGGCGCGAAAAACGAAAAGCCGCATTAAATGCGCGAGGGAAGCGAAAAGACACCTAACCAAGGACACAAAAATTGGTCGCAGATCCTGGGGAATAATTTATTTTGGGAATCTGAGTTCAAATATAAAGTGGCAAAATTGAAAGCATATACGAGAATGGACAATAATGGCAAAAAGAAGAAAAATAACCTCGTGGAATGAATCTGACTCGCGAAATGAGTATTTAACTAGTGAAAGGATGAGTACAGAATTTATCATGATATAATGGATCGCAGATAAGCACCTCGCAACAATGATAAGGTATTCGCGAAAGGGAAGAATTTGCACTAAAAACTCGCGAGGTAATGATATATGTATATAAATATATATGGTGTTGCACTTTAATACTAGGCTAAGTACTAAAGCGCAAAGGGAAAAATATAATGGGGTAACTCATAAATATTTATTATACAGGTATGGATATGTCTTAAATCAGTATATATGACATGAGGAAAATGGGTTATTTGGGAATTGGCCCAAAATGGTTTATATGCGGGTAGAAACATTACATAGAGGTAACTATGGGGGGACTGATGTGGGTATAGCTAACATCTAAACCCATAGCCCTATATGACGCTCGCGTAGGAAGTACTATATGAAATCTGGGGGAATGCTTTAAGACACACAAGTAGTGGGTCGCGGCCTTATTTGTGTTGTCCAAAAAGCTATAGTACCTTAAAAAGGCCAGTAGTACCCAGGGTCATAAAAAGGGTACGAATGTGAAAGGACATAACCCCGGAAAAGGCTATAAACATCAATAAAAAGATAAAACTCGTTGAATAAGGAAGGGCTATGGATCCGTGAGGGAACTTCGCATATCAAATAGCGCGAGGTATTTTTGGACCTCATGAGGTGTACCAGTTGGGGCGCGACATGATGCTGACGTGGCAAGGATGTCTCATGAAGACTAGTTGGACCTCGATGCCTATAAATAGCGGAGCACGAGCTCATTTTGGGGGACTTCTGAAACTTAAATAAAGAAATTCCTAAAAAGAGAAAGAGTGATCTTCAAGTTTGTTTGTACTGTTTCTCTTATCTTTTCTTCTTCGTCTTTCTACAGTTTTGTAATCATCAAGGAGCAATAAATTATCATCATTAATCCTTTATTAGTGAGTGTAGAAACTATCTCTATATCAACTTAAATCAGAACCCCTACAGATATCTTTGGATTCTTTGAAATTTGATGAGTGCTCACTATAGATAGATTTTAGATAAAAACATATTATATAACACTAAAAGCAACAAAGTTACATATATTGAGTTAAAAGTTTTACGCAGTGAAATATAAGTTTTACTCAATTAATGAAACAAATCTCGATAAATTTTATGTAAAACAAAATATTTTACATCTTGCGTAAAAAAAATTCATATCCTTGCGTCAAAAGTTTTACCTAACGAAATATAAGTTTTACATTAAGAATTAGAAGTTGAACACAATGAAAGAAAAAGTTTACATGAAATTTTGGAAGTGTGTATTTTCTGTAAATTGAGAAATGCGCATACTTTGTACCTTTTAACTATAACAAAATATTTTACCTATTGCGTCGAAAAATTTTAAAGACTGCATTAACAGTTTTACCTTATGAAATAACAGTTTTACAGTAACATTCTTGAATATGTTTTTTACCTAATAATATACTTAATGTAGATGACGATTGTGAGATGGAGGATTGTTTGGGATGAAAGGGTAATTACGTCGGTTCAGAAAATTTGATTTATTATAGTTTTTTTTTTAGTGAAATATAAGATAATGACATTAAGGGAAATAACTGCAAGTGGGTTAAAGGCAATATAGACCAAAATTGTATTTTTCTTTTTTTGTGTAATTGTTTTTGAAAATTGACATTTTCCTTCAATTACTTTTTGAATATTGTCGTTTTTTTAATATAGGTGTTGTCATTTTTAATTTTTCCCAAAAAAAACTTAAAACCCATCCAATTTGAATCGAATTGGTGTTTTGGTTCCTGTGCCCAAATAGCAAAACCCTTACCGTTAAATTTTATTGTAATTTCAAACTCTTTGTACCAAACCGAATTAAACCAAACCGAGTATATAATGAATATATATATATATATATATTAATATATATGGTTAAGACCAAATGTATAGAATTCATAAGTCCCTGGTGCTTTGATGCAGAATACGTTCATCAAAATGTTCATTGTCTTTGAAAGGAGGTTCATTAATTATAATTCTTTTTGTTCCGAAATTGATAGTGCTTATTGTTTTGATGGTGAAGTAATATGATAAAATTTTGATTTCGAAAATTAATGTGGTTTCTGAAAATTATCATTTTTGGTTTAAGAAGTTATTGTTCTTGGTTTTGAAATTGGCAGGATGATTTTGAATAATTTATAATCATATATGTAACACATATTTGAAAGAACTGGTTCAAGGAGCCATGGTTCGGAACTAAACCGAAGGGGTCTTTTGTGGTTTGGTTTGGTTCAGTTCCCTCAATAACAAGTCCGGTGCTAGTTCCGATTTTGAAAGAAATGGTTCAAGGAGTCGTGGTTCGGAATCGAACCAAACTGGTCATTTGTGATCTACTTTGGTTCGGTTCCTTCACTAACAAGTCCAATTCTAATTCTAATTTTAAAGAATTCATTGAGAACGGTTCGGTTCTAAATTTCTCTGGAAACCATACCGAACTAGACCGTATTGATCATTGGAATATCGTTGGGGACAAGAATACAAAAAGATTGTATTGTACCAATTCTGAATGAAAATTTTATTAATATGAAATTAAAATAAAATAATTGAAGTGTCATTTAAGGTGTTGTTTGCAGGGCTTTTGAGGTTCTCAACATAGACTATAACTTGTAGGACATTTTCGCCCTCAGTAATGATTTTTGATGTATTTATAATTACTTTGCTTAATTTTATTAAAACAAAAAATGATACTTTAACATAAACTAGCTTGTTATTTACATCCCTAACTACTTTACCTGTACTTGGTTTTGCACAAAATGAGATGGAAGAAAACGAAAATAAGGTATCTTTGAACGAAAATATGAAGTCTTGTCTGTAGAAAAAGAATCCAAATATATTGAAGCAAATCAAAGAATAGTAGAAAGGGAAAATAAAGAAAAGTGAAAGAATGTTTAGAAGGATGATTTCAACATCTTATCAGCATGAAAGTTGGAAAAAAAAGAAAAAGAAGTAAACAAAAATAATATATACGTAGCACAAAGAGTAGAGCAAAAACAATAAAATAATATAAATTAGAAATAATATAAGCATTATTTTTCATGCTCCTCGAATTGAAAATTTAAAGGCAGGTCATGACATGATCCATGAGATCGACAATGTGAAATGATATTAGTTGTGGTCACAGTAACGATTTTCCAGATTCAGACGATTGAATGAATAATGTTATTAAGTAATAGTATCATACTTTTCAATAACGTAATTAGCTATAAGATGATAACGTATGATACCCTTATTCCCACTCAGACATATATAGAACAAGGACATGTCATATATATGGTTCCGTGCATGGAATGGAGGGGACCTTGCAACTGTGATGTACTTGGCTGATATTAGTGTTAGCCTTTGGTGTGGTCCTCGTGGACCGCCATATGATGCCAAACCTAAATTGACCTCATATACCAAAAGTTTTTGAGTTCAAGGACTCAACGACAGGGATAATTCAGGTTTAATCAAATTAGGTTTGGAGACTACTCATAAGTTTTAGTCAATCAAATAAAAATATGAAACCAAAAACTTATTTTTAAGTCAACATCTTCGTATCATCTTGTAATTGATGAAGAACAAGCACTCTTAAGCCTTGTGTAGATTTATTCTTCAAAAATTGTTTCGGGTTTTTTGGAGGGAAAAATTGTTTTGAATAGTACTTGACAAAAATTTTAGAAAAATTTTTAGATTTTGGAAGAATGTTTAGAAAAAATTAGAGTATAATAGTTTCTCAAAATAATTTATGTTTTACTTTTTATTTTGTGTAAAATCAAAAGTTAAAGCTCTGCAAGACGAGGCCTTAAAGGGATGTAATAATCGTTTTTTAGTTTTTGTTGTCAAAGTGATTGTGCTAGATTAACAAACGCTTCTTAAATGGATTTGATTGATTGCTAATTTACTACTATTATAATTTTCTTTCACTTTCTTTGAAGTGTTTCACAACTTTTTGTTTTTCATTTTATGGATGTTTTTGTAAACAACATGAAGAGAAATCATAATAAAGTTATTTATTATTTATCATTTTAGGTTTTATAGTTTTATGTGCCGTGAATGTAAGTCATTTGAAATTACTAACGAGATAACGGAAATAAGCTTAGAGGGGTGAATAGAATTTTTATTAATTTAATAATTAATTAAAATTATTTGCAAAATATTTAATTTTAATCAGAATAAATAGGACATTCAAAAACTTTTTCTAGAATAATAATATTAATCAGAGATAAAATAATTTTTTATTAAAAATGTGTTTTTAATAAAAATACTGAATTTTTAATTAAAATATTTTTGTTTTAATAAAAATATATTAAATATATTTTTTAATAAAAATAACTAATTTTTATTAAAGAGATTTTTCTACACAAAAAGAAATTATCTTGTGGATTATCAATTAGCGATATCCTAAAATCAATATTGTGATACGTAGAGTATGATTGTTATCCAAAAATGTGAAGTCAAATTATTATTGCAAGATATACTAAAACGCACTATTGACCCACCAATCGATCGTCTATACTCACCGATCGATCGCGTACACATCGATAGATTGAGAAATCCTGAACACGAATTCTGAGTAACAATAACGCGGCAGAATCACAACCAACTCAAATCACAACATGATATAGATCAAACAAAGATTAATATAATAGCAGAAATTAAAGCAATAGAAAGACACATAGACTTTTACATGGAAAACCTTGGAAAACGCTCTAAGTAAAAACCACAAATAAACTCTTATATCGATACACTATGAATCAAAAGTTTTATGAACTCTATGAAGACTGGACTTACAATAGCTCCTGATTTGTCGTCCTACACTCGATGTCTGAAAGTTATTGATTCACTCGCGATACCACGAAGCCTCCTGCTCCGATCTTCGTACTCTGACAACTCCACTTCTCACGGATCAATGCACACATAGTGCAACAGATGGTGTGTAGATTTTTCAGTGTCTAGGTCATCCAATTATGCATAAAAATCATAATTTTTGTAGCACAATTAGATAATCCCAAAAACTAGAAAGAACTAAAAGATGAATGATGAATCAATATTTTTCTCTCTATCTCTCTGTAGAATGATCTTTTATGTGGAACAATTGCAGAGCTCTCAAAACTTCTCTTCTCTTCTCAACATCTACTCATATTTATAGATAAAAAAGTCTTCAATCATAGAATAAGATTTCTTGATCTCCAAGTTTTTTTCTTGTGTTACAAGTTTTTTCCTTGTACTCCAAGTTTTGGTCTTTTTACCATTAAATCATCAAACTTTAACCAATATGCCTAATCTACCCAACATGATTATTGACTAGACATGTCAATATAAAAAGGGTCAGGTGCGAAAAACCCCCTATGGTTTGCAATATGTGCGTATAAACCCCTGTTATTCTTTGACACCCCATTATTTTTAAATACGTGCGTTTTGCCCCCATTTTGACATGAATTGTCTGAAATACCCTTAGCATAATTCGAAAAACATTTATAAATTTTGAAAAATTATATAAATTTCGTAAAAATATAAATAAAATTTGAAAATATATATAAAATTCAAAAATATATAAATTTTGAAAACATAAATATAAAATTCGAAAAATTATATAAAATTTGGAAAAACATATTTAAATTCAAAAAATATATATAAATTTTGAAAAAATTATAAAATTTGAAAACATATCTAAATTTCGGAAATATATATATAAAATTCGGGGAAAATAAAAATTTTGAAAAAAATATATTCAAAGTTGAAAAACATATAAATTTAAAAAAAAAATATATATATATATATATAATTCGTAAAAAAACATATAAATTCAAAAGAAAACTTGTATTTTGGCTCTTTGAAGTTTTAATTAGTGTATACTTGTATAGTTGTCTAGCCTCTATTCATGGTTTTCTAATTTATTTGACTTTAAATGTTGTTGTGGTGTGTTGTACTTTGGTTACTTGTGTTTTTTATACTTTTATTTGCACAACTATTTTAATTTTATATAATTTTTATGAGTTTTATATATTTGTTTCGAATTTTATATGTTTCTTTTAGAAATTTAATATTTATTTTTTGAAATTTATATATATATATATTGAAATTTATATATTTTTAAGAAATTTATATATTTATTTCAAATTTTATATGTTTTTTTTTTCGAAATTTATATATATATTTTCTAATTTAATATTTATTTTCGGATTTTATAATTTAATAAATTTATTTATTTTATTTATTATTTATTATATTTTTATTATAGAGTATTATTATTAATTCAATATTTATTGTTTTTATTATGTTAGAAGGGGTATTTTAAAAATTTCATTTCGTTTTGGGGGTAAATCGCACATTTTTGAAACATAGTAGATTTATACACACATTTTAAAACTGTAGGGGTTTTTCGCACCAGGATGAAACTGTAAGGGGGGTTTTTCGCTCATAACCCATATAAAAATGTTCTTACATCATTAAACCACCTCATGCTGACTTGAAATTTGTCGCAAGTCACTACATTGTAGTGTCTTTTTCATCGCTAAAGCCCTGTTTGGGAATCAGTCTGATTTAATCTGATCTGGTCTGGTCCCTGAATTGAAAATCTGTTTGGTAAGCGATCTGGTCTAATAGTCTATGTCTGAGAAAAATAGAATCAGACCATTTATAAATATATTTTATTTTATTTATTATTTATATTATTATTTATTCATTTATTTTTTTATTTATTATTTATATTTATTATTTATTCATTTATTTTTATTAATTTATTATTTATATTATTATTTATTCATTTATTTATTATTTATTATTTATTATTATATTTATTTAGTATTATTCTTTTTATGTATTATTTAATTTTTTTTTTATTCATTTATTTTTATTAATTTATAAATATATTTAATTTAATTTATTATTCATTTATTCATTTATTTTTATTTTATTTTATTTATTATTTATTATTTATTTTATTTATAAATATATTTTATTTTATTTATTTTTTATATTTATTATTTATTCATTTTTTATTAATTTATAAATATATTTTATTTTATTTATTTTTATATTTATTATTTATTCATTTTTTATTAATTTATAAATATATTTTATTATTTTATTAGTTATATTATTATTTATTCATTTATTTATCATTATTATTATTATGTATTATTTAATTCATTTTGTTTTGTTTGTTGGGTGGTTGATGTCTTAAAATTTTGATTTTGGTTACCAATCTTTGGAACAAGATCAACTTGACCCAACAAAAAATTGGGTCCAAAAACACTCTCTTTGGTTCAATTTTGTCCCATTTGGTCTGAGTTTAATTTTTGAGACCAAGTTAAAATAAATATGATTTGATCTTTAAAAATTAAGATCATACCAGACCAGGCCAAATGAACTTGGAACTAGAAAACAAACAGGGCCTAAGCTGCTTACTCAAAAATATGGTTCACTTTTGCCATATCAATTTTGGTCATAGTCATCGTAACCTTGTAACAGATTTAGATAACAACATACTTAAAAATACATATGAAATGAGGAGTATCGGTACTGCAATAACGGTATTCACCCAAAAAGTTACAAACCGAAAAATAGATACGTATTATCCGGACACGCCGACCATAATCAAAAGTCAAAAAAGAAAAACAGTAGTCACATGTAACTGTAGAAATTGAAAAGTCTACACTAGCTAGGGTGAAAATAGGCCAAGTAATCCTCACATAGCCATTCGTGAGAATTCTTCCTTTTGCCAAGTTGTCACAATTTTTGCGAACCATTGAAGTCAAAATCAATGAGAACATAAATGGGAAATCGACTCTTATCCCCCAAACGAGAAGAACATACACAGTTATTTTTACTAGAATGGAGAATCAATGAGAACAATTGATTCTGTATTTAAAATAGCATTAAATATTTTAAACTCCAATCCAAAATCAATTGACTCTTATCCCCCAAACGAGAAGAACATGCACAGTTATTTTTACAAGTATAGAGATCAATGAGAACAATTGTTTCTGTATTTAAAACAGCATTAAATATTTTAAACTCCAATCCAAAATCCACAGCTTGAATAAGCTGTCCACCACTTCTCCTTTCCAATTTATTGCATATATCTTATTTGATATGGGTTGCTCAATTTGAAAAAATTACTAAAAATTGTCCCACCTGGTTGGTTGGTATTGCCCATATAAGGTGTGAATGAGATTCACCTCAGATGATCTCCGCCCTTCAACTATCCACAAATTGTGTTGTAGCTATGATCTGGTATTTTGCTCGGTTTCTATACTCATACTCATCTGATAGTTAATTTTACAAGAAATATTATTCCAATTCGTTTTGTTGTTATCGCAATGGTAACTGAAACCGATACTGTAACAGTGAACTATACCGGTAGCACGTAAGGGTGTACAAAAAAATTGTAGAATCGGTCCAAACTGAACGGAACCGATGTTTTGGTCCGGTTTTGAATTGGTTTGGTTTAGTTTGATTTCGGTTCTCAAAAAATCGTTCTAATTTAATTTGGTTCCGATTTCAGACTCTCTAAAACCAAACCAAACCGAACCGAGATAATTAAATATATGTATATATATACGTATAACTTATACTATTCGATTATATTTAATAAAATTATAAATTCATATAAACTTATAATACTAAATAAATACAAATTAGTGTATTAACTAAAATTATAAGTTTACCCTAATAATTTTTTACCATCCAAATAAATATTACACGCATATAAATAAAAATCATATATTTTATAGCCCCTTTCATCTCTCATATTCACTATAAATCGTCAGTTTAAGAGTCTTATTCTTAGTTTTAAAATTTGCAGGATTGTTTTTCATAATTTATGTTGATGTATGTTATATATTTTTTGAAAGAACATGCATACGAAACCGTTGTTTGAAACTGAACCGAACCGTTATTTTATGATTTAGATTGGTTAGGTTCCTTATCTAATGGTTCCAGTCTGGTTCTTGTTTTCAAGGAACCGTTGATAATGGTTTGGTTCCAAATTTTGTAAGAACCGTACCAAACCGAACCGTGTACAACCCTAGTAGCACGAGAGAAAAGATTTAACTCTCACAAAGAATAATATTATCTCTGTCCCACAATAGATGTCCAATGTTGACTTTTTCATATTTTTTTTAAATTTTTGTGTTGCTATTTTTACCCTTAAACATGATTTTACTTTTTGTGTGGGGTTCACTATTTTTTTTAAATTAATAAAAATAGATAATCAAAGGCTTTGTAGCCTGATGATATCACATTTCCTCCACAAACGGTAGGTTAGAGGTTCAAGCCCCATGGGGCACATGCGGGAGTATAGGTGTGTGCAATTTTTACTATTCAAAAAATAAAAAATAAATAGAAAATGAATAATTTGAAAAAATATAAGAGTATATTATATTGGGATTATTTTTGGACAGATAAATAATTATTTTTGTGATATAAGAGTAGCAGTGGATTAGTTTTTACTACCAAATAATAATGAAAGTTGAGTTTGAGAGGTTAACCAAGAAATTATTGTGTATCTCTCAATATCACAAATTCACAATACCATATAATATAAGGTGTTCTTTTCCGGTAAGATTACACCATCTGATCTGAGCAAGTTGTGTGAATCAGTTTAAAGCTACCCATTAGCAATTGTCAAACTGTGATGGTCATTTTGCCTAATAAACACTGTAGGGATGAAAACACTAGCTTTTCGATTGCTTCTCTTTTTATGTAACGTGTGCTGCAACAACCAACCATACTTGTGGCACGAGAGAGAATTTAACTCTCACAAATAATAATAATAATTATAAATTTGTAACAGGATATTACCAAAATATAAGAGTAGTAGTCGATTAGTTTTTAGGGTTATTATTATAAAATCCCTTTGCAAATTTAATCAAATAATTCTAATTATTTTAAATGAAATATAAGGATGAGGGGGGTAATTGATACGAATTAAAAAATTACCCTCAATTTTTCAATTCGTATCAATTACCCCCCTCATCCTTATATTTCATTTAAAATAATTAGAATTAATTTCATTTATATCCCATAAAATTTGTTTTATCTTCAATCAAACTTCTTCAAGTTTGAAAAATTATATTCAGACCTCTTAAGTTTGAAAAAAATATATATTTTCAAATTTTATATATATATATATATTGAAAATATATATATATTTTGAATAAAAATATATATTTTGAAAAAAAATCTATATTTCGGAAAATATATATATTTCGAAAAAAATAAATATATATATATTTTGGAAAAACAATATTTCAAAAAATATATATATTTAAGGAACATATATATATATTTTTGAAAAAATAAATATATTTCGGAAATATATATATTTTTTCCGAAATATATATTATAAGAAATAGTAAAATAACTCTAGCCTTTACAGTTTAAGATTGATTTAATAACTCGGTGGAAACACATCCTATCATGAGATGAGAAATGTTTGTAAAAAATAATAAAATAAATATTTAAAATAAAAAATCAAATATATATATAAATTAAAGGGTTATTCCCATAAACACCCCATGAGGTTTACCTATTCCCACACGTACCCCTCGAAGTTGAATATTACCACAAACACCCCCTGAAATTTGAATTTTGCCCCACTTACACCCCATCCGTATTGACGTCATTAGTAGAAGCCGTTAATTTGCTGATGTCAACCACTAACTCTTATGTAAAATATCCATGTTGCCCTTAGAGTGTATTAAATCTTATATGTTAAAGTGAATATACATTTTTGTCCCTAACTTATAGATGTGATTTTACCTTTCTACCATTTACATTATATATCAATATATATAAATACACACCCACTTTAAGAGACCCTTTTTTCCCAAATCGTTTCTTCCTCCATCTCTCTCTCTACATCAATCCTCATTTATCTCTTTCTCTCTCTCTAATCCAATTTACAAATGAGGAATATGAGGTTGAGGTTGGATACACCTAGCACTTCTACAAACATTGGTGGGAGAAATAGTGGTGGTTTGCTGATATACAAAGATAGAAAATGCCAATGCAATGAGTTGGCTGCCATTAGAGTTACAAGACAAGGTGAAAATAAAGATAGGTTGTACTACTCATATCTTCAAATGATTTGTCTAATTTTGAGTTGGTGAGATACGATTGAGGGTGGGTTGGATACTTCTTCTCAAGTGGCAGAAGATGAAGCTTTGTCGGGTGGTTGTGTTAGGGATTATGTCATCCAAAATCAAGCTACTCGTTTGGAAATTGTGGAAGAAACTACTAGTATTTTGAAGATCCTTGGCACTGCAAGCACTGTGTTGGCTTTAATGACATTCTTTCTCTCTGTATCAAATTTCAACAATTGCAAGTGATGTTGTGTTAGTGATATTGTAATGTTTTGTGTCATGTGGAATTGCAAGTGTTTTTTTGTTTTTGTAATTTGTTAGTTGTAATTTATTTTGCAATGAAGTTGTAGTTGGTGCTAAGGCCTTTAGTTAATGGTTGTTTGTGTTAATTCTTACCAATTGTTTGTCTTTTGCATCATCACTTACAATAACATGTTTTTTGGCACACATTATAAAATGTCATGTTACAAAGCCAAAATACCAAAACACTATAACTTGTCAAACACTATAAAATGACCCCAAATATCAATCAAAATACATTGGCAATCAAATATCCAAAATACCAGTACATAGGTTACAATGCCAAAAATATCAAAATAACATGTTTTTAAAACAAACATTGTTAAGATGTCAAAATAGGTTACATGCCAAAATAGGATACACTATCAAGCACATTACATCCTTGTTGCCAAAATACCATTGCCAAAATGTCAAACACATTACACCCGTGTCATTGTCATGTTTTTTTAGTGGTGCTCTTCTTTTTGCCACCAATTACCTCACTCATTTGGCTTCCCACTACAAATGCTTGTGTGGTTCTCTAACTTCCTTGACCAGTTTCAAGCACAAACCCTTGCATGCCTTCCACTGTTGACTGCCCAGGGGTATTTGATGTAGCAACATTATTCATTGCTTTTTGTCCATGTAAACAACAACAATGAACCCATATACATAATCCCCATCCTCATCCCTACCACCTCTTATTGGTCTACCCTCAACATCCGCACTACCCTCACCACCCTCATCCTCTTCTACCTCAGCCTCATGTACATTATTATCACCTTCACCCTTATCAGTCCCTTCTCTAATGTCACTATTAATCTCACCCTCCATATTATGATGATGCATAGAAGATGTTTTAGAAACTGAAATTGGTACAAGGGGTGCATTATGTGGTATATTGTCAGCAAACTCAACAACTATAGGTATCTCAATCACAACAACTACTTTTATATCTCTCAATCCCTTATTGAATTCAAACATATCCAAAACATCAGTGTCACTATTTATGTCAAACCTAGTCCCACATTTTGGTAGTTCATATTGAAAAGAAAGTGCAACAGCAATAGTCCCCATATGTGGCTTAATACAATATTGGTGACAGTCATTTGTGAGTTCTATAAGTGAGTACATGTCAGGATCCACATTACATATAGTATATATTTTGCCCATAAAGTGAACTTGCAAGTTATGCTCTTTCATGATGTACAGGTTACAAAACTGAATAAAACTCAAATAAATACAATGTATAAACAGATTGAGGTTTCAAACCCTAAATTAAAAGCATACACATATACACACACATATAAAACCCCCAATTGGGGTCTCAAACCCTAAATTAAAAGCCCCAAATTAATAAATTGGGGTTTCAAACCCTAAATTAATAAATTTGGGTTTTTGATCAAACCCCCAATTAGGGTGTGAAACCTTAATTTAAAGCTCAAAACTTTTTTATACAAAAAGATAAATTAGAATATATATATATATATATACAACAAACATATGTACATATATATGTTTTGTGTCTAAGTACGAAAATCAACAAATTTCTAACTAATTTAAACTGGAAATCCTAATTTTGAGTTAGGACTTGTAATCGAAATCCCAACGTTGGGCTCCAACTGGAAACCTTAATTTTGACACCCATTTGGGGATTTCTATTTCAAATCCCCAAATCAGGTTCACAAGAAATACATAACTAAGAACGAAGAATGAAGAAAAAAAAGAGAAGAAAGAATAAAGGAAAACGAAGAATGAAGAACGAAGAACGAAATCAAACCTGTTAGTTCACACGACTGTTCCTCCGTGCATGTCACGCGCCCAAATTCCTAGGACTCCGAAACTCGAGCCTAAGAGCTAAGGGAGTGATTGCGGAAGTAAAAAGAAACGAGAACCAAAAGACATTCAGTTATCAAACACCCATAAGGGGTTGCAATGAATGCCCAGATACCATGCTGTCACGCCCCTAAAGGGTGACGCAAACCAAGCCACTACTATAGTCAACAATAACAAAGAAGTACATGGAATAACAATAAGAATATACTCCATGCCAACACGAGTACTAAAAACACAAGAGTATCCTCAGATACCAACAGACACGCTCCCAAATCCCTAAAACTCCCGAACTGGGATATCCGAGGAATCCAGGATGTGATCCTTAATACAAATGACCAACTAAGACATCATTAACCAAGAAAACATATGGGTTAATGGTAGAAATGGTATATTTAATACCCAAATGGATAATAAATAAAGCAGCGGAATCTAACGAAAATCCGGCAGAGTTCCGTTTGTAAATGGAACATCCGGACAACAACCACAACACAAGAACCTGCCAATGGCAATTCAATAATCACAATGGCTTCCAAGCCCCACATTCATCAATCCTACTAGGGCCGAGATAATGGAAAGAAACCAAAACCCCTCAAAACCCTCTAATAATCAACAGAGCCACAAATGCTCGAATAAAAATACAGAAAAACACCTAGCTGTGCGGAATAGATACAATACATCCTGAAAGAATAAAGACAGGAAAACAAAAGATACATCAACAGGGATATGCCAACAGACTGGCTCCCAAAAGAAAATACATAACAATCCCATAACAATGGATAGAGAAACTGAAAGCGGATACCTATCGTCCCCAAACCCAGTCGTGCTGCAACCGTAACCGCATCACCCAACGCAACTCCAAAACCTGTAACAAGGAAACAAAAGAAAGCTGTCGTTGCACTGCATCCTGCTCATAGCCGTATATTTCCTGCAACCTGGCGTGGAATACCAGGGGGCGAATGAAATTCCCCTGTGAGCAAATAAGCTCAGTGGGAAAAGATACTCTAACTACCACATCTTCTGGCAGTTTAGGTAATGCTAAACTATCTAGCAAGATATATATATAGCCCAACTAATCCCATCCACGCAAAACTCAAGGCACGCTCATATACTACCGTACGTAAGTATATAACGGAAATATATATATATATACAAGTATACATGTATAAGTATGCCACCTGAATCTACAAGGTACAACTAAGGCTCATACTCCAAGTACCCATACCGGTAGCCTACACTACTCTCACCAACGTACACTAGGTACACGATACTAAGGTCCAGTCTAACAAATCACCAAATTACTCACAACACAATTCAGAAGATCCAACCGAGGAGATCACACTCACCTCTAATATCCACAAGGAAACAAAATCCACAAATAGTACCAAGGAAGGCTCAAATCCTACACCCCGATAACACAGGAAGGAGAATACCCACGTCCTTGCGTACTAACACAACCATCATCAATATATATATATATAACAAACCTCATTCCATTTCTAGAGAAAATACACCTCTCAGGTACTGGGTCACCTCAATTATATCACTTCCTCAATACCATGAATCACATCACCACATTAACCTCATAACACTATCATCAATGGGTAAATCACATCACTAACACTCTCACTGTAGGTGAGGAAAACCACACAATCAAGTCACTATGAGTAGACGAACTCAACTCACGAGAACAACCACCTAAAGGTCACCAAAACAAGGCAAAGGGAAGGAATTTCCAATGCTAACCAAGATAACAACGTTAAGGTTAAGAATACCCGAACAAGGAAGAACACCACAAGTGAACAAGGAAAGAACACCAAAAGTGAACAAGGAAACCAAAAACGAATGGCCGAAAGTGAAAGTAATGAAAAGATGAATCCCAGAGATTCAATAGTTTTTAAGAAAAAGGTTTCTAAACTCGAACTAATCCATTCGGTATCCATGCCCCTAACGTAAGAAAAACTTCTATCACCTAGGTGGTGATACCAACAATCCAGAAAAGGGAAAGGCAACACTATATGTGTGCACTGAACAACAACAAGCCTCAATCCGAGACTTAAGCATGATAGGAAACAAAGGTGAAACAATGGAACACCTTTCAAAACTCTACAAGATGAGATATTAAGAAAGAAGTCTCGAAATCTCAGAATCCCAAGAAAATAATAAAATGGTTTTACTTTTAAAAACCACATAGTAAAATTGACCGTCTTGCCCCCGGTCTCCGTCAGTCGCCATCACAGGCTTTTAAAAGTTGAAAATATTTTCAAGAAAGATCCTAAGATCATTTTATAAAGTATTAAAACTTTTCATTTCTACGGGGGTAGGCGAAGACGGGTTTTTCCCTTTAAATACAAAGAGTTTATTTTAAAACTTAGAAAACACCGTTTTCGAAATGACAGCCACATAAGAATGAACACCACTACAAGGATTCCTATAATGTCCCGAAAGGACAATAAAGGTTGAACAACACGCTGGACTCACGGAAGACAACCATCCGTTTCCAACTCCACGAAATCAATGATGACACAAGGAAGAGGTTCGGCACCACTCCGTAATCAACAACTCAAGGAGTGACATAGAAGTCAACGATATGTACTAGCGTACAAATACAATACAAGAAATGCTTAGGAGAATGAACTAAGCACGGGGAGCAACCCTACCGTACTCCAAGTACTTAATGAAATCGCCTCAACTACAACCTCTTCTAACCAAACCAAAATCTCAAATACAATTTCATCACCCACCTTCTCTAAGGCCTCAATTCATAACTGATACTAAAATCAATCTCGAACAAGGTCACACAGCTAACCAAAATTACCAAACTACTAACCACAATCACAAGGCTACTAATCACAATCACAAGGCTACTAACCACAATTACAAAACTATTAACCACATTCTCTAAGGCATTACTCCACATCAACTCAACCTCAATTCTACAATCCATCTCTAACTTCAACTAACCACAGAAGTTGCCAGACCAATATATTTAACCTCCCCTACGGGCACAAAAGTATACAGCACAAGTATAAGGATATACGTCTCGTTTATACTTTAATAATTTCTGCTTTTAATTCACGTTTTCACATTTATCACTTTCAACTGAGCATTTTATAAAATGAATTCATTTTGCATATTCATAAATAATCATGCTCCAACATATATATATACATATCAATAAATCACATGATGATATGCAACGCAACGTACTCACAGACCGCCTGTGGTACACACACACAAAAACACACCCTACCAAAGGGTCCTGGATCATTCTCCACCATTCCCCTAAGTCTGCAGGCTCACTAGGGAATGTGGACTCATCGAACCGTACAACCCAAGTGCTTTTGACACTTCACACTTTTAACCAAGGAAGACGTCCACCCACGGCCCAGCCGTGTCACATAGGGCCTTGGACTATGTGTCCTCCCCCTATCGTCTCAGTTTCTCAGAAGATTAGTTCCGCGGGAAGCGAGAAGCACCCCCTGGCCAGTTGTTTCGACGATCCAAACACAAACGTCTACTCATGCCCCACGCACAAAGGAAGTAGACCACACCAAATGAATCTCTCTGCAAATGGTGAAATCATGCAATACATGCACCAGCACCCATGTCTCACAATACATGGTGTACACAAATAAATCATGTCCAACATAAATATGTAATGCACCATATTTATGAAAATACTCACATAGTAATATCAACATAAATCTCAAATCTCTGTACATGCTTTTAAAATTATATTTAAAGCATTTAAATCGTGAGAAAATAGATTCATGTTCTAAACAATATATTTTCTTTAATTCTTTAGAAAATATTTCAATTTCAATTAACATGTCCTTTTAAAATAATTTAAACAATTATTTCACGTATACCAAAAGGATCCTAGCATATCGTCTAAGCTTTCCGAATCTCTAATAACCCATTTAAATTCGTAAGGGTTTCTAAGCCATCTATTCTTATTTAATTTAAATAAGAATATTATTTAATCACATAGGAATAATTTAATAAATTTTCTTAAATTAATTCCTAAACCCCATTCTAATCCTAAACAATTTATAGATATTTAAACTAGCAATTTAATATATCTATAATAAATTAAATAAGGGTTTTGCACCCCTAAACTACTTCAATAATGCGGAGTGAGAAATATAATTTCCCACCTAATTATACGTTACCGAACAGTCCGAAACAGCACAGTACCGGCGCCCGAATATGAAGCCCGCCGACCAAAATCGTCCAAAAACTATTTCGAATATATCGAAATGTCCGTCTCGACAACCTATACGATATATACGAAGCCCATTAATAATCGGTTAATTAATTGGGTTAAACCTAAAATAACCCAAACGAAATCTATAACCTATAAATGCGATTTCCAGGCAAACCATTCAACGTAAATTCACGAAATTAAAGTATGACGAATACTACGTAGGTACGAAACTACTCACCAAAAATCGGCTCAAACCGATCACCGGAAGATCGCCGAAAAAATGGCCAAAGTCTGGTCGAACCGGTCCTGTCGAACGAACTGCACCACGGCTACAGTCGCCGACCCCTGTGCGACCACCAGCTCCGCCACTAGCTCGTCGTCACCACCCAGCACCGCCGCTCCTCTGGACAGCCGTCGCGTCTCCGTCCTTGCTCCAGCTCCAGCCGCAGCTGCTGCTGCGGCAAGCTCCATAGCCGCGCCTCGCCCAGCCGGCCGTTCTCTCTCTCTCTCTTTCTCGCCTGACCGGCGACCATGGAGGATAGAGGCGTGAGAAGCAGCTCGGTCCGTGCGTGAAGAGAAGGAAGAGAGATGGTAGCAGGTCGTCTGATGGCGTGTAGAGAAGGAGAGTAGCAGGTCTGTGAAGCGTATACATGTATACATATATATATACTAATTGCAAAAGCAACCCTTTAATTATCCTAAATTGCGAAATGACCCCTCTTCAATATATATATATATAATTCAATATATATATATATAATAAATCCCAATATTTACCGGAAGCCTCCAATTAATATTGAGTCAACCTGTAAGTCCACAGGACGCCCAATAACCAAATTAGTCCGAAAGAATCACACCGGGTTAGGAACCCGACAATCGGAACACCGAGAAAGTAATTTAATACGCTTCACACCGGATTCGTAGAAGTACTAATACCGTAACCGAAATAATCGAAACGATACTGTGTAGTCGAGAATAAGAATTCGCGTAGTCGTCAAAGAGAAACCGTAAAGTCATCCAGTCGACTTTAAACTAAACGCGAAAAATTTACAGGTACCAAATATCAAGAATAAACAATACGTCATAACAAGTGACGTCATTATTGAAATTAAATTAAAATTAATTTCAGGAAAAAGGAATATAACACGGGGTGTTACAGTGCAATTTGGATGGACGAACAAAGCAAATCACATAGGATTCACCTTACATGCGATTTGGAAAGACGAACAAAGCTTGGATCTAGGGTTTCCCACTTTCTCTCTCTCAGAACCTCTCAAAACTTAGATCTAGGGTTTGGACGAAATGAGTGGAGGCTATGATAAGGTAAGGTTAGAAGGGGGCATAATGGTTTAATCACAAAATAGAGTTTTATAATTTTTAAAAAATTATAAAATACAGGGGCAAAAATGTAATTTCCCATACAACCATTAGTTAGGCTGACGGTCGTTAGCCTCAGGGGGTGTTTGTGGTAATATTCAATTTTGAGGGGGTCCGTGTGGGAATAGGACAAACCTCAGGGTGTGTTTGTGGGAATAATCCTAAATTAAATTAATTGACCCTAATCTTGTTGAAGAACAAATTTGAAGTTATTGTAAGAAGTTTAAAATAACTTTTTTCGTAAAATGAGAATTTAAATCAACATAATAGAAAGCCTTGATTTATTTTTTCTTGAATTTAACACGGTGGTGAATGCATAAGAATAATAATTTTTTAAAATAAAACTTTAATAAATTTTGTTTGTGTTTTCTCTTTTCATATAGAGAAATAGTTACACACTTTAACTATGATTTTTATTAATAGTGATTAGTGTATAGAGCTACCATTAATGGTACACTTTGATTATAATTTTATCATTATAAAATTATTATTATTTCTTATATTTAACATGGTCCTGAATTGATCAAAATATTAGAAAGCTAATATGTTTTGTTGTATTTAACATGATAATGAATGCTTAAGAATATAATTTTTTTTCAAAATATATATATTTTTCAAACTTAAGGGGTTTGGATATAGTTTTTCAAATTTGAAGATGTTTGATTGAAGATAAAATAAATTTTATGGGATGTAAATGAAATTAATCATAACCATTTTGACTGAAATGTGAGGGTGAGGGGGGTAATTGATACGAATTGAAAAATTGTGGGGGTTCTTGAAACCTGCGGGTATTATTTAATTAAATTTGCAAATCTCGGAAGGTTTTACGCTAATAATCCTAATTTTTACTACCAAATAAGAATAAAAGTTGAGTTTGAGAGGTTGACCAGTAAATTATTGTGTATTTCTCAATATCACAATAACATAGCATATATAGTGTTCTTTTCCGGTAAGAGTACACCATCTGATCTGAGCAAGTTCTTTGAATCATTTTAAAGCTGCCCATTAGCAATTGTCAAACTGTGATGGTCATTTTGCCTAATAAACACTGTACGGATGGAAACACTAGCTTTTCGATTGCTTCTCTTTTTATGTAACTTGTGCCCTTCCCGGGAAAAAAAAAAAATTTTAGAGGGATGTATATTACTATATTTTTTCTTAAAAAATAATAGATTCTTTTATATATAAAAAACAATTATGGGAGTCAAGTGCCCCCATGATGACACTGTGGCTCCGTACCTAGTAAGTCCATTATTGGTCGTTCCGATCGAAAAGACGAAGTGTCTGTTTGACAACCAGTGTGGTGCGGTGTTGGTTTTTGGTTTTGATGAGTTGGGTTAAATTTGGTGTGGTTTTATTCTGATCTGAAATTATATTTGGTGCAGATGGTTTTGGTGTGAGAAAAAGTAAAGCTGAAAAACCAAACCATATTTGGTAGAGTTGGTATATGAGCTGAAATTCTGAAAGCAATCATATTTGGTAACGTAGAATAGTTTGACATTTTATTTATTTAAAATAACATTTTGTAAATATATATGTTTTAAAAAATAAAATATATAAATATTTAATTTTTTCAAAATATTTATAGATAAAATATTTTATATAAGATATTTCAAAAAAATAAAATATTTTGAAAAAAATAAAAGATTTCAGTAAAAAAACATATAATTTGTATATTTTTAAAAAAATAATAAATGTATTTTTATTATATTTTATTTTTTCTAGAAATATTTGTTTTCTCAAAATATTTTATTTTTTACGAAATATATATTTTTGAAATATTTTATTTTTTCATAAATATTTTATTGTTTGAATTTTTATATATATAATATTATAAATAAATTGGTTTGGATTAAACAATGGTACACTAAATTGAATTAGTTTGGATTAAAGAATGGTTTTGATGTTAGAAAACAAAATCAAACCACACAAAACCATCTATTGAGATGGTGTGAAAAATGGGGCATTTGGTACCAATAGTTTGACAATGTTGCACCAACACCAAAATTACCAAACATGGGTTGAGCCATGAATTTTAACCCAAAATAATATATTTGACACCAATTCTTTTTACCAAACAGGCACCAAATGAAAGAATCCTTTCTTTTCGATCGAAGACGCTAATAAGACAAAAATAAAGTGAAAATTTTCTCTATGGCCTCTTTTTATCTTTGTACTTTTCGAATATAGCTACAACCTACATTCTAGTATTATTCGAGTAAACATATTTTTAGGTAATTTGCATTGACATATTTTTAGGTATTGGTCAATTGTATGTATGTAGATGGTGGTCAATGTACTGTTTTGCATTGATACCCTATGAAGTTTTTAAAATATTATAATAATATTTATTGGAGGTATAAAATGATTTTAATGCCCTTAATTAATTTAATTTTTATGTGAAATCTTTAAGTTACTTCCATGCCTAAACCTACACTTTACACATTACACCAACCATCACACTCCTATTATTAAAAAATCTACAACAAATAAATACTACTAAAATATACAATATATATAATTTTATTTTAAATATAAAAATTCAAAAACATAAAAAATATTGGGTTAATTTCATTTACACCCCCTCAGATTTGTCTTTATTTCAATCACACCCCCTCACATTTGAGTATCTTCATTTACACCCCTCAGGTTTGAGATTCTCATCATTTACACCCTCTTAACGATGACATTATCCAAATATTTTTTTGTAAATACCTAAACTACCCTTAATGGGATAACCTAATGTGTTTGGAAACAAGGATATATTATTTTATCAATTTGACCCCCTCCAATAATTGAATCATTTAATTTGTATTCATTTTTAAATATATATATATAATTCAAAAATATATATATTAAAATTTGAAAAAAATTATAAATTTCGAAAATAAATATAAAATTAAAAAAATATAAAATTTGAAAAAATATATATTAAATTTCTAAAATAAATATAAAATTCGCAAAAAGATAAAAAAAATTGAAACAAATATATAAAATTAAAAAAACATATAAAATTCAAAAATATATATATATTAAATTTCGAAAAACAAATTACAAAATTCGAAAATAAATATAAAATTCGAAACAAATATATAAAATTCAAAAACTAATTTTTTGAATTAGAAATAAATATTTAATATTTGATATCAATTTATAAAAAAATAATTTCTTTTCTTAAAGTTTAAATTTATTTTTTAAAATTAAATTATTAGATCAAAATTTATTATATACACAAATTATTCAATTGGAAGAAAACAAAATAGACTTGTTCAAATCCATATATATATATAAATAGACTTGATCAAATAAAATCCAAATATATAAGAAATAAGAAATTAAAATATTAAATGAAATTAAAGCAGAAAATTAAAAATTAAAACTGAAAATAAAAGATTAAATGAAATTAAAGGTAATATATATATGTGTGTCTGTGTGTCGGGGGTGGGGGTTTGGTGGTGGCGGCCCCGGGGGGAGGGGGTATTGTGGTGACGACGTTGGGGGGTGGGGGTGGGGGTAACGGCAAAGGTTTAGGGGTTGGGGGTGGCGGCTAGGGTTTGGTGGTTGGGGGTTGGTGGTGGCGGCTAGGGTTTGGGGGTGGGTGGTGGCGGCGGGGTGGGGCTTGTGGTGGTGGTGGTGGTGGTTGTGGTGGTGGGAGTGGGAGTGTTTAGATAGATGGTTAGGACTGTTTGGATATAGGATTAACCCTATTCTGGAATTAAATTAATTTAAGAGGTGTTTGGATCAAGGGCATTTTAGACATTTCATACCATGAAGGGGTGTAAATAAAGATACTCAAACCTGATGAGGTGTGATTGAAATAAAGACATACCTCAAGGGGTGTAAATGAAATTAACTCAAAAATATTTTGAAATATATATTTAAAGGTCAATCCTACCACTAAAAAAATTTCATCAATAATAATATTAAGAAAATTCCATTAATTAATTACTGCTCTTAATTTTTAATATATTACTATATAAATATTTATCAAAAAAATATTAAAGGGTAATATCTAAAACCATTATAGGTATTACATATCTAATAATATATATATAATTTTTTATGTATGAAATATATATATATTTATACAATTGTTAATCAATAATTTAAATGAAAACTAGTAATATAATGGAATATCTTATTTAAAATATCTTACACATTACTCATTGTAGGTATTACATATCTAAGAAATTTTATCATTATATTATCAAATTTCATAATGGAATGGAGTTTTCTTTGGTATTACATATCTAAATAAGATATTCCATTAGAGGTATTATATATTTAAGAAGTTCTACCATTATATTATCAAATTTTATTAAAATTATTGATTGACAATAGTATAAAATATATATTTTTTTCTATTCGCATATAAATTTTTTTATATATTTTATTAGATATTTAATACCTATAATGGTTATTAGATATAACCATTTAATTTTTTTTAGAATTATTTATATAGTAATATAATAAAAATCAAGAGTAGTAATTAAATAATGAATTTTTTTTAGTATTATTATTGATGAAAATTTAGTGCTATAATTTACCTTTAAATATATTTTTCAAAATATTTTTGATGTTTTTAAAATTTTATGTTTAAAATAAAATTATATATCTTATTTATTTATTCTAGATTTTTTAATAATAAGAGTGTGATTATAAGAGTGATTGGTGTAATGGGTAAAGTGTAGGGTTTAAGTATGAGGGTAACTTAGAGATTTCACATGAAAATTAAATTAATCAATGGCAGTAAAATCATTTTATGCCTCCAAAGAGTGTCATTGCAACACTTTACAAACCTTAGGGAATGTCAATGCAAAATAGTGCATTGACCGGCATCTACCTGCAATTAACCAATATCTCAGGGGTGTCAATGCAAATTATCCTATTTTTTAATAATTTTATAGGAGACAAATATAATTTATATATGTATATTACCATTTTTTCCTTATAAAATAATACATTATTTTATACTTTATATAAAAAATACTTATGGGAGTCAAGTGCCCATAGACTCACAGGCATAGGGTGTGGTTTATAATATTTATTTGTCAGAAAAAATTCAATACTTAATTGATTAAGTGTGTTTAATAAGAAATTTGAATATCTCTTAAAACATTAAGTGTCACTTAAAATAATGTGAAATTTTAAGTGATAGGAGCACCACTTAATACTGAAGTTTGAAGTCTGAAAATTAACAGAAATATCAAAAATTATAATTTTTTTAAGCACCACTTAAAATATCTTATAATTTTCTCACTTAATTTTTAATTTTATCAAATAGTCCATAGATACCGCATCAAAATAGACCAATCCTCTATGCCCAGAGTCACACACACATATGCTTATATAATATACATGTACTTATATATGCATATGTGAATCTCTCACATCATATATACATGATCCCCCACTTGATCATCAACACCATACCACATCGAAATAGACCAATGCTCTATGCCCACAGAGTCACAGACGCATATACATATATACATGTATTTATATATGCATATGTGAATCTCTCACAGTCACACACACATAGAGAGCCAATTGGCCTATGTTGCCTCCCAATGTCATAACAAAACCTTGTCATCTGCTGACACCCATACGAATGGAATTTGTTTCCATTCCCACAACCCATACATCATCTATTTAAACAAGTTATAAGAACCCATTCAAAACACACACACACACTCACTTAAGTTGGACCCCCTTCTTTTTTCCACCCAAAACCCCCATGCCCAAAAAAATGTCCCCCCCTCCACTCCTCCTCCTCCTCCTCCTCTCCACCGCCGCCGCCGCTGCCACCACCACCACCACCACCACCAAACTCCGCTCCAATTTCTACGCCGAGACGTGCCCAAAAGCCGAGCTAATTGTCCGGGATGTCATGAAGAAGTCCATGGGAAAGGACCCAAGAAGTGGAGCCTCAGTCATGCGCTTGCAATTCCATGATTGCTTTGTTAATGTAATAACATCATCACAAACACTACTAATCTAATGTTTTTTTATTTTTTATTTTTTTGGGTTTTTTTTGTTGTTGGTGAATTGAATTGATTTTTCCAGGGCTGTGATGCTTCTCTGCTGCTTGATGATACCCCAAACATGCTTGGGGAAAAACTTTCCTTGTCAAACATAAATTCACTAAGATCTTATGAAGTTATTGATGATGCCAAGAGTGAGTTGGAGAAGGCCTGCCCTGGAATTGTTTCTTGTGCAGATATCATAGTCATGGCCTCTAGAGATGCTGTTGTTATTGTAAGTTTTCTCTCTCACATACATTTGTATGTGTGTGTGTACATACAAACATATATAGAAATTTTGTATGGGGGTGGTTTGGCCCTTGAAGGGGAGAAAAAATCGTCCCAAGTGTGTATGGATCCATTGGGGGTCTTATATTCATTCAAGGGTGTGTATTCATCTATCAAAAAATACAAATTCTTAGACAAATGATGAGTGAATGTAGATCATTGGATGAATACGGGACTCGTACTTGATGGGTTAATTTAAGGGCATCACTTGAGAGGATTAGTCAAGGGCCTTGATTTTTGTGTTTTAATTTTCAACTTGATAACTATCTCTTTGCCTTCAAATATTTCTTAAAGTGATACTACTGTATAATAGTAGATTAGAAAGAAAGCACAGTGGATATGCACAAATGGGCTACTTTATAAAATTGATTTGGTACTCATCACTTAACCACTATTTTAATCCCGCTTCATTTGATTTAATTTGATATGCTATGATTAAATTTGACTCTACTTAAAAAACACCCAAAAGATGTGACAAAAAGGTCAAGCTTCACATCCTTTTTGCCACCAATTTAGTCCCATTATTCATGGCTCAAATTCATGGTCTTCAATTTGAGTCAAATAAAAAAAACCCCAAAAGATGTGACAAAAAAAGGGTAAGTTTCAAATGTTAAACCCCACTTTTTATGGATCAAATTCATGGTCTTCTACTATTTCACTTAAAACTATAAGCCCAATAATACTTGGGTCTTCCTCCGGGAAGGATGAACTCCATAGTGTGGTTCAATAGCATTTGAATATCTGGCCAAAAAAATTCAAGAAAGGAGGCTGGATATAAAATTCATAAAAAGAAGAATTGATCTCAACTCTTGTTTTGAATTATTTTTGGCCACGGGTCCGAATGTTATTGGACCGCATCTCGTCCGCCCGGGGAGGGCCAAGGATTGTCCAAATACTAATAAATGGCTTGTTCGGCTTGACTCTCTTTCGAATTTTGCCCAATCCTTTGTATAGTTGTTCTTTTTATCGATATATCTAAATCACGAAAAAATATATATCTTCTCAATTTTTTTTGTAGTTTATTTATTATTATTTTTTTGTTGTCTTAAACTAGAGTGGAGGACCTGATTGGGAAGTGAATTTGGGAAGAAAAGATAGCCTAATAGCAAGCCAAGAGGACTCCAACAACATAATGCCAAGCCCAAGAGCAAATGCAAGCACCCTCATTGACCTCTTTCAAAGATTCAATCTCTCAATCAAAGACCTTGTGGCCCTTTCAGGCTCACACTCCATTGGCAAAGGTAGGTGCTTCTCCATAGTCTTTAGGCTCTACAACCAATCCGGTTCAGGCCAACCCGACCCAACCATCGACCCGAGATTCCGGGAAAAGCTCAACCAGCTCTGCCCCCTTGGTGGGGATGAGAATGTGACTGGTGGTTTAGATGCAACGCCGAAAAAATTCGACAACCAGTACTTCAAGGACTTGGTTGGTGGCAGAGGGTTCCTGAATTCGGACGAAACGCTTTACACGAATCCCCGAACTCGGGGATTCGTGGGGGTGTTTAGTGAGGATGAAGGTGCATTTTTTGAGGCATTTGTGGCGGGAATGGTGAAAATGGGGGAGTTGCAATCAGGGAGGCCAGGGGAGGTGAGGAGGAATTGCAGGCTGGTCAATGGCTCTCCTTTGGACCATATTGAGGTTGTGGAGGGAAAAGAAAGTTATATAATTAGAGCCATTTGAGTGATATATATATATATATATATATATATATATTTATAAGGTGAGATAGGATTGTGCAATTGTGTTCATGGAACATGTTACATAAAGTTTGGATTAATAGTACTGAGATTGTTAGGATCGATTTTAGAGCAATGTAATACGTCTTGAAATTAATTTTAAGTCACGAATCAAGAAATGTTAAGCTTGTGATATTGATTATTTTACTCTAAATTTAATATCATTTTAAGTTTTACTGATCAATCCATTTGATCTGACTGTGATTGACTAAAGCATAAATGGAATGGATTTATTATCAAATGGTGCTTAAAAATAAAAAATAAAGTAAAAAATGATTGGAGGATCATATTGTAACATGACTCCATTTGTCCTTTTATTCAAGCAAAAATAAATAAATGACATTTGAATCACAATTGGTTTCACAATTCCAATATCACTTTTAAGGATTTTTTGTGTTTTTTTTCCCAATATACATATGTATATATTCGCTACAAAAACAAAAGTGAGGAGCAAATAAAGCATCCCAGAGAAAAAAAGGAAAAAGAAAGGCTTGAAAAAATGAAGAAAAAACAACATCTTGCAAAAGAAAAATAGATACAAAATGGAGCACATTGGCTGGCCATGTTTTATTTTGTTCATCTAATATAGAATTGCAGTGATAATGAAATGTATAATTTTGGAAAAAGAGATGGATCCAAATTAATATGGACCCATATATTAGGCTCAAGACTGCTATAATTTGATGTCCATTGTTCTTATTACAATCAAAGTCTGTTGTATATGGAAACTCTTGAGACAGAGAAGACAATTTCTGTTGGGATAAATTTAAGAGCACCTTTTCTCATATATAGTTGTACTTCAAAACAGTGCTATTATACATTTGAATTTTTTTTTTTTGAAAAGTATATTATTATTACAATTGGTGGTCCTGCATTTCAAGGATGCTATGCAAAGACACCGCCATTATGCTAATAAATTGGCCATTTATATTTACATATACAAACACACACATATATATATACATATATCTATGGGCCAAATTATTGATATGTTACAAAGTCAGTAAGGATGAATCATGAGCACCTTTTCTCATATATAGTTGTACTTCAGCACAGTGATGTATCATAGTTGATCTTTCATGAATTATGTAAAAAAAAACAGGTTGGCATGTTACAAAATCAGTAGATAACTCATAGCACGAGAACTTTTTCTCATATGTAGTTGTATATCAGCGCACAGATTTTATATAATTGATGGTCCTGCATGTCAAGAAGGCTATGCTTTTAAATTGACCACTCTTCTAAATGACCAATTTTTAAAAAAAATACAGAAAAAGAAAGGTCAAATATGTAGTATGTTGTTTGATTTGTAATTAAACTAGTGATTGGAAATGATCAGGGATCCGGAGAATTATTTGAGAGGGGGCTGCGGCCGCGGTGAAAATAATTTTTATTTAAATTTAGGGGTATTTATCTAAGAAAATCACAATTTAGTGGGGCGAAAAGGATTTTTAGTAGGATATATTTAAAATATTCTAAATTTTGTGGATATGAATGAAAAAAATAAAACAATTAGTGGGGGCGACTAGGCTTTTTATTAGGGAAAATTCAAAATTTTGTGGGTATATATGGTAAAAAAGAAAAATACGGGATTTTATTAGGGCAAATTGTCTATGATTACATTTGATTTGGTGGATGATAGAAGTTTGAATACCAAACACCTTAAACATTGCTTCATATAACTGAATGAAGTATATGGGATTAGATTCAAAAGTTTAAGCTCATGGTAATGCTAATATCTAATTCATAAATGTCTACGATGTTTTTCATCAAGATTCAATGTGGGACACTGCTATATACATTTCTTTTCATCAAAACCTGCAATGCACTATTTACAATTAGGGCGGCACACGATTCGGTTTGGTACGATTCTTGACAAATTTGGAACCAAACTATTATCAACGGTTCTTTGAAATCAGGAAATAGAATCAGAACCATTAGTTAAAGAACCAAACCAAACCATAAAAGATCGGTTCGGTTCCGAACCACTGTTCTTAAATTTGTTCTTTCAAAATATATATTACATATATCAACACAAAGTGCGAAAAATAATCCTTCCAAAATTTTAATGATATACATACAAATCATCCCATCAACACACATATACACCAGCCCCTACCCCCACACACAATGAGAGATATAATTAGTTTTAGAGAAATTGTTTTTATGGATTTTTCCGTGAAGAAAATGCAAAAATATTGTAAGGGAGCTGGTTGTGTATGTGTCAGGATTTGTGTGTGAACTAACACATATTTAAAGATTTGTAGAGGAGGAGAGATGAGAGAAACTAATCTTTTGTAAAAAGTATAGAAGTCGATGTTAACTAGGAAATGAGTTTTGGTGGCCGGCGTCGAGAATGGATGTGAGAGATGACATAGACAATTTTTATGTAGATGCGTTGAATATTTGTTTGGATGTTATAAAACTACTATGATGAATTTATTATTTTATTTAATATATAAATTTCTATTTATTTGATGTTATAAATTTATATGAATCTATAATGTTATTAAATAGAGTTTTCGTACACGTGAGTAATGTATAAATATATTAATATATGTAATTGTCGGTTCGGTTTGACTCTCAGAAATCTAAATCAAATCAAATTAGAAACGGTTCCGTTTTTTAAGAACAGCAATCAAACCAAACCAAATCAATTTATAACTCGAAGCAAAGCACCGATTCGGTACACTTAAAAATATCGAGAATCCATAATACAAGGATCTCACTCAATTGGCATTGTCTTATGACTCTTCTTAACATTTTGGGATGTTTGTTACATATGTGTGTAGTGTGGGTTTGTGTTACTGTCACAGTACACATCACGGGGTATAAAGAAAGTACTGCTATGTAATTTGGTGAAGAGGGAGGGAATTCCTAGGAAAACATACTTGTTGGATGAAAAATTACAAAATAAAATTGATTGCAAATTAGAAATTGAGCTTCTTCTATATACTTATCCCATTTATATACTTATCCGGGATGGCTATCAAGTCACACCTCCACTCAACCATCTTCTATGTGATTGAATATATATATATATATATATATATATATATATATACATATGATGCAATTTTAAATAAAATAATATATATACAAATCTGTATCGGTTGTGTCTAACGTATGTACCTTGAATGTAGAACATTATAGAAAATAGTTATATAACAATAAAAAAAGTCTATTTGCTTTATTTTCTTTTGGATCTGTATAATTTATGAATGTATGAACATATAATGCTCTCGTTGTCATTGTCAAATGTGATTGCAAATTGGTGATGTCCTTACATCCTTGTAAAGAGGTTCTCGGTGTTATTTTTGAAGATATTTTCATCTCCCTTGTGTCTTGTTTGGGTGTCTCTTTAGCTTGGACCCCTCATGATGGTAATAATGTAGTTCATCTTTTAACTAGAAAGTCTTTGGAAGCCAATGTTGTGACTTTGATAGGAGCATGTGGCCCCGGTCAAGCACGGACTGCCTTTACACCCGTGGGGAGGTGGCCGCCATTGAATTTATTTATTTATTTTTTACTATATACCCTTAAATTTATAAGAATAACCTTTATGCCCTCACTAAAATTTTATTAAAAATCTCTAAAACCCCCACTAAATTAGGATAATAATCATTCTAACCCCACTTAATCAAATCTCTAGGTACGTGTCTGCCCTGGTGGTTTAATGTTTTCTCTTCTAAATGTTGTTTCCTTTCATGAATGAAATTTTTTTTTGTGGTTAAACCAAAAAAAAAAAAAACATATAATGCAACTGTACAAAACTGACCGGAATATGAGAAGAATGTGACACAACTTGGGAAAGATGCGCCAGTGGACCGATGCACGTTGATATAAATATATATTCATGTGTGTATATATATATATTCTCTGCGCCAACAACATTATGAGTATTCAATTATTCATCATTTAGTGAAAGGGTTTTGGCTAGAGAATTGAAAGATTCCAAAAATTAGTTAAGAAGACTGCGATCGAGCTAAAAAAATTATTTTCCATCACTTCGAAACCTACTTGGTACTACTAAAGAACAAAAAATCTATTCCATCACTATGGCGTCTGCGTGTTGTTCATTTATTTCATCATAATCAGGTCAGTACAGAAGATACATACGATATAAATCTATTACATCACAAATTTCACTATCTACGTCTGCGTGTATTTGTTCACAAATACATACGTTATATATGTGTGTGTGTATATGACTCCAGTCAATCACTGAAGTCATATGTAACATAATACACTATGGTTGTATGATGGGAGAACTCTGCCGGCAAAACTATCTACCATCCAGACTTCAGGTTGTTCGCCTGGGGTTATGTAACTCGGCCAAATACAGATGGTTATATACATACCTAAATCACGCATATATTTTCATATTTCTGCACATCTTTGGCCAAGCACCCAACCATACTAGATAATAGTAAGAAATATACGAAATTAGATTTTGAGAACGGTAGGGCTAAATACATTTTTCAAGAATCCCAAGACCCAAAAAATAAAGTCCCAACTATAAGTAGATCTAACTCTGCAATCATCATCACGATGAATAGAACTTGTAACCCAACACTGGGTAAGTCCTAAAAGTATAGCACGATCACCATACATGAACAATATTTCCAAACTTTTTGAACATTCTTCCCTGTAATAAAAGGGAATCCACTACTAATTTTATTGGAGAAATCGGATTTAACACCATGATAACATACAATAACAAACCATCGATAATAACTGGGCCAAAAAACTTTGGATTGGTCACTAAAGTCATATGCAAAACTAAGCAGCATAGCAAAGCAATTGAACAACTTCGAAATAAAATGAAAATGTTGAACAGTGGCTACGAATACTTCTGAATTTTCTCTCCCAGTTTCCAGAAAATATGTGACGAGATATACTTGGCATCCATGTTACCAGGAAAGAGAATTGAGAGAGCAAAACATAACCGGAAGATGCAACGAAATGAAAGATAAGAACATCCAAGGACAAAACCAATCAGTACAAAATCTGAAGAAGTCATTACATGCGGAAGAATCCAATCTCTCTCTCGAAGTTTCAACTAAACCAATACATATAAAAAAAAACAGTCAATATCACCTCAAAACAGGAATGTTTCTCAAGTATAACATCAAATATTACCAACAACCCAAGTATCTTTTACCGTCATCTAAGCAGCAACAGATGGCTTAGAGGCAGCAGAGAGTCTGGATCTCTTCTTTGCTAAACTCTCGCTACGACGGTCGCGCTGCTCCTTCAACCTGGAGGCGAGAAGCTTTTGGTAATCGGCCGCCTCTGCCTTGGCTTTTGCAATCCTCTTCTTCTTGTCAGCAATCCTGGCTCGCTTCCTCTGAAGAGTCAACGGAGTAACAAGCCTCTGTATTTTTGGAGCTTTGCTACATTTCTTCCCTGTTAACAGCATAAATCACACAAATTGAAAAACAAAACCATCAATTAGTCTGGAGTGAATTTTCAGCTGAATTTAGAGAGATAAATTTGTTAATATTACCAACAAAATTAGTACTGATTTTTCTTTATTTTGATTTCCGTGCAAGTCCATGTACAACTAATGGATGACAGTAAAACTCACCAGATTTGGTTGTGAAAGTTCGACGGTATGTGTTGACATACTTCCGAACATCATCTTCCTTGGAAAGGTTGAAGAGTTTCCGGATCTTTGATGCTCTCTTTGGACCTCTCATTCTTGGTTTTTCAATGTCAGTGAGTCCAGGAAGGTCACTCTCACCCTTCTTAACAATAACTAAGTTCAAAACTGAGAGGTCCTGACTAACAATACATCCGCGAACAGACTTCCTTCTACGCTCTCCATTTCTCCTACCATATCCTCGGAAGCAAGGGGTACCTGTTACACACCAGGTTCAGTCATTGAACTTCACTCCCACCAGAGGAAACAACAACCAAGAAAGCATCCACAGGATGCAATTCAATCACACAAGTGCATGCACATAGAGGGAGAAAAAAGACAGATGTTGACATTCCACCAACCTCGGTGTAGCAAAAGACGAACACGCCCTGGAGTCAGCACTCCCTGCTTCATGGGAAAACCTTGCTTATCACATCCTCCCATTATTTTGAATACATAGCCCTTGAATTCCTGCCAAATGATCATAATGGATTAACATCTCTATTGACAAACGAAAATTGGAAAAGGAAATAGATCACCTTCAGAGAGAATCAGCAAAAACATACCCCACCCAAAGCATCTCCGCTGACTTCCTGTGAGATCCTTTTGTCAAAAAATGCCCGACTGCATGATGGAAACAAATATTGAGACAAGAAGATATTTGATACAAACTATCAACTGTTCATTTTTTAGTTAATTGGAATGTGCAGAAGTTAATTTATTTCTAACACATCAGTTCAGTGTTGCAAAAGTTGTCAAAAACCTAAAGTATGTATCAGGTGTTAATAGCTTATCCTGTCAAAACACTGTGTACAACAATCTGTTTCACAAGATTCAAAACGAGAACTCCTTAACATACATGATTCGGCATCCTTAATCAAAATTTATGAAATGAATGAAGCACCAAAGAATATTATAATTACAGCAAAATGACTTGAGAAAGTATTTCTGTTTAATTTCCAAAATCTGGAAGTTTGAATCAATAGAACACATGGTAAATGCTACAAGCCTATAACAATAGCCTTGAAGCCAGCTGCATTATTGGCACAACAAACTGAAATGTTTGTACAACAATTAACAGTGAATGTTATTTCATGTTTATTAGATCAAAATGGACACCTTTCTGCACCATAAGATAAATCAATGATGCATCATGACACGAATGGTTTGTTCTGTCTTAATCTCTATTTGATTAATCAAAAAGTAAAACATTTTCTTTGATGGGTCGCCAAACATTCCAGAGACAACTAATAACAATAAAAACCATCATACTTCAACCAAAATAAATTTTGCCCAACAAGATTAAAGCTACATGAAAAAATGGGTCAACTAAATGGACCATCCGAACGGAAATACATTACAAGTGATGCACATAAATATATATCACATTTGACATTAGTAAATATGAAGTAACAAATCAAAATAGGAGAGATCTTCAAGACTCCACCCATACAAGTTCACAGGCGAAGAAAAACAACAGAGATACTAACATGTAGAACATTAGTTGGATGGCATCTATATAAGATATGTTATATAATAGCTAATAAGTGAATGGAGACCTCTAGGATTTACATGTAAGCTGAAAGAAGGAACAGATGTGCTTCGTGTGTGTTGAAATCCAAACTTATGTGTGAGAAAAAGTGTAACAATGGCATGACTAAGAAGTGCTACTGATGCCCCAACAATGTTACACATGCTTCTAGTACTACTTCACTCTAATATTCTCATACTATATACGTATATATAGACACTTCATAATTATGTCGCTTCAGGTTAAGTCATCCTATAGATAGCGAGAGAAAAAAAATGACTCTTTTGTACATATAGTATGAATGCACCACAGGTCTTCATCTTCACCGCTAACATTCTCAAACCAAGCTTTCCAGCTTTTCATTTCTATTCTTTAAACATTTATTTTCACACACTGCACACAAAAGATCTACATATATATACTCTCACTTTTCAATCTATGCTATCGTTACAATTTTTTTCCACGCATATGTATATGTTAGGTATATATTTCTTCACAAGCAGCACTTCTTTTCTTTTTCTTTACTCATCGTACATGTCGACCTCACACGTGACATGTATCCCTCCATTTGTTACATTATATATGAACATGTTATGTAAATGTAAACCAACCTGACTATATACCAAAGCATTGGTATATTACTTACTACTCTCCCAAAGGTGTTAAAATAAGCACACATCAAAACAGAGTTGCTTTCATTGGTGACTCTATTAACGCAATACCAATAACTGAACCCATGAAGAGACTGAATACGAGGAATGATTATTATTTATAAACTATCATATAGCAAGTATATTGCCCAAATTTGCAAGCAAAATCAGGTAAAATCCTTGCTATGCATGCAAACAAGAAAAAGTATCTCCTCTGATCTCATCTCCTTTATGGGTTCAGAACATCTACGTGGCCATTCGTTTTCGCTCGTAGTGTCAAGTCAAAAATGACCTCATCCACCCATTTAATAATCCTATGAAAAACCCTCAACATGTTCTTAACATGGGCACAACCTGGACGGTAAACAGTAACACATCAATCCTTGTACCCCGTTTATATGTGATTCATAATGGATGACTAAATTCATACAAAAGATGATAACGGGACAAAAAGAAAATTACAAAAAGGACCAAAAACAATATTTATCTTACAAGTACATGTTTAATTAAATAGGTCTACAAGTAAAACAGATTGAGCTCCAAAATACTAACATGAGACTATTGCAAGAAAATCATGATTAAGATGAACCCAACCCTGCTAACTTCTTGTAGTGCTTGGATTGATTAACGGGTCGTACAAAATTTTGCCACATTAAAATGATTATGAATTGGTTTGAATTTTACAAGAAAAACAGTTTCAAATTTCAGTATCCTTAATATCCATAATCTTCAAGCTTGAGAGCGTTAGAGTTAGCAATTTAATAGAGCTTCAAAATATTTGCATTGAAATTACAGGTGTCGACGAGTGTCTATGTCAATAACACAACACGAACATGGAATACGACTTCATCCTGTCTAACAAACATGACTCCCAATTCCAGTGTCAGGAAGCTCAAATTTTGGCAAAATTCTAAATAAAAAAATAAAGGTTTCAAGATAGCCAAGTTTGTGGTTTTCACCAGCCATCATTTACTATAGGTACATAAATTATCAAAGTATGCCTTGTTATTAATGATCAAGTAGACGTGATGTAAACACATAGCATCTGCTTAACAAATGTCAAAACTACAACAATAACTAGTAGCCTATGTAGCACGGATACGTACACAGGGGTACGGCAAAAAGTAAATAATAAATTTATATAAAAAAATACAAATAATTTTATCAAATTTTTTATAATATGAAAAATCTTATTGTATTATTTACAATGTTAATAAATTAAGAAAAATTAAACACAAGATATCACATCATTACACATTAAATATCAAATTTCACCATTGAATCATTAATTAATTTAGATATATAAATCATATGTTCATAGCTTCCTTTATAAAAAAGGGTTAAAGGACGGTATTTCATCACAAAAATATTCGCTATATAGTTGAGAAACAAATGACATTACAATCGGTAGTATTGCAATCTAAAAGTCATGTTTCATTACAAGAAAGGAAGGTAAATATTTAGCAAATTATTTATTCATTTTTTTTTTTTAAAAAAATATATATATATATTGCCGTGTCCTGGCCGTGTCCGAAATTTTAAAAAAATCGAACACTCCTACGGAGTATCGGACAAGTGTCCGGGCGTGTCCGAGGCGTATCGGGGCTAGACATGTGTCCGATACGGACACGGGGCCTCCAGGGAAGTGTCTGTGCTTTCTAGCTAGTAGCTTACAATGTCACAAATAGTTACAATAATAACTAATGGCTTTATGCATAATAATTAACTAAAATGTGTACTTTACTCGTCTCATTTTCTAAATATTTATTTCCCTAAATACTATTTTTTTTAATAGATAAATATGATTTTGCAACTCATCCCCGCTTTACTAATTAATAACAATTACAAAATAGTATGCTAGGTTGCATCATTTCTTTCTTTCAGAAGCTACAACTACCATATATATTAAGGAATCTCTTCATTAAAGATGATGGAACAGATATAAAAAAATTTGAAAATTTCTTTTCCCTAAAACTGTGTCCATATATTGGTGTCTTCTATCTCACAATTGACAAATCCGACACCCATACCCAATTTAGTTAACAGAGGCTTCAATATTATGTTAAACTTTTCTTTGACCCAATTGCTATTAATACTAACCTCATTATAAATGAATGGGTCTGTAACTTGTTGGGTAATTTTAATCAGTCCATGAACCAATATATCCTACAGTGCACAAAATAGCTACTAGTGGTTTCAGATTTATCTACCAAGATCCTCCCCAAGACCTCACATCAACTGGAAGGTTTGGCACCTCGTGATGTCATAATATTTCTCAATTAAATTAAAAAAAAAAAAAACACACCCAAGTACACCACCCAACCACAAAATACAAACTAAACCAATGCATCAAAGAAGCATATACTGATCCAAAGACTTAAATGAACAATTTAGCAATATATTATAGAGGAAAAGCCAGCGAGCCCCAAAAAATATATGTATATAACAAAATTCAATTCCAACTCTTCCATGCAGGCATCAATCAAACTAATAATAAATTTTTAAAAACCCTATTGAAATAAAACAAAAACTAGATTAATAAGTCTTCTAATTAGTAAAGCACAATTTTATCAACCAAAATTATCTTCGTAACTGTAGATGAACAGTTGAAATAGCAAAAAACTCATGCTATCATATGCTAACACTGTATGTATATATACATACATATACTCACAGACACATATTTATACATGATTTTGATATAAAACGGATCAAAAAAAGCTGAAATGTGTTTTTCTTACAGTTTCTGGTCATCGTCGATCTCGAGCTTCTTCTGACAACCTGTGGTTGGATTTGCTATATTGAACTGAAAACAAAAACACAAAAATGGAGAAAACAAAAACAGTTAGTATCAGAAAAATTGAGAAATTTGGAGATTTATTGAGAGTTGAGATTGAAATTCTAGGGTTTGTGAGATCAGACCTTCATGTTGAATGGAACGAATTGGCCGAAATTGTCCCGCACTTGCTCAGTGACGCCCTTTCAACGAATTAGGGTTTTTGAAGGTGTGTTTTGATACTTTATATAGCGATATGAGTTTTTATATGCTGTGAGTGGTAATACTTCTCAAAAGTGTTGATGTGCTCCTGTGCATACACGTGTGAAGTAAATCAATTTTTGTGGATTGCAAAGTTGAGCCCGTGGGCCGAGTATGTGCCCCCAAATGCCCAACCTCATTTGATTTTGAAGAGGGTCTGGGCCTGGGCCTGGGGTATGCGTCCGTGGACTGTGTTTATGTTAACTTTTTTTATATTTTTTTTATTTTTTTTCTCGTGTGGCGATAAGAGTTAGTTTAAAATAGTTTTAGGGAATCGGTTATTTAAATGACATATGAATGAGAGAAAATGAACTCTCACTTTTGAGGTGAGGAATAAAGTGGGGTTTTCGTTGTCCTGTCTTAAATGACTACAGCATATTACCTAGGATAGCAATTTGTCCTGCCCCGTCGGATACCCGCCCCACCAACACCTTGTTTATAGCTATTTGGGGCAATTCGTTTATACTATATGAACGGGGATGGGGTTCAGGTGAAAACACGCACATATACAAGTAAACATATTCTTGAACAATCTTCTTTTTTGCTATTGTTTTTTGAATAATGTATTTGTAATTTGGATTGTGTGATAATTTGGTGGTTTGTTTAGTTCTTATAATGTTGAATTTAATATTTTAAGCATATAATTTTACGCGATTTTTTAATTTACAGGGACATATTTGAAAAAATGTCAATTGTTAACAGATATCTGTGGACACCCGCGGGTTTTAAAAATCTAAGGGGGACAGGAACGAGAACGAGGTGACCTTCCATCCTGTTTAACCAATTTTTAACAGGGATGGAATGAGGTTTTCTTAATGGTTGCGGGGGCGGGGAGAGTACACCAGCACAGAACCGCACATGTTGTCATCCCTACTCTTAGCGCCTTGAAGACTTGGGGTGGGGGTTTTCCCTTTGTGACATGGGCAAAGGCCCCAAGACATCACCCATGTGCAATGGGGGCTGAGAATGACACTTGGCGTGGCATTGTGAGAAGAAGTCGGAAAATAAAATAAGTGTTGGAGAAAAGTCAAAAAGCACCCTTATGGCAAATGACATGAATCTACAAAATGAGGTTATTGGGAATTATTAATTAAATTCATTATTCCTCCTCAGACATGGTTGATTTATGTTCTGGCCAAAGTGACTTTTGCATATATAGGGGGGTAAGTGAGCTTGACAAAAGTTGGCAACCAACAACCAAGTAAGGTCTTGGCATGCCTTGGCTAGGGTATGTATCGGGAGGCCTATGGACATGCGTGGGTATGGTTTGACAACACTTAGCTTGACGACATGGGTTTGTGATGGTGGTGCGGTGTTGATGACAATGTGGGAACTTGTGTGTGCGCTTGGCTTAGCTTAGCTAGCCTTACATGCCTTACCCACTATTATGCTAACTTGCCCCTTGGCAAGGATTGCCTTGACTTGGCATGTGTTGGAGTACATGCAATGTGCGTGGCTTGGCAAGCCATGCACATATCAAGCCTTGGCAATGCTAATTTGTCTTTGACAAGGCCATAATACCATAGATGGTTTACTTCGGAATGCAAGGCGTGGAGCAATGCACAACTTAGCATTGTCATGGTATGGCACAATGCATGCCATGGCATGGGCGTGGCTTAGAGCATGCCCAGATTGGTGACACTTGTGCATGACAAGATGAAACCAACAATGCATGCAAGCTGAGTAAAGACCAAGGCATATGTTTACATAGCTTGGTGGTGTGCTGGAGTACACATGGCATGTGACATTCAGACAAGGAATCACATGTTGCACAACAGATCCCAAGATATATGACAGTTGGGCAGTTTGCTGAGATGGCATGTGGTTGTAACTACTTGACATATATGGCACAAGGCTGACAATGCCAGCACACCTATTGGGAGGGGATGTCTCCCAGATCTTAGGGATTGGTTTATATAGACATTTTTGTGAGTTTAGTCTATATATGCCCTAATGGAGATTCTGTAAAGGGATTTAGAGATAGAGAGTTGTCTTGTACTCTATTACAGAGGTAAGTGTTCCTTTGTACTATTTGATAATATAGTGAAAGGTTGGAGGTGTGAACTACTGTAAACTCTGTGTGTCCTTTACATTACTTGTGTGTTATCTATATTTTGTATATTTGACTAAGTGTGGTGAGAATTTGCTGACTTGGTATGCAACCAAGGCCATTATAGGGCAAAAATTGGGTGTTGAAAATTGGACCTTATGACAGTTGGTATCAGAGCCCCGTTAAGACTCCATGGAAGCACTGCATGAAAGAGTTAATCGATTGAAGACCATGGTTGGTGCCCCATATTCTGGGAATACAAACACTTTGTCAACTTAGACAAATCTTCTTGCCACGAGTTGCAAACTCTACGCAAATTGATTAAAGATCAGTGACAGACTTGAATGCCAAATTAGATGTCAGAGTGACTTCGGTGTCTGATGATGTTGGCGTTGTTGTTGATGTCTTCAAAGGAAATTTGAAGGATATTGAAGACGATGTCGTGTTATTGAAGAGGGTATGCCACAACATGATAGTGGGCGTGGTTAAAGTGCCCCATTGAAAATCAAAGTGCCAGAACCCAAGGCATTCAGTGGTGCACGAAATGCCAAGGAATTGGAGAATTTATTATGGGATGTTGAACAGTATTTCAAGGCTTCTCGTGTTGCAGACACTGAGAAGGTGACAATCACAAGCATGTACTTGTCCGGGGATGCAAAATTGTGGTGGCGCACACGGATGAAAGATGATGTCAGTGTTGGATGACCCAATATCCAGACTTGTGAGACCCTAAAGAAGGAATTGAAGGATCAGTTCCTCCCTTCCAACATAACATGGGTTGCAAGGGAATCCCTTAAGAAATGAAGGCATACGGGCACTGTTCGTGAATACGTAAAGGAGTTCAGTTTTTTTATGTTGGACATCAAGAATATGTTGGAGGAAGACAAGCTATTCAATTTCATGTCAGGGTTGCAGACTTGGGCCCAGGCAGAATTAAGAAGGTAAGGTGTCAGAAACTTACCTACAACCATTGCTGCGGCAGATGGGTTGATGGATTTCAAGATTTTGGGTGGCAAAGACAATTGCAATGAAAAGAAATCCAACAATGGAGGCAACAACAGAGATAAGGGAAAAGGTGTTGCCCCCAAATTCAAGAAGAAAGGAAACAACTTCAAGAAGAATTATGGTGGTCAAAATCAAAACAACAACAAGCCCAGAACTAATGTTAAAGGAGCGAGTCTTAGTAGCACCAAACCCACATACACTGATGGATGTTTCATTTGCAATGGACTAAACCGAGCCAGAGACTGCCCAAGGAAGGAAAAAGTGAATGCAATTCAGGCTGGCAAGGATGACAATGACAGCGATGGAGAGACAACAACAAGGGTGAATCCATTGCAACTTCTCAATGCACTAACAATGGTGAAATCCAAACCATACAAGGGGCTGATATATGTCCATGCGTGGGTAAATAGAATAGAAGTGTTGGCCATAGTTGATTCTGGTGCTTCACATAATTTCGTGGCAGAAAGAGAAATGAAACACCTTGGCCTGAAGTTGTCCCAAAATGCTAACAAAGTGAAGGCAGTGAATTCGGATACCCAGCCTATCCAAGGCTTGGCCACAGTGACCCTCAATGTGGGGGAGTGGGAAGACAAGTGCAACGTTATGGCAGTGCCCTTGGATTATTTTGATGTAATATTGGGGATTGACTTCTTTTTTAAGGTAAATGTTGCATTGTTTCCATATCTTGGAGGTATGTTTATTTGTGATGAAACATACCCTTGTTTTGTATCATCTGTTACTAAGGTGCAGTACAAAGACAAACAAAAATGTGTACTTTATGCCTTGCAAGTGAATGACAGGTTACGCAGAGGGGAGTTCACTTACCTAGCAGCCTTAATTGAGATCAAGCCTAATGTGATGGTGGAAGTGTTAGATGCAGTAGCAGACATTATGATGGAGTTTAAAGATGTAATGTCACCAGAATTACCCAAGATGTTACCCCCTAGACGTGCAATTGATCATAAGATTGAGTTGGAGCCTGGAACGAAACCCCCAGCCCAAGCACCATACAAAATGGCACCCAAAGAATTGGCAGAGTTGAGGAAACAACTTGATGAGTTACTTAATGCTGGCCTGATTCAACCTTCCAAGGCCCCATATGGTGCCCCTATCCTATTTCAGAAGAAGCAAGATGGATCCATGAGGATATGCGTGGATTACAGGGCTCTAAACAAAGTGACGGAGAACAAATATCCAATTCCTAATGCTGCAGATTTGTTCGACCGATTGTCCAAAGCCACTTACTTTACCAAGTTGGACTTGTGATTTGGGTATTGGCAAGTCAGAGTTGCAGAAGGTGATGAGTCAAAGACGACATGCGTGACCAGATACGGTTCCTATGAGTTCCTGGTGATGGCATTCAGACTCACCAACGCCCCAACAACCTTTTGTAATTTAATGAATGATGTATTTTATGAGTACATTGATAAAATTTATTGTTTCATATCTAGATGACATTGTAATTTACAACAATACTCTTGAGGAGCATTTGAGACACTTGAGGTGGGTGTTCTCACGGCTTAGAGAACACAACTCTATGTCAAGAAAGATAAATGTGAGTTCTGCCGGAAGGAGATCATGTTTTTGGGGCACTGGGTTAGCAAGGGCACAATTCGCATGGATGAGCGGAAGGTGAAAGTCATTGTGGAGTGGACTGTTCCAACCAAGGTAACTGAGTTGAGATCATTCATTGGCCTTGCTAACTATTATCGTAGGTTTATCAAGGGCTATTCAAAGATGGTCAATGCCTTAACAGACTTATTAAAGAAGGATAAACCATGGAGCTGGACAAATGATTGTGACAATGCCTTTGCGAAGGTAAAGCAAGCCATAGCATCCGAACCAGTGTTGCGGTTGCCAGACTTTAGCTTGCCATTTGAAGTTCACATTGATGCCTCTGATTGAGCCATTGGTGAGGTGCTGGTCCAAGAGGGACACCCTTGTGCATTTGAAAACAGGAAGCTTAAAGATGCATAACAAAGATATTCCACCCATGAGAAGAAGATGACTACGGTCATACACTGCCTGGAAGCCTGGAGACACTACTTGCTTGAGACCCCATTTGCAGCTATGATGGATAACATTGCAAATACCTACTTCAAGACGCAGAAGAAGTTGTCCCCAAAATAAGCAAGGTGGAAAGAATTCTTGGTTGATTTCGATTTTGTGTGGATACACAAACCAGTGAGGCAGAACGAGGTGATTGATGCATTGAACAGAAAAGAAGTGCAAGAGTATGTGACTTTATTATCTGATGTATATACTGATTTCCTTGAGAGAGTCAAGCATGAAATCATAGAAGATGCTGCATACATCGAGTACGATAAGTGACACAAACTCACCATCGCTCAAAATGTTGCTTTTGTCTTAACAAGTGGTTTTTGTGTTCTACCTCCAAATTAATTATTTAATCTTTTCATCAAACATTTTCACAATTTATATTATTTTTCAAAATAAAAGTTATCACACCAAACAACTTCAATCTAAAAAAGTACATTTGTTTCCTGCCTAAAACATAAACGACTTTTTATACCGTGTTTCTTAAAGAGTAAGAGATAGTTTTGTCGGATCAAATCCTATAATTAGCGCCAGTTGCTTTTCACACCGACTTAATTTCTTACATTATTGAATTTATATTCAAAGCACTGACATAGCATATAATTTTTTTTGGGCAATACCTGCCTCAGGTCATGTAAGTAGGAATCTCTTACTTACATGTGACGTGGTCCAATAAAAAATTTACACGTGTTCTAAAAATTTAAAATATTACTTTAAGTAGATTATTTTTAAAATTTAAAAAATCAATCAAATCAATAATTATGACAAAATTTTAAAATTTATGGAATATTTCAAAATTTTACGACATATGTAAAATTTTCATGGCTTGAGGCAAAATGTTGTCCATTTATTTATGTTTTAAGCCTAATTTGTTTTTGAAATTATAAGGTAGTTGACACTAAAATTACATCATACCACCATTGAAATTACAAAATAAACTATTTGGCCACCCTTGACTTATTTTTTAGATCCGTCCCTGTCCATATTGCAATTTTTTTTTGGTTCATTCCTTCTCTCGCTGGACTTTAGTCCAAAAAGAATATGACAAACCACAATTCATCTGATAACTAGCGGGCTCTACCAATGTAACCCTACTTAACATCAGATGGATCACAATTCATCTACAGTGAGAAAATAAATAGACTGAGATAGATTCTTATTGTAAGATGGAGTGGTGGGCCTGTCTTTGAGTTTGAGGATTGGGCTTTTTGTGGTGATGTACATCCACCGATTGGGCCGCTCATCACTTTTGGCCTGCCCCACAATCATTTAAAAAAAAATCATATCTTTTCCCTTTTATTTTGGATAAATTATTTTTACCTTCTTTCGAATCTTTTTATGAATACAAGTAAAAAGCCGCGGGTTGCACGTAAATGAATGTTGATTTATAATAAATTATAGTTGAAGTTAAACGATTTTATTATAATAATTCTCATACCGAAAAGAGAGAGTGGGAAAAGTCATATGATTAAAATTTTAAAAAGATAAATATAAAATTTGATTAATATAATTTCTATAAAGTTAGACATCAAAAAAGAAAAAATTAAACTTTATTGAACAACAATACTTATCAAGTTAAATTTAGATATTCACAAATAATCATATTTAATCACAAAAAAGTGCATATATTATATTTAAAATCGTATGAAGATAAATGATTCAATTAGATAAATATTTTTTGCTTTTCTGTTAGCAATAATATACACATACACAAGAAAATCAAGAGTCCAAACAAGAACAAAATCAACCAATGACCTAATTTCCGTTATCACATGGGACAGGATCACTGCAGTACTGAAAGAACTATATGGTAGAGTAAATTTTGCCCAAGGTTGGACAGGGGTTTGACCTTTCAAAATGATGATCAAAGGATCGAATGCAGACATGGAAGTTCACCATTCATTTCTGTTGGGTCGTCTTACCAAAGTTGCACGGAGTACTTCAATAGTACTGATTATAGAAATGTTTAGTTAAAAGACTTTGAAACATAAAAGAATTTGTTACAATTAAAAGATAACTATCTTAAAAGTAAGTACTCTAGAATTTAGGTTTTATTTATGTTACAACGGAATTGTAGATGTAGGTTGTCCACTATGAAGCACAGACACTTCGTTTAGGGTCGTCGTACTCGAGTCAGATGTGCGGACACGCCAGAAATACATATCCGACACCCCAAAAATGTTTTTTAATTTTTTTAAAAACGTGGACACTCGGAGGACACACGCATGTCGGACACGCGGTGGGTCGATTGATTCAATGAAAGATAGAGGTCTTATGGAGCCGATAATTTAATAGATCACTTATGGAACTTCGACACCTTTAATTCAATATTTGGCTTTGAAGATACTTGAATATTTTTGTTCCTCCTCATCTGTGAGAAGAATTAGAACACATATTCATTTATCCACTATTTAAAGAGGAACAAGATAACATCATAAAGAGCCGAATTTTTGGTATTTATACCTTCCAATCATTGTCTTCAATAAAGAAAATTTTCACAATATAACGAGAAAAGATGACGGATGTTGGGGAAGATGCATTTGATTCCTTACATAGTAGTAGAATGAAGAATTTTGAACACATTTCATTTAACTTATTTGTTTATTTTTGTTTATAAGTTTATTTGATTCTCATTATTTAAGTAATAAATGAAGTATTTGTGTAATAAAATATGTATATATAAAAAAAATTATAATTTTTTTATAGACGTGTCGAGGCTGTGTCGTGTCCTAATATTTTGGAATTTGTCGTGTCGTCGTATCTGTGTCGTGTTGTGTCGTGTCCGTGCTTCATAGGCTATCCATCTCATCTTATATATTTTAATGAAAAAATAATAGAATTGACCTCTAATATACATATTCAGGAGTGGTTCAAACTTCAAGAAAATACATGACAAACATAAAATTCATAATTAATTGAATCAAACTTTAGAGTCGTTATAGTTAAAAACAGTGGCAAGTAGAGAACAAGAGGTTGAGGAGGAAAAGTTTTCAATTATATGTCTTTCTCTTACAATCGGATGGTATATATATAGCCAATGTACAAGAACCCTTCTCCTAAAGTTTAGGAGTAAGAATAACTAATCTAGGAAATCAATAATTACAGGGATCCTAGTTTATTTTATACAGCTAATGACAATTACAACAGGGAGATAAATCAGGGGTCTTGACAACCAAGCAATCTTGTGCGTGTGATTTCGTAACACTCCCCCTCAAGTTGGTGTATAGATGTCCCTCATGCCCAACTTGTCGAGACATCTATTAATCGCTTGGCTTGATTCTGCCTTGGTGAGCACATCAACAAGTTGACCTTAAGATCGAACATGAGGAACTTCAATGAGTTTTGCTTCCAGTTTCTCTTTAATAAAGTGCCTATCAATCTCAACATGTTTAGTTCGATCATGTTGAACTGGATTATGTGCAATATCACATGTTGCTTTATTATCACAATATAATTTCATAGGACTAACCTGCTCAATATGTAAATCTTGCATTAGATTTCTGATCCACAGTAATTTGCATACTCCCTTAGCCATTCGCCTGTATTCGGCCTCAGCACTGGATCTAGCTACAACCTCTTGTTTCTTACTTCGCCAAGTAACTAGATTCCCACCTACAAATGTGAAATACCTAGCAGTAGAACGTCTATCATCAATTGACCCTGCCCAATCAGCATCGGTATAACCTTCAATATCCAAGTTGGCTCCTTTTGTAAACATAATTCCCTTTCCAGGGGACGACTTCAAGTAGCGCAGGATACGAGTGATAACATTCATATGTTCTTTGCTCAGGGAGTGCATGAACTGACTAACAACGCTTAGCGCATAAGCCAAATCAGGCCTAGTATGTGCAAGATACATCAATCTGCCCACTACTCTCTGATAGCGTTCTTTATTAGCAGGAACTTGATTTGGATACATACCTAGTTTCAGATTTTCTTCCATAGGAGTGCTAACCGGACTGCAGCCTGACATACCAGTTTCATTCAATAGATCTAAGGCATATTTCCGTTGAGACAAGAAAATTCATTTCTTGGATCTTAATACTTCAATTTCGAGGAAATACTTCAACGGGCCAAGATCTTTCATTTCAAACTCATGAGCAAGATGCTCCTGCAATGCCTTCTTTTCTTCTGGGTCATTTCCAGTCACTATCATATCATCAACGTACACAATAAGAACAGTGATCTTCTCTTTATTATGTTTCAAGAAGAGAGTATGATCCGAGTTACTTTACCTGTATCCAAATGCTTTCATAGAACTCGTAAACCTTCCAAACCAAAGCTCTAGGGGATTGCTTCAAACCATACAGGGACTTCCTCAATTTGCAAACTTGTTTGCTTCCTTCAATCTGCATGTTACATCCAGGAGGCAACTCCATATAAACTTCTTCTTGGAGGTCTCCATGCATAAATGCATTATTCACATCAAATTGGTGCAACGACCAGTCAAGATTCACAGCCAGAGATATTATAATATGAACATTATTAATTTTGGGCACTGGTGCGAATGTCTCCATATAATCAATTCCATAAGTTTGAGTATACCATTTGGCAACAAGTTTGGCTTTGTATCGTTCGATGGTTCCATCAGCTTTGTGTTTAATGGTGAAGACCCACCTGCATCTGACGGGTGTCTTCCCTTCAGGTAAATCACCAACTTCCCATGTTAAGTTCTTTTGGAAGGACTTCATTTCTTCATTCATTGCAACCCTCCACAAGGGATCTCTCAAGGCCTCCTGCACACTACTAGGAATAGATACAGTAGATAATTGATTCACAAATGATTCACATTCCTTTGAAAATCTATGGTAAGACACAAAGTTACTCATGGGATACCTAAGTTTGGAGTTAAGAACAGGTTCATAGTTTACTCTAGGGTTTCCTTTGGTGACTCGATTGGGTAACACTTTTAAGTGAGGTTTAGAATTGAGTTCAAAATTTACCTGAGACTCAGGAATGGAATCGGCTTGAGAGAACGATTGGTTAAAAGGTACAGACAACCAGGAGGAAGCTTGTACTTGTGGAACTATCACTTGTAGTGACTGAGATACTAGTGGTGCCAGTGTAGATGACTCTGGTAGTACCAATGATGGAGATACTAGCGGTACCACTTCCATCTGATCCTGAATATTCCCATCCTCCAAGATATACCCATTCAGCTGATCTGGGCGTTCTCCACAATTATCCAAGTCACCACCATTTATAGAATCCAAAGTGTCCAAAGAATTTATAGAATTCAAGGTGTCGAAAGAATGATTCAGAGTCTGCAATTCATTTATACTCTCCCCCTGAATTAGAGACTCGGGGACAGAGTAATACATTTCATTCTCGTGAAAGATAACATCAAGGGTAACGTATACCTTTCGAGAAGAAGGGTGATAACACCTATAACCTTTCTGATGCGAGGCATAACCAACAAATACATATCGAAGAGCTCAGGGTTCCAACTTACTTCTCAAGGGTTTGTGAAGATGCACAAAGGCTACACACTCAAATATTCTAGGTGACAGATTTGGCACCGTAGGAGCACTTATAGCCTCATCAAGAACATTAAAAGGGGGTTGGAATTGTAATGAACTAGAGGGTACATGATTGACGAGGTAGGCTGCAACGGTGATGGCTTTGCCCCATTAACTGGTGGGCATGTGCGCCTCAAATAAGGAAGCACATACAATTTCAAGAAGATGATAGTTCTTACGCTCTGCAACCCCATTTTGTTGAGGAGATGAGGGGCAGGTTGTCTAATGAGCCATGCCATGTAAATTTAGATACTGTTCCAAGTCCTGATTAACAAATTCTCCACCATTATCAGTACAGAGAACCTGTATTTGAGACCGATACTGAGTGGCTATCATCCTGTGAAATCTCTGAAACAGAGAACTAACTTCATCTTTTGATTTCATCAAACAAACCCAAGTCATACGAGTATGATCATCAATAAATGAAATAAACCAACGTGCACCATTCAAAAAAGAAGTCTTTGTTGGACCCCATACATCAGAGTGAACAATCATAAACGATACTGGACTCTTATTCATTCTTATTGGAAAAGAAACACGATGACTTTTAGCCAGTTCACAAATATCACACTTGAAATTTGAATTAGTCAACTGAGGAAATAACTTTGGAAATAGTTTCTTTAAATATCCAAAATAAGCATGGCCTAAGCGCCTATGCCACAACCAAAATTTTGATTTCTGAGATTTTTCAGGCCTTTCAACCGAGAAAACTTAAGCCAACTGATTTGAACTTGCTGGTGTCAAATCAAGATGATAGAGCTTCCCCATTCTAGTACCATAACCAATTGTCCTCTGAGTCCGGATATCCTTGAAAACACAAAGGTTAGGCCAAAAAATCACAATACATTGCAAAGCGCAGGTTATTTGAGCAATAGAAAATAGGTTATAGTTAAGGGAATGAACGACCATAACAGAATCCAAATTCAAATTTTTTTTGTAAGAGTAATTAAACCTTCTCCAATCATAGGAGAGGGAATACCATTGGCTGTGTACACTATAGGTTGTTCAAATGGCTTCATAGACTAAATATGATTAATATCAAAGGTCATGTGATCCGTAGCACCAGAATCAATTATTCATGTACTATTACTATTAGGTGCACAAACATTAAGAACCTTACCAAGGTTACCTGGCGTGGCAATCAAAGACGAGGCTTCTTCAGGAGTGTTGTTGGAAGGTTCGGCTACAGCCATAGAAGCATGGTGATTCTTCTTTGAATTTCGTTTGTTGGGTGCCTTGGCAGGATCCCACCATTCTGGATACCCAATCAGCTCATAGCACCGTGACTTAGTATGTCCGGTTTCACCACAATGAGTACACAAGCATTTTGGTCGTGCAAATCCTATTTCATAGCTGCGATTCTGTGATCCAGATGACCGATTATGGTCACCAATACGATTTTGCGGGCCAAATACTCGCTCCTATTTCTGATTGGTTTACCATTGTTAAGGCTTGGACCGGCGAGCCAGTATGGCAGATGACTCCGGATGATCGGGTTCCCCCTTCAGTGTCTTTCTGCGAATAACATCACAACGTACATATGCATAGGTTTCTTCAAAATCCAGTACTGGATCCTTCCGGAGAATCTCACCTCGGAGTTGTTCAAATTCTGCATCGAGCCCATTTAGGAAGATATGCACACGTAATCTTTCAACTGATTTTTGATATGCGATAACATCGTCGGGATCTTTCATTACGATCTTATCATGATGGTCCAGCTCTTGGAAATTTTATACAAGATCACCGTAATAGGTTTTGAGAGGACAACCAACCTGTTTTGTAGAAAAGGCTCGCTGATTCAGTGCAAAGATCTGTGATTCATCCGACCCATCATAGAAAGCTTTGGCAAGCGCATTCCAGATTTTACGTGCGGTGCGCAATCAGAGATAGCACTTCATAATTTCTGGTGACATAGATGTCAGCAGCCACCCCTTGACCTTTTGATTTTCTGTAAACCACTTCGCATATGAAGCATCATCAGCCTTCTGTTGGGATGTTTTGCCCATAATATACTCAAGCTTCTCACGTCCTGCAATCTGCATCTCTAAGATTTGGGACCATACATCATAGTTGGATTCGGTAAGGATGATGCCGACTTTGAAGCCGGAGTTTTCTAATTGAACATGTATAACTGGTGTAGATGATTCAAGGATAGATGAGGATTCAGATTTGTCGGTGGCCATGGTGTAAAAGATTCAAGAGGTTGGAATATGGTAGGAATAACATGCTCTGATACCAAGTTAAAAACAGTGGCAAGCAGAGAACAGGAGGTTGAGGAGGAAAAGTTTTCAATTATATGTCTTTCTCTTACAATCAGATGGTATATATATAGCCAATGTACAAGAACCCTTCTCCTAAAGTTTAGGAGTAAGAATAACTAATCTAGGAAAACAATAATTACAGGGATCCTATTCTATTTTATACAGCTCATGACAATTACAACAGGGAGAGAAATCAGGGGTCTTGACAGCCAAGCAATCTTGTGCGTGTGATTTCGTAACAATTATGTGTACTTTACTTAAATATGAATATTTTCATTTTAGCCCATCTCCCTTGCATTTCTCTCTCTTATAGTGGTTGGTAGTTTCCGTCATGTAGACAACTCATGATAGTAATATAGCGGTGAAATTAGGGTTTTCATAACTTCTTACTACATCTCCGGCCATCAATGGGAGATTTCGATCCCATTGTGCCATCACTCCTTCAAGGTAAATTATTTCCAATCATTTATTATTATTATTATTTGTTATGTTTTTGTTTTCTAATTTAGTATAGATTAAAATGCTAATACTACCTATATAAGATTTAAAGTCCTAATTAAAATTGAAATTATTTATAGTAAAAAGCGACTACTTATAAAAAATAATATTAAAATTATCTCAATATACGTCATTCATATATACGGCACACTCTAATATAATTTTGCAAAATTCTTGGTTTTGACCTGTCACTAAATTTTCTCCTCACTTTTTTTTTTCATATCTTAAAATTAAAAATGAAGAGGCAAAAAAAGTGCACTATCCAAGTAGATCTACATGGAAAAATAATTTATTCTTTGCGAACTCAAAACTGGAGTACAATCACTTTGAATTTTCACAAAGTAAATTCACAATTGTTACATCTATAAAAGCGTAGAAGAGCATTTGCTAGTATTAACCTGCATAAGAGGAAAGTTGAGTTGGAGTTCAAAAAGGCAAAGAAAAAAATAGATAAATAAAATAAGCCTTTGTATGAAATAAACAGTAAAATCTGAAATTTAATTTTTATTAAATTTAAAAATTGATATATTTAAGTATATACAATATCAAGAAACTGCTCATTCTCATATATATAAAGAGCACGTTACAACTTCTCTAGTAAAATGCTAAAACAAATTGATAAATCAAGTTCAATACATAATTTTTAACAAAAAATAAAAATAATTTTTTTTTGATTTAACCATAATATAATTATCAAAAAGAGAGGATAAACTCAAAATACAAATAATAAATAAAATAATACATGAACAAAAATGCATATAAAATTTTATTAAAAAATAATGAAATAAAATCATTTAAATCTGCCATTTAAAAATAAAAAATCAAATATCATAATACTGATCAAATTAAATTTACAGATTTGAAAAATAATAAGATTTCAACCGAAATCAATATATAATATAATATATAGAATATGAGATATTCATGGAAACTAAAAAGTAAAAAATAAAAATAAATATATCAACAAAATTTAAAATTACCATGTGTATATTGAAATGACCAGAAAAGTGAACAATCAAATTTGATCATAATACTAATAAATACCAAAATAAGAGGGAAGAGTCAAAATCGGTAAAACTTCAAAGACTACAAAAGCAAAAACACAAAAGAAATAAAATAAATTTAAAGCAACATTAATACATTATTTGTTCATTTAATCTAAAGTCAAGTGCAATATCTTCAATCAAATCATGAATGAATTTCAAAACCACCACCCCATATGTGCATCAATTAATTGGAGGGAGAGGAGTAAAAATCATTATATAAGGAAGAATCAAATGTGAGAATTTATCAAGTCAATCAAAATTAACATAAACTATATATATCAAGTCAATAAGACATATGTTAACAGGATGAGTGAAACTTGAGTAAGCAAAAATTGAGAAGTGCTCCAATATGAAATTTTTTGAAGCAACAAATTGAGCAATACACCAAAACATCTACCAACTTAAATAATAACCTATTAAAACTGTTATATGGGGACAAAAAAAAAGAAAAGAAAAGATAATAGGTAAATTGTCTAAATAATTCCATTCAAAGTAAAAAAACAAAAATAAAAAAGGATAAATTTTTATGTATTAAAATAACATAAACTTATTATGAAAATACTAACACATATGTGTTGTAATGGTATAACCTCACCCCCCAATTAAGAGATGAGGGGTTCGAGCCTCTTAGAAGATCTTGTGGGTGTGGTGTGCGAATTTCTTTTCCATTCAAAAAAAAAAAAACTTATTATGAAAATAGAAAATAAGCAAAATTTTCAAGGTTTTTTTCTATGTTAAAACGGTAGATTTTACTATTAGGACTCTTAATGGATTCAAATACAATTGGGAGTAATTAAAGAATACAAATACAAATAGGATAAAGATTGTAGTAATCTAATGGGAAGCGTTAATCATAATTAGATTTGAAATTAAAATATAATTTAAAATTTTAAAAATAGGGTTGGAAATTCTTTGCACTTTTAATAATAGTATATAGATAGATTTACATTTATTTACCTCACTCAACTAAATATACAGGGGTTCAAACTGAACACGAATGATGTTTTTGAACATTTTTTAAATTAGGGGGGTTTAATGAACTTAGCCCTTTTAATGGGCCAATAATTTCTGGTTTTAAAACTTTTGAAGAATGATTCGAGGATTGATAGGAGGAGAACAAATTCATAGGACTAGATTGTTGAGTACTAAAGCATGAAAAGAAAACGTGATTTAATTGTTTGAATGTATACCACATAAGCAAACAACAAGAATGATCACTTATCCCTTTTATTTGTATTTATTTATTTATTTAACTTCTTTTTGGCTCCTTTTGAAAACGTATAATGCTGCGGCGCATCCTCTCTTTCTCAGTAGAGTGCAGTATTAAAATGATGAAGTCCATTAAACAAGAGATATGAATAACTAAATTATGTTCCATCTTAATTTTAATGCGTCAATTAGGTATACATGTATTTTGATTGATTGTTCAATTCTATAATAAGTATGTTTGGCCACGTATACTTCACTTTGTATGTTTTTGGAATGTGTTAATACTCTTATAGAAGAATATTGATATTTATCTAATACTAACTTTTTAAAAATAATACTATCGGTTTTTATATTGTTATCGTGATTAGGGATGACAATGGGGCGGGACGGGAATCGCATCCCCCATCCCCATCCCTGTTTAATTTTGCTACCCCCATACCCCCAAACCTGATTATTAAACGGGGCAGGGCGGTTTGAAAATACCTAGATTATGGTGAAAATAACCTAGAGCGGGAGCGGGGGGGGGGGGGGGGGGGGGGGGGGGGATGGGCTTTTTGTGGATTTATTAACAAATGAATATTTAATTGCGGAAAAATCAATTTTAATCCAATCACAAAACCCTAATTCTCAAATCACATCATTCAAGCAATATTAAACAAACATTAATATAGTGCATAAAATAAAGCAAGAGACGACACAGAGAATTATACGTGGAAAAACCAAGGAAACGTTCCAAGAAAAAAACTACGGGTACACTCAGGTACCGATGCACTATAAATCCACAAGTACAGACTCTATGAGAGTTTTAGACTTAATATCACTCCTGATATGCCTTACTCTACTTGCGGTCTGAAACCCTTGAATCATTCGTACTTCACGAATCACGTTTGCTCTGTCAGACACTATGAGAGACTCACAAATCACTCATGATTTACCTTTCTCTACTCGCGGTCTGAAATCCTCGAATCGCTCCGTACTTGGATGGCTCCGCCTATTCACTCGGACGAATCAAAGCAACCTCGTTGCAATGGATAGTGTGTTGATTTTTCAGTAACGAATCAACCAATTGTGCATAAAGATCTTTGGTGTAGAAACACAATTGGAGAAACCCAAAATCAAGAAAGAACTCAAATATATATGATCACTCAATAATATTATCTCACTATGTATCTCTGTAGAATAATATAAATCTGTAGAAAACTTGCAGAGATCTCTCAAAAAACAGTAGCCTCTTCTCTTGTAGAACCTCGGTATTTATAAATCAAGTCATAGAAAACCCTAACCTTGCCCTCTTACGTAATTTCACAATACCTTGATAAATCCTCTAAAATCTTATGTAAATATATGTATATGCCTATACGTAGAGGTCTGAAGTCGTCGATCACTTAAAAACTCGAAGTAGGGACCAAACTGGAAAAATCCGAAAGCACCCCGAAACAAATCTTGCATCACAAGTGATCACGTGACCAAGCATTGGGACCTATGCTTGGGCGTAGGTCTAGGGCGTAGGCTTACGCTTGGGACCTACGCTTGGGCATAGGTCTAGGGCGTAGGGTCCATTCCTAGCTCCAAAAACCAAAGCGTAGGTTAAAACCATTTTGCCTCTAACAACGTAGGTATGTTGCATCTTTTGCAGTTTTTTCATATTTGAGCTAGACTGGTCATCTCGAACTCCCAATGCTTTTGGATGAAGTCATAATGTCTAGAAATGACATTTTTGCCCTTCGGTGAAGTAACGATGTCTGAAAATGACGATTTTGCCCTCCGGTAGCTTTCTTTGTTTTGACACATTCCTTGACTTCTTTCTCGAGATAGAAATGAACATACTAACAACTCGATTTCAAATATACAAAGCTCTGACAATTCACTCAACATGGTTATTGTCTAGAACATGCTAAACACAAATAATACTATAAATATTCTTACAATCTCTCCCTTGGCATTTCTGAGACAAAACCATGTTTTACAATATAACCTCACAAATAATAATATAACATCTATACCTATGAACACACACCGATAAACATAGATATAAACTGTCACCTTGCTTTCATGATGATCAACCAATCATGTAACCACAACACTGAACAACCCATTAAACGAAAGTGTGGAAAACATATATTAAATGATAATAAGGAAAACACAATATCCATGTAAGCATAATGATCATAAAACACACACTATTTCTCCCCTTTAAATCATTACTCCCCCTTACTAAAAACTTCTCCCCCTAAAACCATTATTCCCCCTTACTCAATATTTCTTCCCCTTTTTGTCACTGAAATGACAAGGAACAACAAAACCAATCAAAACACACGAGATAAATAAGGGAAACCTCAAGAAGAAAACATAGGGAAAAAAATTACAGAGGATACTCAAGAGAATCTAAGTCAAACACTAAATACTAAGATAAAGTACTCTTTTAGAATATATTCAGATTCTCAAGTAACATAAATCTCTACAATGCATGAACTTAAGACTAATGCATGAATGTAAAATGTAAAACAACCAAAAATCTTTTTGTTCTTAGAACCATGTGAGCAGAGCAGTAGAGACAATGAGTTAGTCATTAACACATCATATACGCATATTTGACTTAGCTATTATACACATGATAGTAAAGAAAATCAACACACATACCTTGTAGATATTAGCAGTCACAAGACAAGCTTTACATAACATTTGCATATATGAAAAATATTCAGGTGCAAGTAAACACCTAAGATGAAAGTAATACGTCCTAATTCTTATAATCTTCTTCGCTAATCGTGATTATACTTCAGTCCAAAACCTAAGCTAGAAATCAAATCATTCACTTGGACCTTATTGCTTATTTTTTAAAAAATAATACCCTATTGTCACACAATTTATTCTTTGCACCTTTTCAACTTTTTCACCAAATCCCTTTTTGTCTTTCTAAGCTCCGGACTTTCCAGCGAGGATTTTTTGTCTCAACCAACTGGGCCCGAGCTTCTTCCATGGGTTTTATGCTCATTAGTCTTCTCCCCTTTTTACGCGAATACTCAATGTTTACTGAGGCAAGAGACCCGGTTACTCAGATTGAAGAACTACTTTTTGTATTTCTATATTTTAAACATCTTATTCTTTCCTCTTTTCAACTTCACCACAATATTCATAAGCATGCAAAAAGTATTTAAAAGCATAGATCAGTTTAACATAACTCATGAACCTACATATCACTTCGGATTAGATGAAAAAGACTAAAAGTTTCAACAAGTATTATAGTCATCTCAGAAGTAAGACAAACACCCAGAGTTGATGAGTTCCAAAAATAATACTTAAACATGTCAAATGAATAACTCATAACATCAGGTCAGACTAACAATTTCCACTCTCATAAGCATAATAAGAAAAGTAAATATGAGAATAAAGTGAAATATGACAACTTTTGTACCATTAGCCAAACTCAACATGCTAAGAATGTTTTTATAATTTTTATGAAATTTTCGTCATAAGGATACATGCATGAATAATCCTAAAAGTAACAAAATATGATGCATGCATAATAATAAAATAATAATAATAAAAAAAAAACACGCAAATAAAACAAAATGCATGATAATGTATCAATTCTATAATAAAAATATAATACAAGATATTCCTAGAATGATACATATGAAGACATCTATCCTAATGATAATATGCCACAAGATTTTCTAAAATGCATATGTTTTTGAAAATCTAATGGTTTCGTAGAGATGTCTATTGACTGAGAATCTGTGGATATATACTCGAGACCTTTCTCAGAATTAGAGTCACGTGCTAGACATACAGTATGAACAACCAAACAATGCAATTCATCTTTTTTAACCCACATTTGTTTAATTTTCGGTGCTCTATTTGCTAGCCTAGTCAACCTCTTCACCTCTTCACCCAACACCCGAATTTGACTTTCAACATTGTGTTTTTTCTAAATTTTGTGCTTTCGCTCAAATTTCAAAGTTTCTCCTATTAACTTTGAACATAGGGAGTCGAATGTGACCTTTCACTCCACAATGATGACAGACTGGAATAAACCTTTGAAAAACATTATTTGAACCCTTATTGACTACTAACCTTCCATCTCTCATGATTTTCCCACTTATATACACTATCTTTTCATTTATTGAATGCCAAAACTGAAAAATATTAGTACATAGATAGGATAAGTTGATGAGATATGAGAAGAAATTAAAGTATATGTTGTCATACTCCATATAATGAATCAGAGTTAACATGAAATATTTTTCTATATTGTATGACATTGATATCTCTAGTTAGTGTTGATGGATAGAGCAAGTGAAATGTATTTCCATTGATGTCTCTAGTTTGGCATGGACTCAGAGATTGAGTTAAGTGGGGGAATAATTGCACTATTCAAACTTTAGGGGTAGGTAAAGGTAGAAAATGAAATTTCAGTGGGGACTTTAAGGAATTTTTAGAGGGGCAAATTCACAAAATATCATAAATTAAGGATCAATTACGCTAAAAACAAAAATCTCATCCGTGCTTGTCTCCAGTTAGTGTTGATGGATAGAGAAGTGAAATGCACACCATCGAACACCGATCAAGAATCTTGGTTTACCATTGTTTTTACTTTTCTAAATGCGATGCAAGATTGGTTTTACGGATAGATGCATGTATAAGATTATAAAATAGATATTAAAAAAAATATAGGGTCTTGGTATTTTGTTTTTAGCTGAAATAAATCAAATGTGTTTTTGTTGTATGATGTTTTTTTTGTTAAAATTGGAATATGTTTGATGATGTAAATTCGAATTTGTTTTAGCTATCGTTAAAAAACGCTAAAATCATTTTAGTTAAAGTAAAACATTACAAAAACACAAAACATTAAATTAGTAATTTAATTTTTTTTTGAACGATTTCCACTATTCATATTATTGTTCAAAATATAACTTATCACACCAAATAATATACTTTTAAGCCTAAAACAAAGTGAAATTACAAGATAGCCCCGCTAAAATTACACTATGCCTCACTGAAATGACAAAAAAAATACTATTTGGCCCCCTACTTATTTTCTAGATCTATCACTATCTAAGTATTCAGTTCATTTTTTCTGGTCCATTGAGTATCGGATAGTTAGCGAACCCTATTGATGTGGGCCCTACATAAGCATCAGATGGATTCAGATGGATTATAGTCCATCTGATCTTTAAGATAAGAAATGAATTTAAATGGATTCTTATTCTAAGATGGAGTGGTGGACCTGTCCTTGTGTTTGATGGTTGGGCTCTTTCTCTTATGGCAGTACATCCACTGGTTTGGATATTCATCACTTTGGGCCTTATCAAGGTGGCCCGCAAATGATATCATTCATGGACCAGGGCACGTTGCGAATAAAGTGCGCGACATGAGGGTAAAGAATGGTAAAAATTGGAATTGGCCCAAAAAAGGGTTCATGCGTGAGGAATAAGGTTGTACATGGTACAGTATGGTTCCGGTTCCTGTAGGAACTGGAACCGTACCAAAAATTTTGGTTCCTTTAAATATGAAACTAGCACCGAACCGTAGGGGTAAGGAACCGTACCGGAACCGGAATTTCGGTTTGGTTCCGATTCCTGGTGCTTTAAAAAAAAATTGCTAAGAAGTCTACTTCCATTTTTCCATTTCTATTACAAAATACAAACCCAAGTATCATAAGAAGATTACTGCCAAAATGCATCATAAGAAGTTTAGTCTATTACAAAATACAAAACCAAGCAAATTAAAAGTATCAAGCAAATTATAGAAAATTACAAACCCAATACTAATTTAGTCTATTATAAAGAGAATCCAATTGTCAATATCAAATTTCATCACTTCAACTTTTGGTGCAGGCTTTTCTATCTCCTCATAATACTGCAAGTCTGCAATGTACATATATATCAGCTTAACATAAAAGAACTGAATTCACAAATTAACTACTGGGCAGTACATATGAATTCACAAATTAACTACTGGGCAGTGGATAGTGAAAAAGTGGAAAATCATTTACCTTAAATCATACACTTACACTTTCACTCCCCCTTGACTTGCAACTGAAAACAGAAAATCACAAAATTAAACTTCAATGAAACTTGGCAGTGGGACAGTGAAAAAATGGACAGAAAATCACAAAATTAGTTCATTACCGAATTCAGCTTCAAGTTTTTCCAGTTCATCTATGTTTTCTGTAACTTGAATTGGACGAGTTGAAACATGCAACCAATCTTGAGCACAAATCAAACATTCTACCAATCTTGGAGTATGTGAACTATGAAATTCTGAAAGAATACAACCTCCCATGCTGAAAGCAGATTAAGAAGCAACGGTAGAGATAGGAATGGCTAACACATCCCTTGCCACTTGAGAAAGAACTTTAAACCTCTCACCGTTTAACTTCCACCAAGCTAACACATCAAATTTGTGATTATTTTTCTCACACGTCTCATCCAAATATTTATCCACTTCATTTTTACTCCTATCATTTGTTTCTTGCATGTGTCTTTCAAACTCTTGGAGGGATGCAAAATCATCCGATTGTTCATTATCAAGCTGCATAATCTGGGGTAGAGTTGATGATGAACCAACAACCTCATTTTTTTCATACTCATCAAAAAGACATCTCAACGTCAACACTATCTTGTCAATGAGAGCATTCACCTTATCAACTTTATGAATCTTTTCCAAACAAAACCTAACATATGCCAATTTACATCGATGATCTAACATAACTGCAATGTTTACAAGTATATTTAACTTTTCAATATCTCCTCAATACTTGTCAAATTTACTCCTCATTTTTCTTGTCATAGAACATAAAATTTGATCATCACTCTTTGCCCATAGATTTATGTTACCTTGAATGTCACAAATTTCTTGAAAGAAATTATTAGAAGTGACATACAAAGAACCCGACAATCGACAAGTGGCATCATAAATCTTTTGCAAGATTCGAGTAAAATAACGAGCATTTTCCCAGTCAGTTGAAGTAGGAGGCCCTTTCAAATCCTCTTCCACAATATCAGTAAGTTCTTTATTGAAATTCTCATCATCATCTCCTAGCCTCTCAAATGCTTTCTCAAACTTACATGCGCCTTTAGCATTAAATAGGTTCAATTCCACCTAGTTGTAACATCTAAAGTCAAAAAACTTTTAGAAGTTATCTTTACTTTTTCAACACATGACTTGAAAAATTGCTCTCTTTGTGGCGAACTCTTAACATATTTGACAACCCTACGAATTCGAAAGATTGCATTTTTTTAATTCAGTTAAACCATCCCTCATAACCAAATTCAATATATAAGCACAACACCTAATATGAAAATATTCACCACCTAACATTGGCATAATACCCTTGTTAGACAGTCTCCTTTTCAAAACACCAATAACAACATCATTTGAAGTTGCATTATCAACAGTAATAGTGTCAACCTTCTCTATCCCCCATTTAAACAAACACTCTTTCACAGGTCTACCAATTGACTCACCTTTGTGACTATAAATTGGACGAAAGTTTATAATTCTTTTGTGCAATTTTCAATCACTATCAATAAAGTGAGCAGTCAAACACATGTACGACAAATTTTGCAGTGAGGTCTAACAATCAGTAGTAAGTCATATTCTTTGATTTGGTTTCAACAAAAAAAAAATTCAACTTCATTTTCTCACTCATATATATGGCATAACAATCCCTAGCTGCTGTAGTGCGAGAAAAAATACTAAATTTATGTTGCAAAATAGCTGAAAAGGCTCGAAAACCTTCATGCTCTACAAAGGCAAAAGGCAACTCATAAATGATTAACATTTTATTCAAGGCTTCTCTAGCTAATTTTTGGTTAAAACTCCAAACACCAAGGCGACTCAAATCAATTTGTGAACCCGATTGAAATGCTAGAATCTTTTGGTGTTTATCTTTGTTTTTTTTTTCTGAATTTAGGGCATGACTTAAGATGCTTGCTTAATAAACTAGTCCCATTCTCACACTTCCAATTCAACGACTTCTTATAATAGTTACACTGTGCCCTTGCCTCTTTACCATTTTTTTTATCACTTTGGAAAAATGTTGCCACATTTTAGAACGACCCTTTGGTTTAGAAGAGGTTACCTTGTCATCTTCTTCAGAATTAGAAGAAAGTAAATCTGTTACCATTGGTGTTGGCTACTCTGGTTGAAGCTCAATTGAAAGAACCACTTCTTTGCCTTTTGCATCTCCTGCCATCTGAAGATTGAAAAAAAAAAAATTCATGTTCAATTCTCAAGTACATTTCACACACCAGAACTTCTATTATAGCAGACCTATTGTAAAGTCTAAGGATCATAACTTCTATTAGACAATGTTAATTTATACATAAGCGATTATTGTTTAATTGAAAATAAAACTTAGACTTTAAAAACTGAACCAGAACCTTTTAGGAAGAGAAACTAAAAGATAGAAATAAAACTTAGTAATTGACCTTTACTTAAAAAAATAAAACTTAGACTTTGAAGGAGAAAATACATAAACATAATTTATGTTGCTGAGCTAAACCACATTTTGCTCTGTAGAATTTGATTTCATTTCAACATAATTTGAAATTAGTGTACAATCTATTTATATCCTCTTCCTTCTGTAATCTTGGTAATGATAACAAAGACAAACATGGACCATCTATTTGGACAACACATCTGATTGTCTCTTCCAGCCCTTTCCGTATTGAAAAATAATGTATGAAGTTGAAAATCAATGACGTACTAAAACTATCTATCAGATTTCATAAAATAATCTATTAAATTGGGATAAATTAAGAAGTGATTGATAATTGACCTTTAGTAACTTAGACTGTAAATTTGACATATACAAATCAGTGATATATAGCACTCTGTATGAGGTTCCTTAAAAATATTTTTTATTTGCTTTCCAATTTTTTATACTAACAGTTTCCCTAAATTCCAAAATATGAAATCTATAATAAAAATTCCAGATTAGTAACATTAAATTAATCAAAATCCAAAAATTTAATTCCAACAAGATGTTTTGGGTTTATTACCTTGACTGAAGAAGATGATGAATCCGACGAGGCCATAGTTGATTTGAAACTCATAGAGAGAAACACATAGAGAGATAGAGAGAAACACACACAAAGAGAGAAATACCGAACCGAGTTGTCGATCTGAGATGAGAGCTCCAAGAGACGTCGAATGGAATCTTAGCGAAAAACTGTGTGTGAGAGAAAGGCAGATCTAGGGCTTCAAGAGAGTCTGAGTGGAGAGCGACGTAAGATTCTTATGATATAAGGTTATATATATAGTGTATATATATATATATATATATTATGTATATATAATGAGAACCTTATATTATATATATTATATATATAATGCATCTTCTTTTCTTCCATTTAGAGAACCACTTGTTTGACTATTCCTTTCCAATAAAGGTTTATATATATATATATATATATATATATATATATATATATATATATATTATATTATAAAGAATTGGTTCCGGTTTCGGTTCCAAAGAGACGAGAACTAGAACTGTACCGAAATTTACGGTTCTTGAAAATTGAGAACCAGAACCATACCGTTTGTCCTTGGAACCGAACCAAACCGCTGGTTCCAGTACGGTTCCGGTTCTACCGGTTCTTTTGTGCACCCCTAGTGAGGAAGGTATTGCAAAGAGGTGACCATGGGGCGTTGATAAGGACATAGCTAAAACATCACGACTCATGGTCCTATATACCGCTCGCGTAGTGAGTGCTAAGTGGAATCTAAGGGAACACTTCAGAAATACAAGCATAAAGGGTCGCGACCTCACTTGTCATTATCTGAAGTAAATAACCTTAGAGAGGCCAATAACGCTAAAGGTGCTGAGAAAGGACAATGCATGCAAAATGATATGACTCCGGGAAAAAGGCTATGACATCAAAAAGGGGGTATGGAATACCCAAGAAAAAAAGGATTCAATAAAACAAGGTCGTAAGGGGAACCTCGCGACTAGGAGTGCCAAGCCGCGAAATGACCTCGCGAATAAGGTCATAAGGTTAGGATCGCGAGGTAAAATCATAGGGTCATGGATCGGTGTTGACATAACACTAGCTTATGCCCAATCCAACGCCTATAAATACGAGGCCAGGACTTCAGAACTTTGGAAGATAAGGTGCTAGAGAGAGGAAGAGTGATTTTCAAATATTTTATATTATTACTCTATTCTCTTTTCCATAGCTTTGTAATCACCACAAAAGCCAATAAAGTTATCATTTCTCTTCTTTTTTTTTTTTCCAGTTTTATTCAGTGAGTCATTTAAATCACGAATCCCCAATAGGCTTGCCCCACAGCCATTTAAAAAAAAAACAAAATTCTACCTTTTGCTTTTTTTTTAGATAAATTATTTTACCTTCTTTCAAGTCTTTTTAGTAATATTTACCTCACTAAACTATAACTAAATATATAGAGGTTAAACTGAACACCATGGATGTTTTTTTGAACATTTTCTAAACTAGGGGGTTCAATGCACTTAGCCCTTTTAATTGGTCAATAACATAATTAATTTCTACTTTTAAAATTTTTGAAGAAAATAATATTAAAGCTTAAAAATAAAATGTTATTTAATTTGCATGAATGTGTACAACATAAGCCGCAATAAGAATGATCAATGACATCATTTAATAAGATTCCACTCAAAGGCGGATTCATGTGTTGTTTCAAAAAGTCAAGAACTCATATTTAATTGTCTTGTCGTAAGAAAAAAAACAAAGAATAAATCTATTTTTTTATTTAATGTGTTCATTCATTTCGATAATTTTATCATATCAATTTCTACTCTATCTTTCTGGAATTTAATTTCCTAAAAATTCTGTATAAATTATTACGGTAAATTCTATCCAATCTACGTATTTGGTCATTAATAAGAAGGATCATTGAAATCTTTTGGTAAGATTTGGACGATGATATTGATAATTTCCCATAGTCCATAAATTGATAAAATTTTAACAAATAAAAACTTATGTGTCTTTTCCACAAAATATACTAAAAAGAAATGTAATACATAAATGATGCAATTTCATTATGGCTTACTAGTTCTTGTAAGGTTAAAATGTCCGGAGAAGCAATAACAAAAGAAAATCTCACTACCAGTAAAGAGAATAGATATTATTACCAGAGGTCTTGTAGCCTAATGGTATTACGTTCCTCCCCAAAGTGTGAGTGTGTGAGGTTAGGGGTTCGAGTCCTATAGGACTCATGTGGGTGTGGGTGTATTTAACTAGCCAAAAAAAAATCAGAGATTATTTCATGGACGGTTTTTTAAGTGAAGTTGAGTTTATTGAAATGGTATCCGGATAATTGTGTCGGCTTTGAACTTAATTTATTCAATATGAACTGGTTCAAGTGAGTCATACAAAGTTATATCTAGGGGTGGACAAAAATCTGGCATATCCGAAAATCCAATCGGACCAATCCGGTCCGGTCATATTGGATCAATTTCATTATGGATTGGATTAGACATGAATCCAAAAACACCAAATCCGGTATTTTACGGATCGGTTTTGGATTTTCTTTTTAATAATTCGGTCTAATCCGTTACTGTTCATATATATTTTAATATATTTATATCAATATATATCAAATAATATATTATTTTAAACTAAATTATAATATCTTATTTTACACTAAATAATTATCTATTTATATCTATAGTATTATAAATGTGTAAGACATTTTTATTATTTTTATACATTTATGTACTAAAAAATAAAAATAAAATTAATTAAAATATAAGATTCCAACAACTACATTCAAATAAGTATTATTAAAGTGCATTATTATAATCTATTGTTTCAATACATGCATCTTCTTCAAGCAACTAATTAAAATTAAAGTACTTTCAACCAATACAAAGAGAGATAAATGAGATAGATGTAAGTTTTGTAATTCTATTACTTCTAAAGTTGTTGAAACCTTGATTTGTGAACAAGATTAGTTATGTGTCTCGCGAGTGCCAATTCAAATTGAAACATAATTTGACGAAATTGAAGCACTCCACTCTTTTGATATTGAATCAATTATGTTTTATTTTTTCACTATAAATTAAATATATTTTATTTATTCACTATAATAATTATTTATTAATAATTAAATAAAATCAACTTTACTTTTGAAGCCATAACTACTACTTAAAGACTTTTGAAGGTACTACCGGAGTGCAATGTTATATTTGATAGACGGACTTTTTCTGGTACCATTAAAGTTTCTGCTTGAAAATTGTATTTTTTTTTATCTATTTTTATTTCAGTTATTTTTTGGGATGTCTTTGAATACATATGACCTGGAAATTTTAATTTAATTAAGAGATTTTAACTATCCATACTTGTTTATTTATCTTTGTTTTTATATGCTATTGTTTGAAAAACTTTTATTGATTCTTATCTTGTAATAATATTGTATTATTGCTAAAAAGAATACCTAAAATGATTTATGGGAGGAGTTGAATGAGTCATTCAACTTTTATTTTGTTTAGAGGACTTGAGGTAAAAAAAATAGCACGATTAATTGTATTAATTGATATATGCATCATTTCATTGCATTAGCAAGTGGTGTTGTGCAGTGTATATAAATGATTTCAAGTGAATTTGTTACCTTAATTTAGCTAATGTAATTTTATATTTCAATCCGCGAAACCGATCCGAACCACTCCGGCTCACTGTGGTCCTGTTTGATTTGGTTTCGTTGGACAAATGGATTGGATTGATTCCGGAAATTATGAATCCGGTAAAAATGAATCGGATCCAAAATATCTTCAGTAAGATCGAATCCGATCCTTATATCCTTTAAACCTCACTACTTTTCATATCTCATGCATTTATAATTAAAACTTAAAAGTTACCTAGAAACATGTTTAAACTTGGCAAATAATTTGAAATATGTTTACATTCACCAAAACTGAGCTACAAAAGAATTTTAATTAAAGATAGTCGCGCGATGGCTATTTTGATTGAACTTCAAAATAACACTTGATAATAGATGGCTATTTTGATTGAACCTCAAGTCGGCTACACTTTAGTTGTAGTGGACTACAATGCAACGTTATATATGACTATTCTATTTCAGTCAATTACAATTTTCTGAAACACCCTAGCAACTAGTTGGACCATGGTTAGCCGAACCGACCGGTTTATAACGGAATCGACCGGTTCGCAACGGTAATGGGCTGAACCGAAACTGGTTTAGCCCAATATAACGGTGGGCATGCCGGTTCACCTTCGAATCGGCCGGTTCGCTAAGTACCGACTAATATATCGGTGAACTGGCCGATATGGACACGAACCGGTTTTGGTTGAACCGGTTCCTAAAAAAAAAAAATTTGCAAAGTTGGAAAGCAAACCCTCTGACAAACCACTTTGTTTTGAGTCAAGATGTTCATGTATCAATTGATAATGATGCAATGTCATGAGTGGGTCACTGTACTCTTACACTATAGATATAAAGCAAAGAGTAGTGCATTGCTTATGACACGTGTAACCCAATTAGCTAGTGTAGGAGTTGAAGATTTATTGTGTAGCATGTGGAAGGCATAAGAGTGGGAGACATGAAATGACACAATATTTACTTTATATAAGTAAATAAATTTATATATATGTACATTGTGTGGGTGAATCAAATGCAAGATTGGTCATTTACAAAGCTAGAACTTATTTCTATCTTGCTTTAAGAAAGTTAGTATTTTGACTCAAATTTTTTGAGTGTGTTCAAAGTGTGAAACAAGAAGCTGAGAACGAAATGGAGCAACAAGCATAGAAGAAGATAACCATTTCTCTACAAGTTAGTATTTTCTATACTTTTAAATGTATTGATATTGTATTTTTTTACTTATCAATTTAATGATTCTTTTTTTTTTTTAATTTTTTGTATTACTTTTGTAGATAAAAAAATAATAATTAAAGTGTATAAGATTAATGTATCAATTATCATGCAATTTATATATTTATATTTCTAACATGAAATTGTCATTTAGTTTATGTAATAATTTGTATAAGATTAGGATATTAATAAAAATATCAAAATATTATACGATACTATTAATTTATATGCCATAGTCATAATAATTTCCTTAATTAATATGGGTAAATTTTTATTAAAAATAAGAATATTAAAAATAAAAATTTGCTATAAGAATGTTGAAGTAGTGTAAAATAACTCTATACATAATAGTAGAATAGAATGGACAAACACGGTTGAATTAATTAGTACCCACCGTTTGCAATTGTTTTTTTTTTTTTTCCTTTTTGGGTTAGCAATTAATTAAAATGTCATCTTTTGCTTTCGACCATTGATTTTCTCATTGGCTTTATGAATGGAGAGTAGGGCCCACTTGTGTGTGTGTGTGAATGGGATTGTAGAGATTGGATTAAGCACATTGCATTAAACAGAAAGTAAAAAAAAAAAAGATACAAGAAAACATAATGTCATATATATATATAATATTTTTACTTTCATACTCTTTTGACCAAAATATATGTATATATGTTATATGTATAATATTATATATATTTTTGCTTTCGTACTCTAAGCACTTAAATATTGAATTCTATTTAAATAAATAAATTAATTAAATAAATATGAAAATTAAATAAAATAGAATTTAATGAATTGAATAAAGATGCAAATTTATGTATAAGTTGTAACTTTTTATTATTGCTATTTCTATTACAAAATAGAATAATGTCAGAAGCTGGAGAAAATGAAAGTGGAAATGTCATGCCTTCCGGCAGGCGTGGTGAGAAAGTAAGTGCCGATATTGGCTGGAGTTTCGGTGCCCCAGTAGACGGACAGAGACATAAAATAAAATGTCATCTATGTAGTAAAATTATCAATGGTGGGATTACACGTTTTAAAGAACATTTAGCTCACAAAAAGGAAATTGTGGCAGGATGTCCAAAAGTGAGTCAAGATGTGAGAGAATCAATGATGCAAATTTTAATGAAGGTAAAAGAAAAGAAAAAAGATAAAGGAAAAAGGGAAGAAAAAGTTCGATCACAATTAGTGGAGAAGCTAAGGGAGTATGATAGTTCCTCTAATGAGGATATGAAGATGAGCATTGCCCGTAGAGAGAGTTTAAGGGCTTAAGAGGAGTTTTATTTGAGACAACAACATGAGATAAGAGGTGCTAGTGGGAGTGGGACTGGAAGTGGGGGATTAGGGAAGGTGGGAAAGGGATCGCAAGTTTTTTGGGTTAGGTGGTAAATCATCACGTGTAAAAAAATGAGGGAGGGAGATTGAGATTGATGCAGAGATTCGCCGGGGGAGAATGAGACGATCAATTGATCTTAATGCAACAAATGAAAAGTTAAGAGATACGGATCCTATGCTTCAAAAGGTAAAGAGTGTTAAACAAAGTAAGATCGATCAAAGCCGGCATAAAGATCTTAGCGAGAAGATGGGAACTGCGATTGCTAAATGGTATTATTATAATCATATATCATTTAACACCATTGATTCTCCGTGGACTCAACCTATGTTTGATACTGTTGCTGAGTGTGGACCAGGGGTGAAAGCTCCCATTGCCAAGGAGCTTGCTGGAAAATATTTAGATGCTTCGTATAAGGACATACAAATTTGGGTTGAGTCCCATAAGCCTAATTTTGAAGAAAGATGAGTCACGATCATGTGCGATGGGTGGAAGGGTACAACAAACCGCCACATTATTAATTTTCTTGTGTATTGTAACAAATTCATATACTTTCACAAGTCATATGATGCATCTCACATTGAAAGTAAGATAACAGATTTTTATTACAATTTACTCAATAATGTTGTTACTGAGATTGGTGAGCAATACATCGCACAAGTCGTAATAGATAATGAAGCTGCTGGGAAAAAATTGATGCAAAATCAACAACATTTGTACTGGGTGGGTTGTGCAGTGCATGCCATCGATCTCATATTGGAGGACATGTGTAAAAATTACAATTTTACTTATATTTATGGGCAAGCGCAAATGGTCACGCGCTTCATTTATAACCATAGCTGGGTACATAACCTTATGCGAACTTTCAGCAATGAAAAAGAGTTGTTTCGCCCCAATATCACTCGTTTTGCCACTAATTTTCTTGCACTTTAGAGTATTGTTAGAAATAAAGATGACTTGAGGGCAATGTTTCAATCCGATGTGTTGAAAAATTCTAGGTAAGTTATTTCTTTTTGTTAAATTTATTATCTTTTGTTATTATTAACAAACAATGTTAGTTTTTTTTATTTTTTATTTTTTGGGCTAATAATATGAATTAATTATTTTTAGGTGGGGGAAGGAAAAAAGTGGTCTTCCATACGAAGTAAGACACATTATCAATGGCAGTAGTTTTTGGAAGAAAGCTAATGACATCTTAAAAGCACAGGAGCCGTTGGTAAAAGTTCTTAGATTGATTGATGGAGATGAGAAACCCAAAATGGGTTTTATCTATGAAGCTGTGGAACGTGCGAAAAAGCAGATACAAGCTGATTGTCGATATTGGAAGGAGTATTTTAAAATAATTGAAGATCGGTGGACATGCACCCTTCAGTATGACATACATGCAGCTGGTACATATGTATATATATATATAATATTTTAAATTATTTTTAAAAAAAACTTTGCAATTTAATAGAGTCGCGAGTTTATCTATTTGTTTTCAGGTTATTTTCTAAATCCACATCAGTACAAAAATGAGGTCATGGACACAATGGAAGGAACCATAAGAGTGATTACAAGACTAGAACCTGACTTGGATAACAGAGTTAAGGCAATGAACCAAGTAAGTGAAAAAAAATATATTCTTCTTAGTTGGTACAGAAAAAAATTATTATTAATTATTTGTAAATATATCAATGTTTACAGCTTATTCTATTTCGAGATAAAGAAGAGATGTTTGGTAGCCATATTGCACAGCGTGCTTATGATTTCACATCTCCTGGTATATATTATTTACATTCTAAATATTTTGTATTCTTCATATTTGAATTCCTATTTTTAAAACAATGATTAATTTTTTATTTTTTTTATCAGCTGAATGGTGGTTATTGTACGGGACCGATGCTCCAGAGTTACGAAAAATAGTAGTCAAAATTTTGAGTCAAACAACATCATCATCCAACTGCGAACGCAATTGGAGCACATTCATCCTTATCCACACCAAGACAAGAAATAGATTGAAGTATGAAAGAATTCAAAAATTGGTGTACTTACATTATAATATGAGGCTGAAGATTAGACGCATCACCTGTACTAATACAGTGGACATGGAAAACAAATATAATCCCATTAACTTGGATTATATTTTTGAAGATGATGATCCCCTTGCCCTGTGGTTAAAAGAGAGGGAAAGAGCTTGTCTTGACTCTGATAATGAGGATCTTTTTTGAATGATTGATCAAATAGCTCCAATTGAGCATAATGGTTCTTCATCTGGATCAATGAGTCATAGTAATGATGATGGGGGTGATGATGGTACTAGAGGCGGAATGGGATATACGTTTGATGATGATGCTACTCAAACACCTGATGATATTGGCCCTGGGGAGGATATTCAACCATCACGGTTTTCTAAATCTCCTCTTGGCTTCAGTAGGAGGAACCAAATGTATAATGATCATCGAAATGACGGACCTTATTCAATGATGCGTAGCTTTGGAGAATTTTCGTTAGGGCAGTCATCAGAATTGCATTATAACTCAGATCAAAGTCACTATCTGTAGCAACCTTACGGATATGATTTTGCATTTGAATATCCCATTGTGCCTACTCAACCTCAGATTTTTTCTAGACATTATGGACAAAGGCATAGCATCAGTACAAATCAGTCTACTAATTCATCGGGATATGCTTAGGCTCAGCGTGATCCTCATCAATCATGAAGAGAAGATGGTCTGCTAATGATGCTTCAAATGTCAAATGAAGATACAACTCAAAATTGACAATCCTTTCATGAACCCGAACCAGAGCAACAAGATCCACAACGGAATTCATTTTGGTGGTGAACTATGTACTTATTCTAATTATTCTGTATTAGTTTGAAAATAAATTATATCTTTTATGATTTGAATATTTATTTGTTTAAAATTAATATTATGAATAGTCTCATAAGAAGATCGACGACACATTTAAATTCATTAATAAATTATTTTGGGTACTAAATATCTTTAAAAAAATATATAAAATTACTTAAAATTATAAAAAAATCATCAATGTTTACTTATGTTGTCAAAAATACCATCTCACTACATTTTTACTACCATGTGCGAGTTTTTAAAAAATTCACGCTTGCAATAATCGAAACCGTTACGTAACCCCGATACTGACCCGGTTCCGTTACACCGATACCAAAACCGTTACACCAACCAAAACTGTTTATGCGAACCATGCAACGTTATATATGACTATGTTATTTCAGTCAATTACAATTTTCTCAAACACCCTAGCAACTAGTTGGACTTATATACATTTACAGTTATTCCCTCATACGGCTATATCTTTTAAAAAGACTCCAAAATCTAGGGCTTATTTGGTTTGTATTTATGAAAATTATTCTCAAGAATTTTGAAAATATAAAAAAAAATTTTGAGAACAATAAAAAAGAGTTATCTGAAAAGAATCACTTTTATAACTTATTTTCAAAAAATTATTTTAAGAAAATTTGAAACAAGGAGATTTTTTAGGGTTAATTTCCTTTACACCCCCTGAACTATGTTCAAAATGCATTTTGACCCCCTAACTATGCATAATTGAATTTAGACCCCCTAATTAGGCAAATTTTAATCATTTGGACCCCATGACCACTTTTGGGCACTGACTTAGATGGAAAAGACAAGTTTGCCCTTTGCCAAACAACTCTATTTTAAGTTTAAATCTATTCATTTGTAGGAATAAGGATATCCTTATTCCAATTTCGAGTTTAGTTAAAACCCATCCCCAAGCACCCATCTTCTTCAACCCGTCTTCCAAGACAAGCCCTAACCTTAACCCTAATTTTCACACACCCACCACCGCCGCATGCAACACCGCTATCACCACCACCACCACCACCACCCACCTCCTCCTCGTTGCTCGCAACTCCTACCTACCCACACACACGCACATATACATATACATATACATATACATATATATATACACACACATGAAATTGGAATTGGGTGTGTGCAATAAAAAGGGTAATCTAACAGATCTGGTGGTGGTGGTGAGAAAAAAATATATTATTTAAATTGAATAATGTATTAAAAAATATAAATTTATTATTAATTTTATATGAATAAAGTATTTTTATATTTTACTTCCATATTAAAATAGAAATTTGTATGTTTGAATATTACAATGGACAAATTAAATATTCCATTTACATAAATAGTAAAATTAAATTTATTTTTGACCAAATATTGTTATTTATGTGTGTAATTTAATATATTTTTTAAAAATGCAAATATTTTATATTTTTATTTTGATTTAAAAAATAATATATTTTTTAATTTTTCGGAGGAAGTGGTGGTGGTGGTGGAGAGAGAAAATTATATTAATTGAATTGAATAATGTATTAAAAATATAAAATTATTATTAATTTTATATGAATAAAGTGTTTTTTATATTTTATTTCCTTATTAAAATAGAAATTTGCATGTTTGAATATTACAATGGACAAATTAAATATTTTTATTTACATAAACAGTAAAATAAAAATTTATATTTGGAACAAAAATTGATATTTATGTGTGCAATTTTAGTATTTTTTTGAAAAATACAAATAATTTAGTAAAAACTTGTGTTAATTAAACATGTAAACAAATGTTTTTAAATTAATTTCATTTACACCCCCTAAATTTAGGGGGTCAAATTAATATATTAAAGTAGGGATAGGGCCAAGGGTAGTTTAGGCATTTCACACACTGTCAGGTCTGAAAATGTGCTAAAAGTGGTCAGGGGTCCAAATGAAGAAAGTTTGCCTAACTAGGGGGTTGGATTGTAATTATGCAGAGTTGGGGGATCAAAATGCATTTTAAACATAATTTAGGGGATGTAAATGAAATTAACCCATTTTTTTACAAATCAGAAAACGAAAAACTGTAGTAGTCCCCTATTTTCTTGGTCTGTAGAAGAGGCAAGAGATATGTGAAACATGCATGAGAGATGGAGGAAATTGCAGGAGGATCAATCATAAGCTGGTGAGGAGCTTCAGATCCACTCACTGGCCACAAATAACATTCAAGCTCCATTTGGGCATGAAGCTTGAATGTTATTTTCAAGTGAAAAGTCTAATAGGAATCCCCATTGAACCTCATATAATGTACAAGCCACCAAGAAAATAAGAACAACATAATTTATTGATATATTTTGGCCATCTTTGTAAATTCGTAAATATTTATCTATTTCATTTTAACCCACTGTTACATTTTTAATGAGATGAAAGTGCACGAGTACATGAATTTTTCCTTGCCCATCATAACTCACAACAAATACCAACATTTAATTTCTCACGATTTTCGCACTTATATACTCCATCTTTTCATTTGTTGAATGTCAAAAGTGAAAATATTAGTAGAGGATAATATAATAAAATGGATAGATACATAGTTGAGTTATCTAGAGTAACTTGATGAGATATGGGAAGAAATTGAAGTAAATATTTTAATACTCCATATATATAATAAATTGGAGTAAAAATAAAATATTTTTCTATAATGCACAGTGCACTACCCAACGGACTTGAAAATGATCTCCAAAACCTATATATAGAGTTTTCATTAATGTCTCTAATTATTCCTGATTTAATCCCAATCTTCATGTTAATAGTTAAGTATTAATTATTTAATTCTAATTAAATACATTTTTTTATAATTTATGATTATCTCATATTAAAATTTAGAATTATAATATATGGAGTTAAATTTATGCGTTTATAATCTATAAAATGATTAACATAACTTTCATTATTAATTGAAAATAATATAATTTGTCATTGTGTGCGAAAAAATATATATTTTTTGAGATATCACTAATATTATTCAACATATATACTTACAAATACAAACCAAGTACACTCACTCATACCATGCAATCGGATATTTTCTCCAATGCAAAAAAATTCTCCTCATATTAATTCACTAATTGAGTCTGTTTGGATAGAGATTGATTAGGATTACTAAAGAGTATCTGTAAATGCAGAAAAATATACAATAATAATTGGGGTAAAAAATTGGATCATTTATTCAATATTTCATCACTTATTTATACACAACTTGGTCAATGGGTCAAATCCCCTTTCCCAAGTTTATCAATCCCTTAAATCGTGGGATTTGATCAAAACCCTCTTTCCTTATGGACTCTTTAATCCATAAATATGACAATTCATTAACTTGCGGATCACTTATTTTCTAGAATATTCCATAGACCCATATCTCTTTAGCCCACTTGTTTCTGACTCATCCGTCTTCGGCCCATCAGTCTAGTGGCTCATCCTGGTTCGGCCATGTATTATTTTGACTATTACACAGGCCCCTGAGGTTATGGGCTTGAGATTCTCTTTTAAAGCCCATAACCGAATAAATGCAAATACATACGTACGTATACATTAATAGCTTTTATGGGGAATGAAGGCAATGAGTTGTCATGTCATCATTAGGCATTAATGATATTTCAAAATAAAGGGTCATTACTTCCTCAAATCTCGCACCATGACGGCTCATCGTGGTTTGCGTGACCTTCGGACTTCATGCAGTCCTTTAGCTTCCTTCTCCCCTTCTATAAAAAGCCCCCCAAAGCTACTTCATTTCTTCACTCCTCATTTCACAATTACACTCTGCTCTCAACTCTTATCTCTGAAGCACGTCCCTCTCTACTCCCTGAAATCCTCTTTATTTGGTCAGTTCCAGATTTTCCAGAAGTACGGTAGCCTGCTTCCATCCGAAGCCTTCCCTGACGCATCACTATTATCTGAGTAAGTCGGATAGTCTCTTCTTCTTCTTTTAATTTTCACCTCTGCCTCCCTTTTGTCTCTTCTACCTTTCTTAGCATTATGTCTGATAGCGACGACACTCGGTTGATAGAGGAGGTCGTTCTGTCCTCTACCACTAGTACCGATCCCACCAATAGTGACAACCCTCAGTCCAATCGCCAAGGGACCTAAAAAACAACTCCCCAAAACATTGACCTTCCGGGTTCATCAACGAACGAACCTGTGAATCCCAAGCCCTCTGAACCGTTTGTAGTGGCCCCACTTAAGAGAGTCCGACCTGAAGTAGACATTAAACATCTTCGGGCAAAGACCCAAGTACCTGGGGATGTTGATGTATCCCCTTACCTAGGTTATCTAGACTTTACCAAGAGTCAGGGACTAGTACCCGGTAGTATTCTGCTATCGGCAGTTCACCTTAGGGTTTTAAGATTCCCCCTTCACCCCTTCTTCCATTACTTCTTCTTTATGTTAGGCTTACATCCTCTTCAACTGAACCCGAACAGCCTTAGGATTATGTCAATGCTCCTGTTATACAATAGGGATCTGGACCTTAACCTAGGTTTAGCCGACCTGCTCCTTTGTTACTTCTTCCAAAATGCCAGAACGAGTAAGGGTAGATACAATCTCTTTCCCTTCCATGGTCAGAGTATATGTACTGATACCGAAAAATCTGATAAGGGATGGAAAGAGATAATGGTAGTTATGAGTGGCAATTGGTCTTACCCGTTTTCTCGTATATTCCTGATCCCAAATACGTTCGGTGCCATCCGTCTGCCCATCTACCGCCCCCTTCATAAAGTCTCTTGCCTTTGCGAACACTGTGATCTTCATTGGGAGGATTATGCCTACAAATTTCTAAGTTATGAGGATAGGGACATTCCCCTTACTTTCATAAAACAATGTATAGGCCTCTTGAAAACCCATGTCTGGGGCAAAGCCCGATCTGCTACTGACCTGCTGACTTTGGAAAATCTGGAGTCAATTTCTAATTTAGGTGCTGCTGTTGACAGGATGGACTTGCCTGACAAACCTCTTTCTGCCAGATGCCCTCAAGTTCCCAAAGGGGTCACCCTGGTTGATATTGTACCACTCTCAACAGCACCGCCGGCGGCTTCGGTACATCCTCCTGCTCAAAGCCCGGTAGCGCCACCTTCATAGAATCCGGTAACTCCACCCCAGCCTCTAGTAAATCCTCCAGTTATCAGGACCCGGTCCAGTACAGGTGGCAGAGTGGCCAACAAGAGGGCCAGAACTCAAGCTGATAATGCTTCTACAAGCAATACCCCCCAAGCTCCGGAGGCATCCCGTACTTCAATTCCCTAGGAATCGAAGTTCCTTCTGCCAGATGGGACTCCGGTCTGCGTCGATGAAATTACCCTTACCCAGCCAGAAGCTCTTCGGGCTATGGAAAAAGGGATCTGGACACCAGCTGATAGGGCTGCTCAGTCCAAAATCTCCAGGACTGATCAGACAAAGAAGACTTCCATAATGGTTATGGAGGTATACATTTGCTCTTCGTTTTGGAACTTGGTTTATTGCTTATTGCCACATTATACACTAACATGTCTTCTTCGTGTAGCTTCTCTATGGGGTTCAGGCCTACAACAACATCATGGAGTCTGACGTTAAGGAAATGGCCAGTATAAAGGCCCAGATCAAGCAAAATGATGCCCACCGGGCTGCTCTAGTCAAGGAGGCAGATGGCCTTCGCCAGACCGTCTCAGAGCAGAAGATCCTTATGGAGACTGGCGAGGCAGAGAAGCTGGCTCTGATGGTTGAAAAGCTAGCCTTGGTTGCTGAGCTAGAAGAAGTGAAAGCAGCTAACAAAAAGATGGCAGCTAAAAAGGCAGAATCAGAGAACCTCCTGGCTCTTGAGCGGGCCAAAGTGGAAGTGTGCCGCCTAGGAGGTCTCGATATGTACAACCGATACTGCGTCATATGTGATCTCCGATCGGCCAGAGCTTGGCGAGAGAGGCACGAAATGGAGCATATTCCTCTGGTAGCTCGAGAGTTCAAGACTGCAGAGGAATTTGATGCCCACATGGGAGTGCCCGTTCCCTACAAAACCCCTCCCACCTCCGAAAACGAGAAGCAGTTCGCCGCTATTTTGAAGGGAAAATAATATCATCTTCCCGATCAGTAGATTAGGCTTTAAGTTTATCTGTACTCACCTCTTCCAAAAGGGTATTTTTGTATTTTCTTTCTTTATCAATGAAAAGAAATCTTCTCACTTTAGTATTCATTTTTTTTATGCAATATTCATTCTTCGGGCATATGGCCCCCTGACACTATCTCCTTGGCTATTTCATATCATGTTTGAAATTCAACACTTAGGAAAATTTTAATAATGGAACCATTGGGCATCTGGCCCCTCAAGATTTATCTTTATCCTCTAGATAGTTCAAATCAGGTTTGAATTTATCACTTAGGAAAATTTTAATTAAACATGGAGCCTTCGGGCATCCGGCCCCTGAGGCTTGCTGTTTATCCTCTGGTTAGTTCAAATCAGGTTTGAACTCAAACACTTAGGAAAATTTTAATTAAACATGAAGCCTTCGGGCATCTGGCCCCTGAGGCTTACTGTTTATCCTCTGGTTAGTTCAAATCAGGTTTGAACTCAAACACTTAGGAAAATTTTAATTTAAACATGGAGCCTTCGGGCATCTGGCCGCTGAGGCTTTTTGTTTATCCTCTGGTTAGTTCAAATCAGGTTTGAACTCAAACACTTAGAAAATTTTCATTTAAACATGGAATACTCGTATAAAGATAGAATGTATCTTTATTGAAATGAAATTGAGAATCATGAAGCTGAGATGCCGACATCGGGCACAATTACTTTTTCATAATCAGAAGAAGATGTCATAAGAGAGACATGGCTTTAGTGCATCAGGAAAAAAGAAACTTCTTAAGGATAGTACCTATTGAGCCAATAAGCGTTCTGAGAATTGGACTCGATGCGGCCTGTTTCGTTCTTCCGTACCCGATAGGCTCTGCGTACGATGACCTCTACTACTGTGTAAGGCCTTTCCCATGTCTCTCGCAATTTACCTACAATCCCAATCTTTCTTCTGAGTATCATATCGCCTACCTGGAATTCTCTTCTCTTGAATTTTTGATTGAATCGTGCCCTGATCTGTTGCTGATAGGCAGCCAGTCTTATCCTAACAACTTCCCTTCTTTCTTTTAGGAGGTCCAGATCATGGGCTAGGTGCTGATTGTTTGGGCCTTCCTCCCAGGCTTGACTTCTTAGAGTAGGTACTCTTAAGTCGGTCGGGATAACTGCTTTGGCCCCATATGCCATGGCGAAAGGGGTCTCTCCCGTTGGTTGCCTCAGAGTAGTCCGATATGACCATAATACCTCGGGCAATTTCTCTAACCAGGCCCTTTTTGCCTCTTCAAGATTTTTCCCGAGTGTATCAAGTCCGATATGACCATAATACCTCGGGCAAATAGTTTTGTTTGTCCTTTCAACCTGCCCATTTCCCTATGGATAACCGACGGAGGAAGTGTTTTGATTGATTCCATGCTTTGCCAGGAATGCTTGAACTTTCTTGTTATCCAAATTGGTGTCATTATCCATCATTATAGTTCGGGATACACCGAATCTACAAATGATGTGGCTCCAGATAAACTTTATAACATTGCTTCCTGTGATAGTGGGGTACGCCTCGGCTTCTACCCATTTGGTAAAGTAGTCTGTAGCCAAGAGAACATGGGTGGTAGACCGTATCGCTTACGGGAGAGGACCCACAATATCCATACCTCATCGGGCAAAGGGGTAAGGGATAATTGTTGGGTTCAGTAACTTCGGAGGTGGATGAATGGCATCTCCATGAAATTGGCACTTTTTACAGTGTCAGGTGTAGCCTTCAGCATCCCTTGATAGATAGGGCCAAAAGTATCCCTGGGTGAGAACTTTATGGGCTAAAGATCTTCCTCCGGAATGATTGCCACAGGCTCCTGCATGAATCTCTTCCATGACTGCCGAAGCTTCGGAGGGTGTGAGACATCTCAAGTATGGCCCGGAGAAAGACTTGCGGTATAGTTGGCCGTTGTAGAGAGCATATCTGGTTGCCTTCATTCTTATTTTTTGGGCTTCTGATTTTGACTCATGCAATGCCCCAGTCTTCAAATAATCTGCTATAGGGTTCATCCAACTTGGCTCCTATGGAATGACCATTACTTATTTGGGGGACTCCAAGCTTGATCGGACGATAAAGTCCATTGATACAATACGAGTCATAGCTTCTCCTGCCATGGAGGCTTAATTAGACAGATGATCTGCTACGGAGCTATCCCCTCTGGGAATCTGTTCAAAGGTTATTTGTTGAAACCCTTTGGCCTCCTTTAAAACCAAATTCTTATACGCTTCCATTTTTGGCTCTCGTGTTTCATACTCCCCATTTAACTGTCGTATGACCAACTGGGAATCACTTCGTACATCTGCTTTCTGTACTTGAAGGCTTCGGGGCAACCGAATTCTGGCAAGAAGGGCCTCATACTCGGCTTCATTGTTAGAGGCAGGAAACTCCAATCGAACAGACTGTTGGATTTTAGTACCATCTGGTGTTACGAGCTCTACATTAATCCCTGCTCCATTGGTGCTTGATGATCCGTCCACAAACACAACCCATAAACTAGGCTCACTTTCTTTTAAGGAATCTGTAGTTTCTGTTTCCAATAGGAAGTCAACTACCGCTTGATCTTTGATGGCCGTTCGGGGGACATAAGTTATGTCAAAAATCCTGAGTTATATTGCCCATTTGGACACTCTCCCGGATAACTCAGGTTTCGCCATTATGGATCTAATCGGGGTTGCTGTCTGTATTACGATCTGGTGTGCTTCAAAATAATGCCGAAGACGTCACTTAGCATTGATCAACGATAGTATCAGTTTCTCCTGCTTTGAGTAGCGAGTTTCCGCATCAGCAAGGGCTTTGCTGGTGTAGAAAACTGGTGTTTGGTACCCCTTGCCCTCCTTCACTAGAGCGACGCTAGTAGATGTTGCAGATATGGCTAGATACAGGTGTAGTGGCTCATTGGCTTCTGGGGTTGCCAGTATAGGAGGCTTTTCCATGTAGCTTTTGAGTTTTTCAGGGCTTCCGCTTGTTTTGGCCCCCAAACCTCTCATTTCGCCGCTTTTATTGCTTGAAAGAACGGCTTACACCGATCGGTTAACGGAGAGATGAATTGACTGAGGGCCACTATTATTCCAGTTAGCACCTGGATCTCCTTCTGGGATTTTGGCTCGCTGACTCCATGAGTACTTTGACTTGAACCGGGCTAGCTTGAATTCCTGTCCGATCAACTATGTGCCCCAAAAACTGGCCTGATGACACCCCGAAGGAACATTTTGATGGGTTGAGCTTCATTTTATACTTTCTGAGGGTGTCGAATACCTGCTGCAGATCGGTCAGGTGATCACTTTTTACTTTGATTTTGATCACCGTGTCATCAATGTAAGCTTCTATGGTGGATCTTATCATGCCCTCGAAAACTTTGCTCACCAACATCTGAAAGGTTGTACCTGCATTTTTTAATCCGAAAGGGATAACTGTGTAACAATATGTACCTAATTCAGCGATGAATGATGTCTTTTCCTCGTCATCGGGGTTCATTCGTATCTAGTTATATCTAGAGTACGCATCGAGAAAACTCAAGCGCTCGAACCCTGCGGTGGCATCTACCATCTGATCGATCTTTGGTAGGGGGAAACAGTCTTTTGGGCATGCTCTGTTCAGATCGGTGAAGTCCACGCACACCCTATATTTCCCATTCTTTTTCTGGACCACAATAACGTTTGTTAACCAGGATAGATATTGTACCTACTTTATGAATCCTGCTTGGAGAAGTCGATCAACCTCTTCAGCTATGATCTGGTTTTGTTGTGCCCCCATTCGCCTTTGCTTCTGTCTGACAGGTTTTGCTCCGGCATCCACGTTGAGGGAATGTTGGGCTACTGACGAATCGATGCCAGTCATATCCATATGTCCCCAGGAAAATATGTCAGCGTTAGAGCGTAGGAGGGCCTCCATTTCTTCTTTCTCCTGTGTGCTAAGGCTAGAGCCGATATAAGTCAGCCTTTCGGGGTGATCGGGGTAGATCTGTACTTTAAGCAAAGGTTTAGCTGTTATTGATGACCCCGCACCCTCTTCCTGTAATTGTTATTGGTCATTCGGTACTGGCTTGGGTCGTGGCCCTCGTTCTGGTTCAGCCCTTTTCTTCAGACTTTTCATGGTAACAATATAACATTCCTTGGTTGCTACCTGATCGCCCCTGATGTCAATCACATCAATTCCGTTCGGATCGAGGCATCGGATGACCTGATGCATAGTTGACGGGACTCCGTGAATTCAATGGATCCAACCTCTCCCCATAAGGAGATTGTATGAAGGTTTGACATCTACCACCACGAAGGTTTCCCTGAGCGTGTGCCTTACTACTATTACAGGTAGCTGAATCTCTCCCACTGGTTCCACTCTTCTCCCATCAAATCCGACTATCGGGCTCCTGGAAGGGACTATCTCCTGGGGGTTGATCTCTAACTTCTTAAAGGCCCACTTGGTGATAATGTTGGCGCTACTTTTTGCGTCAACCATCACTCTCTTGATCAAGCAGTTCGAGACCATGAGAGAGATAACCAAGGGATTGTCATGTGGAGATTGAATGCCCCGCATATCTGCGGAGGAGAAAGTTATACGGGCATCTTCTTTCGGGCTTCGGAACTCGCTGACTTCCCCAACCCTTCCCAGCTTCTGAGCTTGACGCATTTGAGATCTATGGGCTTCCTCTAATTCTGATCGACTTAGTCCTCCGTGAACCATGTGAATGATTCTTATGAGCTGTCCCATTTCCCCCTTGGCGAGTGCATGAGGTGGTTGATCTGATCGGGTTCCTTCCTTGGCAACATACTCTATTAGCTCTCATTTTGCTATCATGGCTTCCACCTGTCTCCTGAGGCTTTTGCACTTGTTGGCGTGGTGTCCATACTCGCCATGGAAGGCACAGTGTCTCGACATATCTCTCTGATGCATCGGTTGTCTGATGGGTGGTAGCGACCGGTAGATTCTTTTACCCTTAGTCTCCTGGTACAGTTTGGCCAGGGTAACCTTTAAGGGAGTGACTTTGTCTTTAAACCTCTGGCGTTTCTCTGGGACTAGGGAAGGTGCGAGAGGAGCGCTTGGTCGCTTTCGGTCTGGTGCCCGATCCTTTATCCTGGAAGGCTCTGTTGTTCTTGCCTCTACGCTTGCAAATGTTGTTCTTCTTTGTCGTATGGCCAACTCCTCTTCTATTGGGAGGTGCCCTTGTGCTCTGGAATTGAGCTCTCCGATGTCTGCTGGTGGCCTCTTGACCAGGGACTGATGGAACTTGGTTCCAGGGATCAAGGTCATTCTGAAGGCTTCGACAACCAAATGTTGGTCACAATTATCAATTGAGGACATCTCGACATTGAAACGCGAGACAAAACTTTTCACGGACTCACCCTTTTCTTGGATCATGGTGAATAGACTGGAGATAGTTTTCTTCTGCCTTTTGTTACCGAAGTACTGGGCTATGAATAACTCACAGAGTCTGAGCCAGCTTCCAATGGATCGGAGTGGTTGTTTTTTGAACCAGAGTAGGGCTGCTTCGGTCAGGCTGGTGGGGAAGACTTTGCAGAGTAAGGCCTCATTTTCGTTGTAAACATTCATCTTGGTATGAACGTAGTAGATGTGATCTGTTGGATCCTTCGTGCCGTCGAATAGGGTGAACTTCGGTAGTCTGAACCTCTCTGGGTAGGGCACACTGGTGATCGCCACGGTGAAAGGGGTCTGGACCTTCAGATCCTTCAGTACCTCCCTCTGGAATCTGGTCATAATTTCATCCAACTTCTTCATGGTCAGAATCTCCTCAGGATTGTGCCCACCAAGCACTTGTAGGGATGATTCCGCGTGCTCCTCCCGATCGTTGTTGGATTTTACTTGGTGGTTGTCCCTTTCTGACCGGTGGCCTATGGACCGATCTTGCTGGCTGGACTGTTCATCATTTTGGACCTCTTGAGGGTTCTGAAGCTGGACTAGTTTTGCAACTAATTCAGTGTTCTGCCTCTCCAACTCGGTGGTCCTCTCCTCCAGGGCTCGCCTAATTGGATCCTCTGCCTCCTGGCCCCTGTTTGGAGGTAAATCAGTTTGGTGTGAACGGGTGATTACCGCCATGGATGGTATGAGTCTTAGCTTTTTCATAGAGAATGAGAAGCTTATTGAAAAATGTTTCAATAATGGTTATTCTCACAGACGACACCAATTGTGTAAATGTAGAAAAATACACAATAATAATTGGGGTAAAAAATTGGATCCTTTATTCAATATTTCATAACCTATTTATACACAACTTGGTCAATGGGTCAAATCCCCTTTCCCAAGTTTATCAATCCCTTAAATTGTGAGATTTGATCAAAACCCTCTTTCCTTATGGACTCTTTAATCCATAAATATGACAATTCCTTAACTTGTGGATTACTTATTTCTAGAATATTCCATATGCCCATTATCTTTTTAGCCCACTTGTTTCTGACTCATCTGTCTTCGGCCTATTTGTTCTTCGGCCCATCTGTCTTCGGCCCATCAGTCCAGTGGCCCATCTTGGTTGGGCCATGTATTATTTTGATTATTACAGTACCATTTCAATTATAAAACTTTTAAAACTTCAATTTAAGTTCAATCATAAAATAACGTTAACAAAAAAAATAAATAAATAAACAATTGTTTTAAATTTAAGTTCAATCATGAAATAACGTTAAATTGACAAAAAATGAACTGAAAAAAAATAGTTTGCCTAACAAAGAGGATAAAATAATCAATATATATCTTTTCCTCAGTGACGGCCTTTCAACGAATTAGGGTATTTGAAGGTGGCTTTTGCTATTTTATAGGGTTAACTTCATTTACACCCCTTGAGGTTTGTCCTATCATCATTTTGACCTCCTCAAGTTTGCATATCTTCATTTACATCCCTTCATGGTGTGAAATATCTAAAATACCCTTATACCAAATACCCCTTAAATCAATTTAATCCCTAAATCAATTTAAACCTTAAACCAAACACCCCCTTAGAATCAATCTAACCCTTAAACCAAACACCCCAACATTTATTCAATTTAAATTTATTTAATTATCTTTCTTTCTCTCCTCTCTCTCTCTCACAGACCCCCCCCCCCCCCCCCCACACACACACACGCACACACATATATATAGATCTATACATATATATATATATACACACACACACATATTTTCGACTAGAGGGAGGTGGTGGTGGGAGGGGGCGATGCCGACGGGGAGGCGGTGGGACGGGGTCGGCGCCGACGGGGGAGATATATATATATATATATATATATATATATATATATATATATGTGTGTGTGTATATATATATATATATATATATAGATCTATATATATATGTGTGCGTCTGTGCAGAGTGAGTGTGTGTGTGTGAGAGAGAGAGAGGGGGAGAGAGAGAGAAATAAATTTTAAATATTTTTTTAATTTTAAATTTATTTTCGAATTTAGTATTTTTTAAAAATTTAATATATATATATTTGAATTTTATATTTATTTTCAAATTTTATAATTTTTTATATTTTTTTTGAATTTTATAATTATTTTCGAAATTGAATGTATATTATTAGAATTTTATATGGTATTTTTTAATTGGGATAACTTCATTTACACCCCCTGAGGTTTGTCTTATCTTCACTTGGACCCCCTCAGGTTTGCATATCTTCATTTACACCCTCTACTTTTCAATATTCTCATCACTTAGACCCCCTGAACGATGACATCAGCCTGAATTTTTTTTAAAATCCCTAAACTACCCTTAATGTCTTATCCTTATTCTGTTTGGAAACAAGGATAGTGTTTTTATCAATTAGACCCCCTCCCATCATTTAATAATTTAATTTGTATTAAAATTTCAAAATATATATAAAATTTAAAAATATTATAAATTCGAAAATAAATATAAAATTAAAATATATATATAAATTTTGAAATTATTTTTTTTTCAAAAAAACATATTAAATTTCAAAAATAAATATAAAAATCACAAAAAACATAAAAAATTTGAAACAAATATATAATTTTTTTTTAAAAAAACATATAAAATTCAAAAAAATATATTAAATTTCAAAAAAAATTATAAAATCGAAAATAAATATAAAATAAAATATATATATAAATTTTGAATTTTTTTTTAAAAACATATTAAATTCAAGACAAATATATAAAATTAAAAAAAATCATATAAAATTCTAATAATATATATTAAATTTCGAAAATAATTATAAATTTCAAAAAAAATATAAAATTTGAAAATAAATATAAAATTCAAATATATATATATTAAATTTCAAAAAAAAAACTAAATTCGAAAATAAATATAAAATTAAAAAAAAATAATTCTCTCTCTCTCTTTCTCTCTCAAACGCACACACCACACACACACACACACACACACACATACACACACAGATATATATAGATATATATATATATATATATATATATATATATATAAGTCGCCGGCCGACTCCCACCGCCTCCCCGTCGGCGCCGCCCCCTCCCACCACCCCCTCCCCCGATGGGTCTATATATATATATGTATAGATCTATATGTGTGTATATATATATGTGCGTGTGTGTGTGTGTGTGTGTGTGTGTGTCTGAGAGTTAGAGAGAGAGAGAGAGAATAAATATTGAATAGATATTGGGGTGTTTGGTTTGAGGGTTAGATTGATTCTAAAGGGGTGTTTGGTTTAGGGTTTAAATTGATTTAGGGATTAAATTGATTTAAGGGGTGTTTGGTATAAGGGTATTTTAGACATTTCACACCATAAGGGGTGTAAATGAAGATATGCAAACCTGAGGGGTCAAAATGATGATAGGACAAACCTCAGGGGGTGTAAATGAAGTTATCCCTTTTTAATTTTATATATTTGTCTTGAATTTAATATGTTTTTAAAAAAAAAATTCAAAATTTATATATATTTTTTATTTTATATTTATTTTCGATTTTATAATTTTTTTCGAAATTTAATATATATTTTTGAATTTTATATGTTTTTTTTTAATTTTATATATATATTTTTCAAATTTTTTATGTTTTTTGTATTTTTATATTTATTTTTGAAATTTAATATGTTTTTTTGAAAAAAGAAATTTCGAAATTTATATATTTTTTAATTTTATATTTATTTTCGAATTTATAATATTTTTCAAATTTTAATATATATATTTTTGAATTTTATATATATTTTGAAAATTTAATACAAATTAAATTATTAAATGATGGGAGGGAGTCTAATTGATAAAAACATTATCCTTGTTTCCAAACAGAATAAAGATAACACATTGAAAGTAATTTAGGGATTTAAAAAAAAATTCAGGTTAATGTCATCGTTCAGGGGGGTCTAAGTGATGAGAATAATGAATAGTAAGGGGTGTAAATGAAGATATGGAAAATTGAGGGGTCAAAGTGAAGATAGAACAAACCTCAGAGGTGTAAATGAAGTTATCCCTATAGGAGTTTTTATATGCTGTGACTGGTAAACCATCCCAAAATTGCTGACCTGATCTTGTACGTACACGTGTGAAGTAAATCAATTTTTTTGCATTGCAAACTGGAGCCCGTGGGCTGAGTATGAGCCCCTAAGAGCCCAACCTCCTTGGATTTTGAAGAAGGCCTGCGTCCGTGGACCGTGTTTATTTATTTTTCCCCCTCTTTTTTTGTGTGTCAATGGCAAAATAATTGCCTGAACGAAAACTATTAAGTTTAAATAATTCCAAAATATGATCTTTTTCAAAAAATAATTTTTTGAGAAACAAATACACTATTATGCTCCAAAATATGATGTTTTTCGAAATATATTTTTTTTTGCGAAAAATATATACTATTATGTTCCAAAATATGTTTTTTTTCGAAAAATAACTTTTTTACAAAAAGTATATATTATTTTTTCCAAAATAATTCATATTTTGGAAAATAAATATGCTCCCTCCGAAATTTTTTTTCCCGAAATATATATATATATATATTTCTGAATTTATAATTTTTGTGAAAAATATAATTGATTTTTGAAAAATAATTTTTTTAAATGGTTGAATCAACAAACCCCCTTATACTATTGAGGGTAGTTTAGGCATTTTGACTAAAAATGTGAGGTGAGGGGGCAAATTGATGAAATTGAATAGTATATGGGGTAAAGTGGACACAGTAGGAGTTAGTTGATTAAATTGAATAGTATAGGGGGGTTTACTGAAATTAACCTTTTAAATAATTTTGGGAAATCCGCTATTTAAATGGGGTGCAATGGGAGAAAATAAGGGACTGCTTGGTTTGTATATCTGAAAACTATTCTCAAGAATTTTGAGAATAATAGTTTTCTGAGAATAATAAAAATAAGTTATCTGAAAACAACATTTTTATATATAAGTTTTTTTCAGAATTTTTTTTCCAGAAAACTGAATCAAGCATACTTTTTATAAAAAAAATTTATTTTTCAATTTTTTAAAAACAGAAAACTGTTTCAAAAATACAAACCAATCTTACCCAAAACTCTCACTTTCGAGGTGGGGGATAGAGTGGGGTTTGAGATGTCTTATTTGAAGTGACTATAATATTTATATACATTTTAAACTTTCTATTACTACCTATTAGTTACAATTTAAATAGGGTTTACAAAATATTATTGCCCCTTTATAAACTATTTTTGGTAAATCAAAAATACAAACACAATATATATTAAGCAAGAGATCAAATAATGCGAAGAGTAGAAGAGAGAGAGAAGAGCAAATTCAATCGAAATAACAAATTTTATGAGATTCGGTAGCTCCTATTCCACAGTTCAATATTCCTTTCGAGATTTTTCGAAACCTTTCACAATGACCTATCTTTTCGGGTGGAGCGTAAACTTTTTATAAAGGAACTCACAAGCTTCTCACTCTTCCAATAGAACAACCTCTCCAACAATAAGATTAATAAATGTTTTTCGCTAATACACTCGTGAACTCTATAGTTATAAAATGATTTCATAAATCAACACTAAAGTTTATTTACTAGTTACTTCGGCAAAAAGTATAATAATTAAGAATTTTTAATAATAACATTGACTCAAAGTTCTACCTACTAAAATCTTTTATAACCTTATATTTATTGAATTATGTTACAAAAATTTGCATTTAAAATAAATATGTGCATGTTTGATAAAAGAAAGAAAAGAAAATTCTAACTGCAATAATTGAGTTTGTTACGTCGTTACAAAGTTTGATTCTAATTTCTATCACATTGTGTCCACGATCGATATTGCGACTGCGAACCTTGGCCCAAACTCAATATTGTATTTGTTAAGATCTAATAATAGTATGTAGAACTTATCAAATGCCAAAATTAAAGGTATCTAAGTTGATGGTATCTGAGAAGTCTTTCCATTTATCTCCTTTCATTGATTTTGTATAATTTTTTTTCCATTTTTTGAGTACTTCACCTCCTTTTGTTGCATTCAAATTTGAATCTGCCAATTTTAATTATTTTTTAAATTATTGAAATTTCTCAAATCCAAAATTAGTGTTGGAAAAGAATTTGATAGGTTTATTCAATAAGAAATGAGTTATTTGGTGGTGAAGTTGAATAAGTGGTCACATCTAAATTAAACGTATTCTATTAAACGTATTTATTATTCATATATTTTTTTATTTCTTTTTGGCTCCTTTTGTAAATGCCTAATGCTTCATCTTCATCATCATTTTCTCAGTAGAGTGCATTATTAAAAAGATGAAGTGAAGTCCAATAAAAATAGAGATTTGAGTAGCTAAATAAGTTTTCATCTTCATTTTGTGCGCCAATTTAATACATGTATTTTGATTGATTATTCAACTCTATTATAAGTTATTGGTGTATATGAAGGAATACATGATAAAGTACAGGCAACCTAGAAATTAATAAGAACGAAATTTGTTGATAAAAATTGCCCAGAACACCATTGGATGGACATTTGTTTTTCATTGTGCATGAGAACATGATTTATTTGCCTATCATAACATGAGTTTATCAAATACCAACGTTTCATTTCTCATGATTTTCCCACTTATATAGACTACTTTTTGTCAAAATTGAAAATATTAGTAGCGACGCTATAATAAAATGAATAGATATATAGTTGAGTTATAGAGTGAGATATGGGAAGAAATTGAAGTAAATGTTTTAATGGTTAAAATAAAATATTATGTATCGTGCGTCCACCGGAGTTGAGAATCATCATTCAATAGGAGGTTTACATAAATATTTTTGTTTCTATTAGTGTCCGTGAATAGAGGAAGTATTTGAATGAAAACGAAGCAAGAAGCAAGAATTTTGATTCATTAAAATAGGAATCATGTTTAATGAAGGAAATTCGAATTTGTTTGTTTATTTTTTTTTCTTCAAATGAATTTGGATTTGTTTAAAACTCCACTGGAAAAACCCTTAAAACATTTTAGCTACAGTAAAATCATACAAAAGCACCAAAAACATCAAATTTGTAATTTAAATTTTTCTTCAAACATTTAAAAATAAAAGTTATCCCACCACCATACATGCGTGTGTTTCTCTAAGGTGATGTTTGGTAGAAGGAGTTGGAGTGAAATATATGATTTTGGGATGAAATTTATGGTCCAATCCATGTTTGGCAATGTTGGTGTTGGTGCAATAGTGTCAAACTATTGGTACCAAATCCATCATTTTTCACACCATCTCAATAGATGGTTTTGATGGTTTGGTTTGGTTTTCTCACACCAAAACTATTCTTTAACCCAAACCAATTCAATTTGGTGTACCATTGTTTAACTCAAACCAATTTATTTATAATATTATATATATAAATTCGGAAAATAAAATATTTATGAAAAAATAAAATATTTCAAAAAAATCAAACAAAAAAATATATTTCATAAAAAATAAAATATTTCGGGAAAACAAATATTTCTAGAAAAAATAAAATATAATAAAAATATATTTATTTTTTTAAAAAAATATATACAAATTATATGTATTTTTACTGAAATATTTTATTTTTTCAAAATATTTTATTTTTTTGAAATATCTTATATAAAATATTTTATCTATAAATATTTCGAAAAAATAAAATATTTATGAAAAATTAAATATTTCGAAAAAATTAAATATTTAAATATTTTATTTTTAAAACATATATATTTACAAAATGTTATTTTAAATAAATAAAATGTCAAACTATTCCAAGTTACCAAATATGATTGGTTTCAGAATTTCAGCTCATACCAACTCTACCAAACATGGTTTGGTTTTTCAGTTTCATTTTTTCTCACACCAAAACCATCTGCACCAAACATGGTTTCAGTTCAGAATAAACACCACACCAAACCCAACCCAACCCAACCCAACTCCAACCAAACCAAAACCAAAAACCAATACCAGACCGGTTGCCAAACAAGCACTAAGAGTAAGAGATGATTTTGTGGGATCAAATCCTATAATTGGCGCAAATTGCCTTTCACACTAGGCTTAATTTTTTACCGTTATTTTATCTGTATTCAAGCACGGCTGCACGGACCTAGCTTAGCATTAGGGATGGCAATGGGGTGGGGCATGGCTCATCCCCATCCCCGTTTAATTTTGTCACCCCCATACCCGTCCCATAACCAGTTATTAAACGGGACGGGGTAAAACTAGGCGGGAGCGGGGCGGGGCGGGGCGACTTTCCACTTTTAAAAAAAAAATCTTATGCAAACGAAAAATAGTGATTAACTTATTAAATGAAACTTTTAATTTAATATTATTGTATAAGTAGTAAAATAATACATGTAATTTTTTACATATTTGAGATGAGATTGAGACGAGAAGAATGAAGAGGTAAGGAAATTAGGATTTGGTATGAGATGATAACTAAAAATAAATAAATTTAGAGACTAAGGTTTACTTGTGGATATGTACTTATATAGGTATATAAGTGTAATATATATATATTAATAAGGGTAAGTATGTAATTTACTATATAAGCGGGGCGAGACGACCCTCCCCCATACCCGTCCCGGAACCCCGCCGGATTTTTTCCCCTTTCCCTATACCCGCCCCCATTTATTTAATCGGGTCTCCAAACCCACTTAAATCGTGGTGGGGTAGGGTGGTTTCTGTCACGTCCCTAAATTCCAAAGACTCTCGAACCGGAACATCCGAGGAATCCGGGTTGTGATCCATACAAGGAGCGACCAATTAAAATCCTAAATAACCATAAAACGAATGGAATATTATTAATAACAATAATTCCATACATAATCAAGTGGAAGCTAAACCAAATGATACATAAGGCACATCGAGGCGCCGAAAGAATACATCTCTATAACGATGCAACGATACCAAATACAAGGAAGGGATATGCCAATAGACTAGCTCTCAAGAAATACAACAACAGTTTTAATACAGGGGACAAGTAAAGGAAATTAAAATGAAACAACTCTACGTATGACCATCCCAAATCCCGCAACAGCATCCATAACACTCCGTGTCCAACCAGAACCCGTAATGAGAAAACAAAAGAAAGGTGTCGTTGCACCATATGTTATCCGTAGTCGAAACAATTCCTGCAAACTGGTGTTTGGGACACCAGGCAAAACAACGTCGGGGTGAGCTCATCAAAGCCTTATAGGAGAAAGGAATCGTAACTATCACATCCTCCAACCGTCTAAGTCGAGTGCGAACCAACTCGTGTACATGCATCTACCTTAGGTCAGTCAAATGTCCCACATTACACTTATGCCAATATGAGACCCCGAAAACATATCCTTCTAGTCCCCTACCATGCATCAACAAATTGGGCAACTAGCACGTAGTGAAACCATATCACAACAACATATAATAAACGCACACACATATATATATATACACGTATATATAGAGAGAGATATACAACTAATACAAGCCACGCGATACAAACCACCTCATAGATCACTACGACTGTCAGTCCAGCACTAAAAATCCACACAACACCCATCACGAAAACACGGGAGAAACACTCTTATTCATAACACCCAGGAAGGATAACAATCACACTTACCAAATCACGAGCATATCAAGCTCCAAAATCTCCAATCACTATCAAACCATACCACTAATCACTTAACATATCCCTCCCTACCATCCGTACACCTAACATAGGGGTGAAATAATCATTTCAACCTAAGGGAAGTCACAAAGGTTACCGAAAATCAAAAGGGAAATGAAAGGGATTAAACAATCCATCAAACCGACTACTTCAAGGTTACATGTTCACCCAAGGGTAAAATGGTCATTTCAATGGGCGAAAAAGTACTTTCAAGCTTTACCCCACCTATTTGGACATAGGTCAAACCATAGAAAAAAATGGAATTGAATTCAAGGCCACGATGCGAGAGATATGAATTTTTGAAAATGACATCGGATAACACCAACCCAAACAAAAAGTTAAAGTACTTCTCTTTCACCAATGGTAAAAATTCATTTCAAGTGCAAATAAATGATTTAAAATTTTATATCAAATATTTGGACATAGGAAAGACCCTAGAAACAAACGATACCTAAATCAAAGCCACAAGATGAGAGATATACAATTTTGAAAACGGTATCACACAACACTGATAAAAACGGAAAGCTGAAGTATCTCAATTTCACCAAGGGTAAAATAGTTATTTCAAGGTAAAATTGAATTTTCAAAGTACGAATACAAAATTTGGACCTAGAACATGCCATAGGAACAAACGAGACCTAATTCAAAGGTGCGAGACGATATATATGAATTTTTGAAAATGACATCGGACAATGCTGACCCAAATAGAAAGTTTAAGTACCCCTCTTTCACCAAGGGTAAAACAGTCATTTAAGGGGTAAACTGGTCATTTCAAAGTACAAATAAAAATTTCGAACTTAGGATAAGCCATAGAAACAAACGGAGCTCAATTCGGAGTTGCGAAGTGGGAGAAAATAATTTTCGAAAATCGGACTTCGCATGCCACTCAAACAACCCTGCACTGAAAATTTCAAAAATACTAATTTTTTTCTAAGTATTGGGAAGTTGATCTACCGCCAGATTTGAGGTTTTTCTCTAAAGTTCAAATATGCAAAAATGCGAGATTTTGCAATATGGCTCCGTTTTTCGCGCCGTCAGTCCCGAAAAATAATAAATATTGAAAAAGGGAGTTTTTCATTGGAGGACCTAAAAAATAGTTACCGAGACCTCAGAAAACGCGTAAAACGTAAACTTTGTATAAAAGTGATTTTTGTAAGTTTTATAAAATCTTCCGTCTTGCCCCCGGTCTTCGTTTTAGTATAACCCTGACTTTTAAAATGTGAAGACCTTTTCAAAATAACTCAGAACCATTTCAAAACTCAAAATTTTAGTCAGGGTTACGGGGGTGAGCGGAAACGGATTTTTCACTTAAAGACCAAATTGACTCAAATGCAAGTCTTATGAAAAATCCGTTTTTGGGAAAACAAACCGAAACACCAACACAAAGACCAAAGTGAATTTGTAAACGCTCAAATGGAGCAAAAGAATGAAGAACCGAAGTTAAAAAGCAACTCGAAGGGAAGGGCAAGTGACTATACGCAAAGGCACTAACTCTAACCTAACCATACTAAGTTCGACATCCAAATCTCTAAACTCTATAACGACTTATTCAAGAATGTCCACAACTCTAATGACATTCCTATCCTTAAGATCGCTAAATGAACCTAGTGGCCGTTGCCACGGAACCAACTAGTTCCAAATCAAAATCTCTTCTGATTCTTTCAAACCTCAATTTTTACATTTGAAACCACACCACATAGGTTTCTAACAACATCAAATGGTCATCATACACAATCAACCAAGATCACAAACTATCATCCGTCTTCTCAAATTTCTTAACTCACATTCTACTTCATAATCCACTACCGACTCTACTTACCACAAGAAAGTCATTAAACCACTTATACTACCACCGAAGTCACATAAGTACATATCAACAAGTATAAGCATTCATCTCATGTTATACTTTGAAACAATGCATGCAAATCATATTCTCACATTATCCAATTTCACTTGAGCACTTTAATGACATATGAATTATATATTTCAAAATCCACATTAAACATACTTCTCCACCACATAGGATAATATCATAATCCACATGTAAACATAAATCACATATTAGCAACTCAAATGCAATGTGACTCACACACCTCACGGTACACACGCCACCACACACACCCTGGTCAACATGATCATTCTCTAATCCTTCACTTTGAGGATACAAGCTCATGAAGGAAGGTAGATTTATCGTACCGTTCTTCCCAAGTGCTTTTGATACTTACACTTTTAACAAGGAAGATATCAAACATGACGCGGTCGTGCCATAGGATTTGGACAAGTCCCCCCCTATAGTCTCTGTTTCTCGGAAGACTAGTTACGTAGGAGTAAGAACCACCCCCTGGCCAGTTGTTACGACGATCCAAAACAAATCTACTCACGCATAAATACACAAATGGACGTAGACCACAACAATTGAATTCTCTCTACAAAAGGTGAACTCATATGCAATATGTATTAATGGGCCATGCACCAACATAAATATGTATCTCATCATATTTATAAACAACATTCTCAACATGTCAACACAAATGCTTTTCATCATTCAACATGCTTTTTAAATCTCATTTAAAGCAATAATCAACAGGAATGTTTTCTCATGCATCATTCATGTTCTAAATCATCAAATTGTCCTTTAATACACAAGGATAACATTTTTATTCATTTAACATGCTTATATCTCAATTAAAGCATTTCAATCACAATGATACATTATCATGCACAATTAATGTTCCAAGTCATCAAGTTATCATTTAATTCACAAGGATAACCATTCCATTCTTTTAAACATGCTATTAGTTTAATTCAAACAAGTTTCCCACAAATCACATCTCAAACATAACATAGATTCCCAAAATACCTCAAAAGTGCTAACCAAATGAGCTAGCATAATCTCACTACCAAGGATACATCCCTAATACCTATATACACATATGTATAATTACACTTACATATATACACAACTATACCCACATACATATACACATATATAGGCATATAAGCATACTTTAATATGAGAAATCTTAAGAACAACCACCCAACTAGCATGCATCATAGTCATATTCAATATCATCACCATATACTCCATACTGAAGGGTTAATTCACATAAACATGTTCAAACCCTAATTTCACAATTTCAAGGATACACTTAGAAATTACATCTAGGGTTAGGAATCCTATAATCAAACTCATACCTACACAATCAAAGGATGAACTAATTAAGAAGTTTTCCTCTACCTCAATGAAGAGCAAAGCCAAACCACAAGGCAAGGCCTATGAAACCCTAGCTCTTCCCCAACACCAAAATCAAATAAGCAAATCGGTGGAAAGCTTCACCGTAGTCCTTTAACAAGGAATCAAACTCCAACACAAGAGGAGAATAAGAATCATGAAGTGGTTTAACAAGAAACCCAAAACTAGGGTTTGAAAGGAAACACACAAGGAAGGAATAACACTTGTCAATCCTTGGCTCAAACCAAAGAAAAGAACACCATGAACAACTTCCATGTTGATGACCACATAAAACTCCCAACATAGGGTGATGAAATCAACCCATAAGTGGAGAAGAAACAAGAGGGAAAAGAGAGAGCAAGAGTTTGTGATATAATGAAAGTCTTGCAAAGTGAACCAACCCTAAGAGTTGTAGAGATTCTCCACTCACAAATCTCACCATCCAATGGTTGAGAATAAAGCAAGGAAATGAAGGCTTAATCTAAGGGCCACAAAGTAGTCCTGTCATTGGAAGACTTAAACCAATACACACCACTCTCATACACTTGCCAAACAAGGCCTTAACATCCAAGGGTTGAGAATAAGGCAATGAAAATGAATAAAGGATCCAAGGGTTGATATGAAGTCTTGCCAAGTGAAAGACTAAGAATAATGGATTCTTGAATTTAAGTGTTATCCAAACACGACACTATGATCCAAGGGTTGAGAACAAAGATGGGAGGAGAAGATCAATGGCTATAAGTGAGACACCTCATAAAAGTGGGAAATGACCAATTTTTTCCCAACTTAGGGTTAATTACAAGAGTGTCATCATGTCTCTTAATTACCCTTCTACCCCTTGTCATCCTGTCTATTTATTACTATGTTATTCATACCCCAACACTTAGTCAAATCTCTACACTTTCCACTAAGTTCTCTAAATTTGAAAATACTTTTACCCTTCGGTCATTTCTTTCCCGAAATCATTTTTATCTATTTTCATTATTCACAAAATGAAAATATAACAAACAATTCACATAAGTGCTACACCGGAACGTTTACAATAAACTAGGGTAACACGTTCGGAAACGCAATAAGATTGTCGAAGCTCCAACGAGAAAATGTTGCCACAAACTCAAGTAGTCGTCAACGAACAATAAATCCCGAAGCCAGAAGCGAAAGTTCATGAAGTCGTCCCGCTAAGTCCGAAACTTAAACGCAAAAAAATTTACACGTACTAAGATTACTCAAGACGTCGTGAATAAGTGACGTCACAAAATGTTAACATTTGAAAAAGAATTTCAGAAAGGATAAAGGAAACGCGGGGCGTTACAGTTTCCCACGGGGGCAGGGATTTTTGTCATCCCTACTTACCATAGGACTAGTGGGGGAACTGAATTTTTTATTTATTTATACTTTAAGCCTAAAAAATATTGAAATTATAAGATAGCTCCACTAAAATTAAACTATGCCCCGACAGAAATTACAGGGAAATTTTTTTTTTGACCCTCCCTCAACTTATTTTCTAGATCCGTTACTGTCTATATTGGAAAAAATATTCATTTCATTTCTTATCTTGCTCGACTTTGGTCCATAAAGAATTTGATGGACCACAGTTCATCTGGTAACTAGGGGACTCTACCGATATGGGCCCTACATAATATCAGATGAATTGTGCTCATCTGATCTCTTTGGTGAGGTGAGAGAAAGAATGGATTATTATTATAAGATGGAGTTAGTGGTCCTGTCCCTCAGTTTTATGGTTGGGCTTTTTGTCATGTGGTTCTACATCCATCGGTTTGGCCGTTCATTGCTTTGGGCTTACCCCACACTTATTTCGAAAAAAAACAAAAGGAAAAATTTCTACGTTTTCCCTTTTTTGTTTACCTTCTTTTGAGTCTTTTATGATATTTTCATTTATTTACCTTAATCAACTATAACTAAACATATACGGGTTCAAACTGAACACCATAGATGTTTTGAACATTTTTTAAACTAGGGGGTTTAATGCACTTAGCCCTTTTAATTATTTATTTTTGCTTTTAAAACTTGTTAAGAAAGAACATTAAAGCTTAAAAAGAAGGGATAATTTCATTTACACCCCCTGAGGTTTGTCCTATCATTATTTTGACCCCCCCAGGTTTGCATATCTTCATTTACACCCCCTCATGGGGTGAAATGTCTAAAATACCCTTATACCAAACACCCCTTAAATCAATTTAATCCCTAAATCAATTTAAACCCTAAACCAAACACCTTCTTAGAATCAATCTAACCCTCAAACCAAACACCCCAATATCTATTCAATTTTTATTCTCTCTCTCTCTCTCTCTCCTCTCTATCTCCCTCTCTCTCTAACTCTCAGACACACACACACACACACGCACACACACATATATATATATATACACACACACACACATATATATAGATCTATACACACACATATATAGATCTATACATATATATATATAGATCCATCGGGGGCGGCGGGAGGGGGCGGCGCCGACGGGGAGGCGGTGGTGGGAGGGGTCGGCCGGCGACTTATATATATATATATATATATATATGTGTGTGTGTGTGTGTGTGTATATATATATAGATAGATCTCTATCTATATATGTGTGTATATATATATATGTGTGTGTGTGTGTGTGTGTGTGTGTGTGTGTGGTGTGTGCCTCTGAGAGAGAAAGAGAGAGGAGAGAATTAATTTTTTTTTTAATTTTATATTTATTTTCGAATTTAGTTTTTTTTTTTGAAATTTAATATATATATATTTGAATTTTATATTTATTTTCAAATTTTATATATTTTTTGAAATTTATAATTATTTTCGAAATTTAATATATATTATTAGAATTTTATATGGTTTTTTTTAATTTTATATATTTGTCTTGAATTTAATATGTTTTTAAAAAAAAATTTAAAAATTTATATATATTTTTGATTTTATATTTATTTTCGATTTTATAATTTTTTTTGAAGTTTAATATATTTTTTTGAATTTTATATGTTTTTTTTTTAAAATTTTATATATTTGTTTCAAATTTTTTATGTTTTTTGTGATTTTTATATTTATTTTTGAAATTTAATATGTTTTTTTGAAAAAAAAATAATTTCAAAATTTATATATGTTTTTTAATTTTATATTTATTTTCGAATTTATAATATTTTTTAAATTTTAATATATATTTTTTCAAATTTTATATATATTTTGAAATTTTAATACAAATTAAATTATTAAATGATGGGAGGGGGTCTAATTGATAAAAACACTATCCTTGTTTCCAAACCGAATAAGGATAAGACATTGAAGGTAGTTTAGGGATTTTAAAAAAAATTCAGGCTGATGTCATCGTTCAGGGGGTCTAAGTGATGAGAATATTGAAAAGTAGGGGGTGTAAATGAAGATATGCAAACCTGAGGGAGCCCAAGTGAAAATAAGACAAACCTTATGGGATGTAAATGAAGTTATCCCTAAAAAGAAAACATGATTTAATTTGCATCATTGTGTACCATATAAGCAGCAATAAGAATAATCACTGCCGATTTTTTATAAGATTCTGCTCAAAGGCGAATTCCTGTGTTGTTCGAAAAAGTGGAGAATCCAGATTTGACGTGTTTATTCATTTCGATAACTTTATCATATTTATTTTTACTCTGAAGTTTGTTTTCCTAAATTTTTTATTAAAATTATACCAATGAATCATGTCTAATCTACGTATTTTGTCATCAATAAGAACCGACATCTTTTGGTAAGATTTGGAGGATGATATTGATAATTCCCATAGTCCATAAATTGATAAAATTGGAACAATAGAAAACTTGTGTCTTTTCCACAAAATGTACTGAAAGAGGTGCAGTACATAAATGATGCAATTTCATTATTGCTTATTTGTTCTCATAAGGTTAAAATGTCCTCGGAGACAATAATAAAAGAAAATGAATCCGAAAGGGATTGGCCTAGATGGAAATATTTTGAGACTTGGTATCTCAAGAAACATGATATATCATATTTGAAATCTATTAAGTGCAAACAATTAGATTTCAGATTTTGCAAGTTGAATGTTGGCTCCAACTAATTCACTAACCTAGGCAAAATGATATCCATCCCCAAAGAATTGAGTAAGGCTCGAACTACCTCTGTTGTCGTGGCCTCAACAAATGGTTGCATCCGTAACATTCAAAGATAAAACTTGATACTTCCGGAAGCACCAAATTCTTTTCAACTATTCTCTGAAGACATACTTTTGCTACATAAAGTAATTTAAATGAGGACTTCCAGTGAGTTTTTTTAATTGATTTCGGCAATTATAATAAAAATTTGAATAGAAAAAAAGTCTAATTGCCCATTACGAATCAAAATGAAAAAGGGAAAGGATGAAATAACACTAGATTGACTTTCAAAGAGACATGAATCTTATCTCTTCTCTATTAACACCCAAAGCAAAAGATACGAAAGCTTGGACTTTTAAAGAGAAATCAATCTTATCCTATGAATCCTACCCCTGTCGGACACGCCTTCAACATGTGTTCGATGCCTCCCCATGGCTAGAACTCTTTTAGCACTAAAATAATTTAGGACATTTCATTTACATGTTTAGGAGATTTCAAGAACACGGTTTTTATAACAAATTTTAAACACTTTGATGATACGACACTATAATTTTAATATAACTTAAAAAAGCATTATGAAATATAAAATATAGTATAAGAAAATAATAATTGTAAGAACATTTATTTATTAATGACATGATTCTGATAAAAAACTATGTTAAAAGTTTCATGTTTTAAATTGAGTTGTTAAGTGTTATAATGATAAAAAATTTATGTGTAAAATCAAGTATAAAGTGATGAATATACAAAGGATAATGAGTGAAACAATGGCTGGAAGTGACAGTGCAATGAAGCAAAGCTTTCAGAAAAATTTGTATTTTGTTCCACTGAGTACTCGGTGGGAACTTTACTGAGTACTCGGTAAGTTGCGAATTTTCGCACGTTTACGCAAAAATGGTAAATGATGGGACGTCAGGTGTATAAAAATATGTGGTTAAAAATAACACCTTAACGACTTTAGGTTTTACCTTACGCAAACACACGTATCAATTGTAAAATAACAAAATGACTTAAGTAAGGGATATCGATCCCACAGAGACTGAGATTGTTCACTTTAATAATTTAAAAATACTGAATTATATTTTCTGAAAATTGTTAGTTTTGGTGGTTGAAGACCAAATTATCTATTTTAACTAAAATTATTTAGAAAACAAATTAAATTGGTTTGTGATTAAGATGAGAGAGAAAACTAGGATTTTCATCACTCCACCACTAACCGCATAATATAGTTTATCTATGTAATAATTGTAAGAGGGCAATCCATAACTGTGAATCAGGTCGTACCACAAATAGCTAAATACGACCCCAAAAAGGAGTACCATCAACCGGGTCGCGACAACCCGTCTCATGACTGACCTAACTAGTACATGCAAATTATATTACTATAATCTACTCCTACTGTATGAAAAAAAAACTAAAGCATGTCTATATTAAATTGCCAAGGCACGACCTGTGTCAACCTAGGGTTTCAAGTTTCATTACCACAATTGTGTAGAAAATCATGATTAAGCATCGAGTTCTAGCCCATAGTGAATAATCATAATTGTGCAAAACTATATATTCATTTAATCTAAGACAAGAATTTAGAATAAACATATACTTTTATATTGCAAATTAATACGATTTCTTAACTATTACAGTCATCACTGTATGGTCAATAGTTTCCCCTCTATACAATTAAAAATAATAAAAGAACTACATTACTTGGCTAGAGTTTTACTAGAAAACCGTAGATACCAAGTTAGTTGGTCATGGAAGATGGTGACTGCATCGTTGATGTAGAAACACTCTTCATAGTATTCTTCTTCGGATCTCTAGGTTTGAATATGACTCTCAATAACAACAAGTATGAATGAATGAACAACCTCCAAAAACTCACGTATAAACTCTCCAACTCAACAGAACTCCAGCTAAAACTCCCTAACTCTGATGCATGGTCTTGTATATATAGGCAATGGAATAGAAATGCCATTTTCAGTATTTTCACACTAAAAACTCATGCAAACCCTAACTTCTCATATATATAAGTGTATATACATGTATATAAAAGTCTGGAGTTGCAGACACGTCTTCCAATTAAGTTGAGGGATGAAACAGGAAAAATCCACAAAAAATCACCAAAAAGTTACCGCACCTACGCTTGAAGCGTAGGATACACTTCAAGTGTACTAGGCCTACGCTTCAAGCTTAGGTCCAAGCGTAGAAATGTGATTTCCAGCCACTTTTTGAAACTGGAAGCGTAGGCAAAAACGTATGTATTTTGTGGAAAATCACTTTTCTCCGTAAATGCACCAAAACGTCCGTCTCGAACCCACAATACTTTTTGCTGAAGATGACGGCTTCTGAAAATGCCATTTTTGTCTCGGACTGCCACTTTGACTCTCCTCTTGGATAGAAAGAAAATACTCTTCAGTTAATTCACCGAAGTTAGCTCTATTTCTTCATTAAGTTCCTGAAACATGTCTTAACACGCAAACGTAATAAAAATACCAAATAATGGAATGAAATAACATAACAATAGTGAGTTAAGGGGTCAAAATGACTAATATTTGACACCTATCACACCCCCAAACTTACATATTGCTAGTCCCTTAGCAAAAACTCAGAGAAATTTTCTTGTGATGATTTTCTTAATCTAACTATTCTAACTAATCTAACCTAATCCATTACTTTCGTGAGGATCAACGATTACGCTTAACACGTGTAACAACCCTTTTAAACCCCTAGGTTACCCCTAGTGGACGAGTGAAATCTTGTGAATGTTTCCAGTAATGGTACCTACAAACATCTCAGTTCTCTATAATCACGCAGTCATGAGTTCACACACAAATTTAACTAAGTCGTGATACAATGCAAAAGACAACATGGATGCAAATACTCCCACTTACTACCGAACAACAATTATGTCAAGCTTTGTGTTATGAATGGTTCCCACTAAAGTGAATGATTTTCGTTACTTTCTATTCTCAATCCAGACAACCTTCTGTGATTTTGTGAACACTCAACTATTTTATTTAAGTTTCTCTTCTCCTACTTCATTGATCAAACTTTTCCATTTTTAATAAAAACATATATTTCCATCTTTCCACTTTTCATTCCTTTTTGTCTTTCTAAGTCTCCAGACTTTCCACAAGGGATTTTTAGTCCAGACCAACTGGGCCCGAGCTTCTTCCATGGGATTTATGTTCATCAGTATTCTCGCCTTTAAACACTAACAATGATATTGGTGATACCAAGACCCGGTTACTCAGATCAAAGAACTACATTTTGCACTTTTTTTTTTCTTTTCTCAAAATAATTTTTTTTTTCAATTTACTCCATTTCAACCATAACATATCTCATTCTCCCCTTTTATTATGGCAAAATTATTTTTCAACTATATAGTCAAAAATCAACCTATTTCTCATAGTGAATGTGTGTTTGTGCTTATAGGTCAAAGTCGTCCTTCTTGATTTCAATTTCACACATTCACTCACTCATGTAAAACAATATCACTTCACTAACTTGATCTAATTATTACTCTCATAAATGGGAATATCACATTACATACTACTCATGCATCATATACAAAAATTCAATCAAATTGTAATGCAAAATATTCATGTGTGAAAACAAATAACTACTCCAAAATTTTAAAATTTCAAATTTTTCTCGAAAATTTTCCTTCCTTATAATTTTATACCCTTACCCCCAAACTTAAATCATACCATGTTCTCATGGTAAAAAATAATATAGGAAAACAGATACAGTTACCGTTGAAGCTTAATTTTGGATTCCAAAACAAAACATGAATCCCATTCCCCAAACTTGAATTGAATTACTTGTAGATATACGCAACATGGCAAAAATACCCAATCATAGCAAGAGAAAATAAATTTCAAAAATATCTAGAAATTCACACAAATTTTTCAAGGAATCACAAATTCTTTTTTTTTTTTTTAGAACAAACATAATAAAAAAACCGATTTGGCCTTAAGGGACTACAATCCTAAAATGAGATAAAATAAACAAAGACGTGGCCTTAAGGGTCTACTGTCCCTAAAAATAAAATAAAACATAACCAAAAAAAATCCTAAACCTAAATCTAAACCCTAATCTTTCTCCCCTTCTTCATCACTTGAGACGACGCTTTTCAACCATATCCGGTAGTCTGCAGTCTTTTTCAACTTTTCCAAATCTTCCTCCGGATATATCTCCATAATTGTCCACCGCATTTCATACAACTCCTCTATCCTATCACCCAACTGCTCAACAATGATCTTTGATAACAGAAACGAGTATGGAAGATAATGTTCAAATCTATTGGCACCCGCCTATTCTCTACTCACAATTGCTCGAGTAATCAACATCTCAGCCATAATCAATGTTGTAAGACACACTTCATACCCATGGGTTAGGGCATACAAAGTTCTAAGCATAACGTGATCTCTTACACTAGTTCAATTATTGGGCCAAAGTTGAGCCGCAACGAAACAATCTAAATAAAGTAGATCCGACTTCAACCACTAATTATCACATGTCCTATCTTTTGGATCTGGTACTGCACGCAATTCCCGAACCATTTCCTCATCCTTATGTGGCCATACTATAAGATGTTCCTTCAATATTCCTTTTAAATTTTTCGGAGTACCGATTGGTATATTCCACACATTGAAAATACTTCTTCTTCCAATCACAATAGGAGCATTCCACTGAGTCACTTTAGTCTTTATCACCTCAAATCCTGGCGGTCCCAAAATTATCATATTTTCATAGAATTTTCAGACCAAGCCTGGAAACACATTTTCACCCGCTTGTTTTTCTAAAATTTTCAATCCTTGTTCTCTAAGGATTTTCCTTCCGGGCGTAATTAATACTTGATTCATCCTCTCCGGATGAAATATCTCTTCAAATTGCAACCTACACTGCAAAAACGATTTTTGGTATGGTTCCGACTCGTAGCTCATTCATTCGTGCTCGTCATATCGACATATGGTTCCGTACCTTCTATGAATTCCTCCGGATCAGAATAATCTTCATTAGCATTATCCATACTAACCCCCCTCGAGATAGAAAGAATAAAAGAAGAATATTTAACTCTTATGCTCACTTTTTGAGAATTATGAATTGTGAATTGTGTATACTCTATGGATGTATTTATAAATGGATGTAGTAGAATTAGAAGAGAAAAATGATTGAAAACCCGTAGCTGGCTAGGAAAGGGGAAACAATAACTAATCCAACTCCAACTTATATTCGCATTTCGTCTCCTTGTCAGATTAGAATTACTCTAAAAAGTCTACAAAAACCTACAAAAGAATCCTAAAAATAACTTAAATAAATCCTAATACAAGTATAGATACAAGCCATGACAAAAATACCCCTCAAACGGGTCAATTTTGCAAAATTTTAAAACCCATCCCGATGTACCCTATGCTCCAAGGTAGCCTACGCTTCAAGCGTAGCTACGTAGGTTGGCCTAAAATTTTGTTTTTTTTGTTTTTTTTTTAACTATACTCATCAATCCAACACATATACACCACCAAACTTAAACGCACAAATGTCCGCATAGTGCATTTTTAAATTATTGAAAGAATTCAAACTATCAGCACATGTAAAATACGCGTAAAAATCCGGGGATATATCCAGCTCTATATGATTGATTAGCAAAACTTTAATTTTATACACTATGAAAATGTCTAAAACATTTAGAAGATAATCGTTCAAGCAGTCACATCAATCCCTATACGAAACTATTTGCTCGACAATTTATCTCTAATGTATAAAAATAAATGAAATAAAAACAAAAACCTAACTTAAAACTAAACTAAGCCTTATCATTAAAGGGCGGTGGCGTAAATGGAATCTGCACACCCATATGTTGACTCATATAGCCAAACCAATGAAATAACCGCCTCTAATATCTCCGTCGAACCTGTCTCTCCTCTGCCAAAGTCTGATCTAGCCCCTGCATCCGTTCAATCAGAGCATCAAACTGTACCTGAGACAGAGTAACAGTACCACCCACAGGTACCTCCGGCAATACAACCTCCTACTCAGCAGTCGACATCTATGGCATATCCACATCATCAACAACCTTAGCCTCCTGAGCCATACCCGCATCAGCCTGACCAACATCAACAGCTTGTTCCTGGGCCTGCGCACTTGGTAATACACTGAACAATGGTCGGCATCTCATAATATCATCAGCATGCAGCCGGGTCCAGACAGCAGTCCACATCCTTTTGGTATACGGGGTACCCTTTCTATATATGTTACACTAACCCATATCCATCTCGATCTCGGCATCCAGCACAATCTTCATCACCAAGCACGAGAATCAAATCTGAAACAGACGTTGACCAACCTTGGTCTCTTTGCACTGGTGAATATAATGTGTATATAGGCCATCCCATAAAATACGTGGGATAAAAATCCACTGCTCGAACTCAAATGTATAGTGGAGGGCCAGAAATGGCGCATAACACATGGTCACGTGGCTGTGCGGAAGAATCTAAGATCAAACTATCACATCCCTGAACCTAGCATAGGATGATAATTCGCCTTCTTCGTGCAGTTCAGATGAACATCGGCCCACTACCGAGCAGTCTGAAGTGTAACCAACTCAGATTTAGATGGTAGTATCTCAGGCATATGTGGGAACACAACATTCAACTCGGGTGGACACTTGTTTGGAATACCCCACGCCTCAGCAATAGTCTGGGGAGTAATCTCAATCTTTGTACCTCGGACCATTGTCTGTAGTCTCAACCCCTTGCTGAAATGACGCATATGGAACCAGTACTCCCGGATCATATCCTCACAAATGTGTCGGGTGAGCGGGGCAAGAATAGGCAATAGACGTCGAGCCCTCAATCGGCCGATCTTCCAGGTAGGTACTAGCTGTAAATCCTAAAATATCTATAATAAATATGTCCGCTCCTGTTGATACCCCCTTTGGATTGCCCGATCTAGTAAATCCTCTACTGATGCTATCCGGGGCCTAGGTAAATATGTAGTCAAAACTCTGGGGTCACCCTCCACAAGTGGCTCTGGTACCCTCTTATCGCCCTGCGTGGCATCCTCCTCCTCCTCAACGACATCTTTATCTATATCCTCATCCATCTCCTCAGCCTGTTGCTCCAACATAAGTGGCAGTGATGGTGCCCGTGGAGCAACTGGCTCAACTACCAAGCGACCATGTGGTAATAAGATGTTGCGCCCCTGAGTATAACTCTCTGGCACCTCTGCCTCAACAAACGAGGAAGATGAGGATGCCGAGTCGACATACTGTGGTCTCCTGGCGTGTGTGCTATGGCGGCGAATAGGGGATGGTGCAGGAGATGATGATCTAAACCTCTGTCGCACCGGTGGATCAGCTGCAACGACGGCCTGAGCCACTCGCCTCACCGACACCTTGGTCCGTGCCATGCCTATAATAGGGAATTTTTGAAAAATAAGCGATAATGAACCGAACACTGAATCAAACTCAAACTATATCTAAATATATCTGATATGACGATTAAACAAGCTTTCGTCCCCAAAATTCGATATTTAATCCGTTTTTGAAGTCGAAAAACTTAACTTTTTTTTTTTTGAAAACGGATCAAAACACGATTTTGATCGGAATCGTTCATCAATACTAGTTTAGAATAGTTAAATAAGTCATATGAAATCAAATTAATAGAAAAAAACTCACCGAATCGAAAGAAACAATGATTTTCCAAAAATTTAGTTTCGGAGACTTTTCGAGTTCTTCACATGAATCCGGACAAATCACCAACTGATTCGATAATCTGCTGGCCAAGAATGATGAGGAATCGGATGGGTAAATGGTAGGATCAAACCTCTCAAACAATGGTGGAGAATTGAGAGAGAGCAAAGAGTTTTAATGGAATGAGTGGGGGGAAATTGACGACGGGCCTATTTATAACAGGCCCGTAACTATGCTTCAAGCATAGCTTGACCTACACTTAAAGCGTAAGTCCCTGGCCCCAAAAAAAAAAATTTTGCTCTTTTGCCGTCGTCTCGTCCCATCTTCAACTTCACTCTTCGTAAAATGCTTCCTAGGCTTCATTGACACTCTATACTTAAATGATGATGGCCTCGCGACTCGATTTTACGGACTCGATCTTAAATGCTGAAATAACTAAATTATTGTCTACAAATACAAACTATGTTTCAAAGCTACTTTTCTTTACCTAGTACTAATGTTTAACGTTGTTGGTATGGCAGTGCCGTTTCTCAATACTCCGGATCAAGTTTATCCAACTCAGCTGGTGGTTTAGTTAAATTGATCGTTTCTACCACACATTCAACTAGTTGCACCTCTATATAATGCTTCAATCTCTATCCATTCACGAAAAACTTCTTTCCAATGTCAGGATCATCGATCTCCACTGCTCCATGGGGGAAAACCTTCGTAATCTTGTATGACCCATCCCATCTCGATTAGAGCTTGCTAAGAAACAACTTGAGTCTCGAATTAAACAGCCAGACTTTTTGTCCGGGCTCAAAAACGTTATTTCTAATATGTTTATCATGAAATGCTTTTGTTCGAGCCTTGTAAATCCGAGAGTTTTCATACGCATTATTTCTCAACTCCTCAAGCTCTTGAAGTTGGAGTTTCCACTATGCACTGGCTTTCTTTATATCGAAATTCAATCTTTGAACAACCTAATATGCTCGGTGTTCCAGCTCTACAGGGAGATGACACGTTTTACCATACACAAAACGATATAGCGACATACCAATTGGTGTCTTAAACGCAGTTCTGTACGCCCAAAGTGCATCATTTAACCTTCGTGGCCAATCCTTCAAATTTGGATGCACAATTTTTTCCAAAATATTTTTAATCTCCCTATTATAAACCTCTACTTGACCTTGTGATTGGGGGTGATATGGCATACCAATTCTATGAGTGACATCATACTTTTCACAAAGCGCAGAAAGAAACTGGTTGTCAAAATGGCTTCCACCATCACTGCTCAGAACTCTTGGTATACCAAATCGTGAGAAAATGTTCGATTTTACAAATTCTTCCACCATGTCATAGTCAGCACGTTTGGTGGCTATCGCTTCTACCCATTTCGAAACATAATCAACCCCCACAAGTATGTACTTCTTCTTATCTGTTTTCGGAAATGGTCTCATAAAATCAATACCCCACACATCAAATAATTCTATAATTAGAATCGAGATTAAAGGAATCATGTCTCTTTGAGATATGGACTCAAGCTTTTGACATCGCAATCATGTTTTCCAAACTCAAAAGCATCTTTGAATATGGAAGGCCAGTAAAATCCACTTTGCAACACCTTATGGGTTGTCTTCTGAGCTCCAAAATGCCCTATATACTCTAATGTGTGACAAAACATCAGTATGCTTTTCACCTCACTCTCGGGGATGCATTTTCTAATAATCTGATTAGAGCAATACTTGTACAAACGCGGATTATCCCAGATATAAAATTTGACTTGGCTGAAGAATCGGTCTTTCTCATTCTTAGACCATCCTTTTGGTATTCGACTTATGGCTTTATAATTGACAATGTCAGCATACTACGGTATTTGTTCGACCACATCCACACTGAACAGATGTTCATCTGGGAAAGAATCCTTAAGAGGAGTAATTTCCTTTGTGGATTCGACAATAATCCTTGACAAATGATCCGCAACAGCATTCTCTGAACCCTTTTTATCTTTGATTTCCAGGTCGAATTTTTTCAACAACAGAATCCACTGAATCAGTCGGGGCTTAGAGTCTTTCTTCGTCAGTAAATGTCTCAAAGCGGTATGATCCGAGTAAATGACAACCTTGGTGCCTAATAAATATGATCAGAATTTATCCAAGGCGATGACAACTGCCAGCAACTCATTCTCAGTAGTTGTGTAGTTCATCTGAGCTTCATTTAAAGTCTTACTGGCATAATAAATAACATACGACAACTTATCTTTTCTTTGACCCAACACAACTTCTATGGCATATTCAGAAGCATCACACATGAGCTCAAATGGTAAAGTCCAGTCTGGCGAACGAATAATCGGGGTTGATGATAGTCTAGCATGCAGCTCCTCAAATGCTTGAAGGCACTATTCGTCAAAGACAAATGTCACATCTTTAGCCAATAAGTTGCATAGCGGCCGGGAGATTTTGCTGAAATCTTTGATAAACCATTGGTAAAACCTGACATGGCCAAGAAAAGAGCGTATCTGCTTAACAAATGTTGGAGGAGGTAGTTTTGAAATTAATTCAACTTTTGCTTTATCAACCTCTATCCCCCGTTTTGATACAATATAGCCCAGGACTATCCCCTCTTGAACCATGAAATGACTATTTTCCCAACTTAGGATCCGATTCATCTCTTTGTACCTTTTAAGTACCATTTCTAGATGTTTTAAACAATCTTCAAAGGTTTTCGGAAAAAGTGAGAAATCATCCATGAATACTCCAAGAAATGTTTCTACCATGTTAGAGAAGATAGACATCATACACCGTTGGAATGTTGCTGGTGCATTACACAAACCAAACGACATCCGTCTATAAGCAAACGTGTCATACGGATAAGTAAAGGTGGTTTTCTCCTAATCAGCAGGATCAATCACCACCTGATTGTAGCCGGAATACCCTTCAGAAAGTAGTAATAGCTTTGTCCGGCTAACCTTTCCAGGATTTGATCAATAAATGATAACGGAAAATGATCATTCCTGGTGTTCAGGTTGAGCTTTCTGTAATCAATACACACACGTCACCCTGTGGTCATGTGCTGTGGAATTAGCTCACCTTTTGAGTTTGGCACTACTGTGATGTCTGACTTCTTTGGCACCACCTGAGTTGGACTTACCCATATGCTATCATAAATGGGGTAAATGATACGCGCATCCAGCAATTTCACTACTTCTTTTATCACCACCTCTTTCATGTTTGGATTCAGCCTTCTCTACATTTCCCTTGATGGATTTGCATCCTCCTTAAGATGTATGTGATGCATGCAAATCCAGGGGTTTATGCCTTTCAAATTAGTAACGCTCCATCCTATTGCCTCTTTGTTCTCACTTAGAACCGCGACTAGACTCGATTCCTATTTTTCTATAAATTTTGAAGATATAATCACAGGAACAGTCTCATCGGGTCCCAAGAAAACATATTTCAATTTTACAGGAAATTCCTTGAGTTTCAAGGTAGGAGGAGTAGTTAGAGATGGAATTGGTGGAATATTTAAGATTATCGGAAGTGGTTCAAATGGCTCCCGCCAGGGTTGAGTGTATAATGCAGTCTCCATCTTATCTAACTCTTCATTTTGCAGCTTCCAATATGTCTTCCAATTAGCAACTTCCTCATTCGGCCATTCCCTAGTCATAAAGGACTCCAACTCGTCCTCGTCCAAGATTTGAGTTACAAAATCGTCTATGATATCATCTAGCTCATCGCACTCATTAATCTGAAAACATTCCCCAGATTCACGCAATTGGTGACTTCCTTCGAACACATTCATCCTGACCTTCATATTTCTAAATGTTAGATTCATGGCTCCGGTTCTGCAATTGATGCATGCATTTGCCGTAGCTAGGAATGGTCTCCCAAGTATTACTGGAATGTGCTTCTTCGAATCAGGGATAGGTTTTGTATCCAGGACTACAAAGTCAACCGAAAAATAAAACTTGCCCACTTGAACAATGACATCTTCAAGCACTCCTCTTGCCTGTTTGATTGATCGATCGGCAAATTGAAGTACAACCTCAGTGGGGTTGAGTTCACCTAACCCTAGCTATTGGTAGACTGAATAAGGAAGCGAGTTAATAATCACACGTAGATCAAGAAGAACTCTACCAATTTTCTGGTCACCGATGACACATGGAATAGTGAGAGCACCGAGATCTTTCCTCTTAGGTGGAGTATCGCTTAAAAACAATGAACTTACTTGCTCAGTCAAGAGTATTTTCATTGGATTCTTTCCTCTGCTTTTCCTCTTCTGAGTGCAAAGATCCTTGAAAAATTTAGCATAAGGTGGTATTTGGGCAATTACATCTAAGAGAGGTAAATTGATCTTGATTTGTTGGAAGGAATCCAACATATCAGATTCTTTCATCTTTTCGTACTTGGCTGGATTTTTAAAACGTTGAAGAAATGGCGTTGCCTCCTCATAACTTGCCATGTCAGTATCCCCATGTAGTGTCTGATCGACATCGTCTCCTACTGATGGTTGGTCTTTTTGCATTCTTTCAGCCTATTTCCTTTCAACTTCTTTCCTTTGCTCTTCTTCTACTTCCTTCCTTTGTTTTTGTTCTGCCTTCCTTCTTCTTTCCAACCTTTCCTCATGCTCTGCCTCAACTCGACTTTCCACTTATTTCCCGACTCATGAGGATTATTAGCAAAATAACCAAGCTCCAATGCTTGTTGTGGCTTAGGGTTGACTATTGGCTGACTCGACAGTTTTCCCGGCTCTATCACATTCCTCTCATTATCTATTTGTCCAACCTACATGTTTAGTTGTGCTAAATATTGAGTATGAATATCTAGCTTGTTATGAATATCCATTATGACATGCTCTAGCTGATTAGTCTGGAAATCGGGTGGAGGAGTTTGGCTTCTTGGTGGCTGGGCTTGGTAGTTATATGGTTGCACAGTTTGATTATTACTGAATGACTGAAGCTCTTGGGAATTATTGAATATTTATAGAGCTTGGGAATTATTGGAAGGCTATAAAGCTTGGTTGTTATTGAATGACTAGAAGGCTTGGAAATTATTAGATGTTTTTGGTTGGTAGTTGGACTGAGAATTCTGGTCATGATTGTTGGTTGGGAGTCAAATAATTGTTAACTCTGTTGAAACCTCGGCTGTTGGCTCTATGATTGTTGTATTTTTGTGAACCTTGGTTGTAAGTTATATGACTATTGTCTGTCAGTGAATCTTTGTTGTTGATTAGATGATTGCCCTTATTGGAATTTTGGTGGTGGATTCTCTACATTGGTAGATTTGTAAGACACGAGTGGGTGATTTCTGGCATTGGAGGAGTATGAATTGGTGAAAGGAGCATTATTGGAATAGTTCCACAATTTGTTGGCATCAACGACCATTATCTCCTAACACTCATGTGGGGAATACTCGGCTTCAACTTCAAACATCTCTCTAGGAGGGTAATGACTTCGCTGCATAAATTTTTTAATTCTTTCTATTTTCTCTCCAAATAATGCCATGGTATCTCTCACATCATCATGCTCTACAACATACAATTTCTCAGATCTCCTATCTTGTTGTTCACCTCTAGACCTCAACTCAGATTGATATTGAATTGTGTTTTCACTGATATTATCAAATATCTCCAACATTTCTATAGCTGGATTTAAGATAAATTGACCTTTTGTGGCTGCATCTATCAAAGTCTTATGCGCCTCTCCAAGTCCCATGTAGAATGTTTTAGCAATATTTTGATTAGAAAACCTATGGCGGGGACACTTATACAAAATTTCACTATACCTTTCCCATGCATCATGAAAATGCTCACCGGGTAACTGCCTCAAGCTTTTGATTGCATCTTGTGCTTTTGAGGTCTTTCCTATGGGATAATGTTTTTCAATGAATTCTCTATTAAGAGCTTCCCAATCAATTTTAATTTCTTTTACTAATTTGATATACCATCTTTTAGCGCCCTTTTTTAATGACCAAGGGAATAATCTCACTCGCAAGTCATTTTTGGGTAAATTGTCAAACCTAACAGTAGAGTCTACCTCTAGAAAATCATTTATTTGTTGAAAAATTTGGAAGCATATTGATCATGTTTGTCTTGATCTCAAAGTGGTTTGCTCATTCTTCTTCCGAAAAATCAGCATAGGAATCGTACGCATCAGGTGCGTAATATCCTTTCAGTGATGTCTTTGGTGCCCTTTGTTGGTAGGATCTTTGGTCGGCTATTGCTTCTTCTTGCTGACGATGACGCTTTTCAATAGATCGACATAAACGACGGAGAGTCTTTTCTATATCAGGATCGTACTCAACTAACGCAGTGCTTAAATTAGAACGGGTCGGACTATCGGTCATACGTTACTCAAACAACAACTTTTTTTTTTGAAGTTTATTATTATTATTATTATTTTATTTTATTTTTTTGAAATAAAATCTAATCTAAATTAACTAATTCTAAATTACATAAAATAAATCAAGAATTAATATGCAATAATCTAGGTAACTAAAACTCATAAAAGTTCCAGACGCAACTTTAGAAGTTCCGCTATTCCCTTTTACGCTCTTTAGAGTACCTGTCATTCACACAAAAATCTCACTTTAGCTACAACTATAATAACGCAATGCCAATAAATTACTAAAGCTATTGAACAATGCTTAGTCCCCGGCAATGGCCCCAAAAACTTGATGGGATGTCAGGTGTATAAAAATATATGGTTAAAAACAACACCTTAACGACTTTAGGTTTTACCGTACACAAACGCACGTATCAATTGTAGAATAGCAAAGTGGTTTGAGTAAGGGATATCGATTCCACAGAGACTGAGATTGTTCACTTTAATAAGTTAAAAACACTGAATTATATTTTTTGAAAATTGTTTGTTTGGGTGGTCGAAGACCAAATTATCTATTTTAACTAAAATTATCTAGAAAACAAATTAAATTGGTTTGTGATTCAGATGAGAGAGAAAACTAAAGTTTTCATCACTCCACCATTAACCGCATAATATAGTTCATCAATGTATTAATTGTAAGAGGGTGATCCATAACTGTGAATCATGTCGTACCACAAATAGCTAAATACGATCCCAAAAAGGAGTACCATCAACCGGATCCTGACAACCCGTCTCATGACTGACCTTACTAGTACATGCAAATTATATTACTATAATCTACTCTTACTGCATGAAAATAAACTAAATCATGTCTATATTAAATTACCAAGGCACGGCTTGTGTCAACCTAGGGTTTTAAGTTTCATTACCACCATTGTATAGAAAACCATGATTAAGCATCCAAGTTCCAGCCCATAGTGAATAATCATAATTGTGCAAAACAATATATTCATTCCATCTAAGACAAGAATTTAGAATAAACATATACTTTTATATTTCAAATCAGTACGGTCTCTTAACTACTACAATCATCAAAGTACAGTCAACAGTTTCCCCTCTGTACAGTTAAAAATAATAAAAAAACTACATTACTTGGCTAGGGTTTTGCTAGAAAACCCTAGATACTGAGTTAGTTGATGATAGGTGCTCAATATTGGTTAATTTTTGCCCATATCTTGCATTTGTTATGTCTTTGCATTCCATTACTTGGTATTTTTATCTTGTTTATGTGTGTAAGCATGTTTTAGGAGCTTAATGAAGAAACATAGCTAATCTCGGTGAATTAACTGAGTTTGTGTTCGTTTCTATCTCGAGAAAGGAATCAAGAGGTGCGTCAGAACAAAGAAGAGCTACCGGAGGGCGAAATGGTCATTTCATGACATCATTACCTCACCGGAAGGGCAAAAATATCATTTTCAAACATTATTACTTCACCGAAAAACATCGGGAGTCAAAGGCGTCCAGTGTAGCTCAAATATGAAAAGACGAGTTTTTACAGCAAAAATGCATTATACCCTACGTCACCAGAGAGAAAATAGGCAAATTAGACTCAACCTACGCTCCTAAGTTACGCTATGGTTTTGGACCCTACGCTTTAGACCTACACCCAAGCGTAGGTCCCACATGTTGGTCGTGTGATGCCTCGACATGCTGAAGTTGTTTCGGAATTGTTTTAAAATTTTCAAATTGTGTCCCTACTTCGATATTTCAAGTGATCGGTGATTCCAGACCTATACGTACAAGGTTATACACATATTTACATATGATTTTATGAGATTATTGATGTACTATGAAATTACAAAAAAGGGCAATCATTAGGGTTTCATTCACTTGTCTATAAATATGAGAGGATTAGAGTTTAGAAAAGGGTTATGCTTTTAGGGTTAATTTTAGTTATATTTTGGAGATACATGTTCATTCATAGAGTTCTCTTCCATTAAAGAGAACCACCATTGAAGACCTATAGATCCGGAGAAGAAGGCCATGGAGTGTGTTTCTACACCGACAATGCAGATTCTCTCAACCATGATCAACTAATTCGGTATCTAGGGTTTTCTCGCAAAACCCTAGCCAAGTATTGTAGTTCTGATTTTATATTCAATTGTAGAGAGGGGAAGCTATGACTATACTGTGATGATTGTGTTAGTTGAGAGACCATTTTTATTCGTGATACAAGTTTATATATTTGAATTGATTCTTGTCTTAGAATTTTTGAATATATTTACCTTACATAATCACAATTATTTACTATGGGTTGGAACTCAGATGCTTAATCTATGATTTTCTACACAATGGTGGTCATAAAAGTCAAAACCCTAGGTTGACACAGACCATGCTGTGACAAACTGATATAAACATGCCTTAGTTTATTTTCATGCTTTAATTTACTTTCTATTAGTAGTTGGCATGCACTAATCAGTTTAGTCTTGAGATGGGTTGTCGCGATCCGGTTGAGAGTAATCCTTTTTGGGGTCAAACTGCTGGCGCGGTGCGACCTGATTCATAATTGAAATAGAATGTGGACTATGTTATGCGAGTGGTGGTGGACTGAGGAAACCCTAGTTTTCTCTCCCTCTGAATCATAAACCAATTTACTTTATTATTTAGATTAATTTAAGTAATATTAGATAATTCACAAAAATCAACTCTTTTTGGAAAACTATAATTCAGTGTTTTTCGATTATTAAAGTAAACAATCCTCTTGTCTGTGGGATCGATATTCCCCTACTCAAGTAAATCTATATACAATTGATTTGTGCGCTTGCTGAAGGGTAAAACGAAAAGTGTCGTTAAGGTGTCGTTCTTAACCATATATTTTGCACACACCTGACGTCCACCAAGTTTTTGGCATCGTTGTCGGGGACTTGGCATTGTTCAATAGCTTTAGTAGTTTATTTGCATTGCGTTATTGTAGATTAAAGCTAAAGTTAGAATTTTTGTGTGATTTTCAAGTACAATTAAAGAGCGTGAAAGGAAAAGACAAAGTTGTTGAAGTTGTGTCTGGACCCTTTGTGAGTTTTAATTTTGCTTGGTTTTTGCATTTAATTTTTAGCTTTGCTTTTTGTTCATAATTTTAGAAGTAGTTTAGTTAATTTGCTTTATATAAAAAACAAAAAACGTTTTTAGCGTATGTCCGATAAATCGACGCGTTCAAATTCAAATTTTGCGTTATTTGTATACAACCCGGAGATCGAAAGAACTCTAAGACATTTATAAAAATCTATTGAAGAGCGTCATCAGACAGAAGAGGTCGAGATGGGTGATGAAATAGTCAATCCACGGAGAGGACTAGATACCTCATTGAAAGGATTCTACGCACCGGACGCGTATGAATCGTATGCTGAATTTCCAGAAGAAGAGGGTGCAAAGCATTTTGAGATCAAGACGAGGGCGATCAACATGCTCCCAAAGTTCTCTGGTCTCAGGATAGAAGATCCGTACCAGCATGTCCATGAATTCTTAGAGGTTGCGTCAACCGTTAGGTATGATGGTTTAACTAAAAATGGTCTAAGAGTGCGTCTATTCCCACGGTCTTTAAAATACAAAGCAAGAAGTTGGTACATTAAATTGACTCAAGCAACTAAACTGAACTAGGAAACACTTAAGCAAGAATTCTTAGAGAAATATTTTCCCATAGGAAAGACTTCAGAAGCCCAAGATGCGACTAAGCGATTTAGGCAATTGCCAGGAGAACAATTTCATTATGCGTGGAAGAGGTACAATGAGATTTTGTGTAAGTGTCCCCACCATAGGTTTTCTGATCAGGATGTTGCTAGAAATTTTTACATGGGTCTAGGTGAAAAGCACAAATATCTGATAGATGCCTCTACACATGGTTAGTTTACCTTGAAACCCGCAAGAGAGCTTTTAGAGATGTTTGATAATATCAGTGAAATGCCTTTCAGTATGAATCTAATCTGAAGTCTAAAGGTGAACTAGATAGAAGATCAGAAAAAGAATTTGAGGTTAATCATGATATGAAAAATCCAATGGCACTAATAGAGGAGAGGTTAGAGCGATTTGAAAAACTTCTTACCCAAAGAAGTCATTCCCCTAAAAGCGAAGTTTTTGAGGTTGAACCAAATTATTCTCAAAATGAGTGTGAAGACGTAATAACCGATGATGTCAATGCAGCATGAAATTACTCTAATAATGCCCCGTTCTCCAACTCATACTCTCTGAATAATAGAAATCATCCATTCATGTCCTATAAGTCCATAAATGTGGATAATCCTCTAAAAAAAGTTTAACAAGGACAGTGGTCCAATTCTCAATCCAATTTTTAACCAACTGAGCCAATAATCATTCCAATCTCAACCAACTATACTGGCTCGCAATTCTCAATCAAATTTCCAACCCAGATAGCCACCTTATAATTCTCTGGCTCTTCAGCCATTTAATAACAACCAGGCTATCCAACCATTCGAATATCAGCTCCAGCCTCAAAGAAACCAAGCTCCACCACCCGGCTTTAAAAATAACAGGATAAAACAAACCTTGGCGGATCTCCAAAATTAGATGGGGGTTCATATTTAAGCACGGACCCAAATCACCATACAGTTAGGATAAATGACAAATCAAATAAATACTAGAGAGCTAGGTCAGTTGCATAGTCAGCCTATCGCTAACCCTAAGATCCAGCAAGTACAAGAGGTTGGATCATTTACCAATATTAATCACGAGTCTGTTCAAGCAATTACAACTCTGAGAAATGGAAGGGTAGTGGAAATTAGAGTGGAGGAAGAACATGAGGAAAGGTTGCGTAGAAAAAGGGAAGTTGAGCAAGCTCAAAGGAAGGAATCGGAAGAAACATAACAGAAAGAGGTTCAGAGCAGAGAGGCTGAAGTTCAGACAGATAAACTACTAGTAGAAAAGAGTGATGACGAAACATTGTTTGATGAGCCAGATAAGGCGAACTACGAGGAGGCACCGCCATTTCCTCAACGTCTTAGAGAACCGGCTAAGTATGTGAAGATGAAAGAATATGATATGTTGGATATATTCCGACAAGTCAAGATTAATCTGCCGCTCTTAGACGTAATTGTCCAAATCCCACCTTATGCTAAATTTTTCAAGAATTTCTGTACACAGAAGAGGAAAAACAGAACAAAGAATCCAAAGAAAATACTATTGACTGAGCAAGTGAGTTCACTGTTGTTAAGCAATACTCCACCAAAGAGGAAAGATCCCGATGCACCCACTATTTTTTGTGTTATCGATGACCAGGAAATTGGTAGAGCCCTTTTTTATATAGGTGCGAGTATTAACTTGCTTCCTTATTCAGTCTATAAACAGCTAGGGTTGGGAGAGCTCGGTCCCACAGAGGCTGTACTGTAATTTTCCGATCGATCTGTCAAGCAAGCGAAAGGTATTTTGTAAGACGTCATAGTTCAAGTGGGCAAGTTTTACTTTCCAGTTGATTTTGTAATCCTGGAGACGGAACCTGTCCCGGACTCGAAAAAACACATCCCAGTGATCTTAGGCAGACCATTTCTGGCAACGGCAAATGCATGCATAAATTGCCGAACCGGAGCCATGGATTTGACATTTGGGAACATGAAAGTCAGGATGAATGTGTTTAAGGGAAGCCATTAATTACCTCAGTCGATGGACTGTTTCCAGATATATGAGTGCAATGAGCTGATATTATACATGATTTTGGGACTCAAATTCTAGAAAAAGACGAGCTTGAAGAATTTATGGAAAATGAAATTCCAAATGAAGAAATCGAAGATTGGAATGCATATGTGGAATGGCAGAACAAGGAGTTGGATAAAATTGAGATTGCGTTATATGCGCAACCTTGGACGGAAGAGCTAGTGGAACCACTCCCAATAGTCTCAAGTACTCCCCCAGTTCCATCACTTACAACTCCGCCTATTTTAGAACTTAAGAAGTTGCCAGAAAAGCTGAAATATGTTTTCTTGGGACCCGACAAAACTCTTCTTGTAATTATTTTATCAAAATTGACAGCAGAATAGGAATCGAGTCTGATTGAGGTCTTGACCAAGAATAAAGAAGCAATTGGGTAGAGTGTGGCTGATTTGAAAGGGATTGATCCATCAATTTGCATGCATCGGATTTATTTGGAAGATGAGGCAAAATCGTTAAGGGAGATGCAACGAAGATTGAATCCGAACATAATGGAGGCAGTAAGAAAGGAAGTAGTGTAGTTGCTAGATGCGGAAATCATCTACCCAATCTCTGATAATGAGCGGGTAAGCCCAACTCAAGTGGTCCCGAAGAAGTCAGGATTCACAGTGGTGCCCAATGAAAAGGGTGAGCTAATTCCTTAACGCACGACCACATGGTGGCATGTGTGTATCCACTACAGAAAGCTCAACTCTAACACTAGGAAGGATCATTTTCCATTACCATTCATCGATCAAATCCTGGAAAGATTAGCCGGATAGAGCTACTACTGCTTTTTGGATTGATATTCCGGCTATAATCAAGTGGCAATTGATTATGCGGATCAGGAGAAAACCACTTTCACTTATCCATATGGCACATTCGCGTACAGACGGATGTCTTTTGGTTTATGTAATGCGCTAGCTACATTCCAGAGGTGTATGATGTCTATCTTCTCTGATATGGTAGAAACGTTTCTGGAAGTGTTCATGGATGACTTCTTAATCTTTGGGGCAACCTTTGAAGACTTTTTTAGGCATTTAACACTAGTACTTGAAAGGTGTAAGGAGACCAATTTAATTCTTAGTTGGGAAAAAAGTCATTTTATGGTTCAAGAGGGAATAATACCTAGGCCACATTATATCGAAGCAGGGGATTGAGGTCGATAAAGCAAAAGTTGAGCTGATTTCAAAATTACCTCCTCCCACATCTATGACGCAAATACTCTCTTTTCTGGGCCATTCCAGGTTTTACAGAAGGTTTATCAAAGATTTTAGCAAAAATGTCCTGCCATTATGCAATTTACTGGTTAAAGATGTAGTCTTTGTCTTTGACGAAGAATGTCTTCATGCCTTTGAGGAATTGTGTACTAAACTCTCATCTGCCCCAATTATCTGTCCACCGGACTGGTCTCTACCGTTCGACCTAATGTGTGACGCTTCGGATTATGCAATTGGAGCTGTGTTAGGGCAGAGAAAAGACAAGTTGCCATATGTGATTTACTATGCCAGTAGAACTTTGAACGAAGCTCAGATGAATTACACAACTACCGAGAAGGAGTTGCTGGCAGTGGCGTTCGCCTTGGACAAATTTAGGTCGTATTTATTGGGAACCAAGGTGGTCGTGTACTCAGATCATGTCGCACTAAGGCATTTACTAACCAAGAAAGACTCCAAGCCCAGACTGATTCGATGGATTTTGTTACTACAAGAATTTGATTTGGAGATTAAAGATAAGAAAAAGGTATGGAGAATGTTGTAGCTAATCATTTGTCGAGAATTTTCGTTGAGTCCACAAAGGATGACACCCCTCTTAAGGATGAGTTCCCGGATGAACATTTGTTCAGTATGACTATTATGGAACATATACCGTGGTATGCAGATATTGTCAACTATAAAGCCACATGTAGAATTCATTATGGATGGTCTAAGCATGAGAAGGATCGTTTCTTCAACCAAATAAAATTTTATATCTGGGACAATCCTCGACTATACAAATATTGCCCAGAGAAGATAATTCATATTGCTGATAAAATCATCACACCACCTTGTGCAACGTGGTTGCATCGATCCGTTGAGAAGCGGAGTCATCTGAGTACGGAGATCGAAGCATGAGGCTTTGTGGTTCTTTGATTCGTTGAGAAACGAAGCCGTCAGAGTATGGAAATCGGAGCAAGAGCTTCGTGAAGCGCGAGTGATTCAAGACTGTCAGACGTCGAGTGTAGAATGGTAGGTCATGAGTGATTTGTATGTCTAAAACTTCATAAAGTCTTGTACTTCTTTATTCATAGTGCATCGATACCGGAGGGTATTCGTGGTTTTTACTTGGAACGTTTCTAAGGTTTTTCACATAAAAATATTGGTGTCGTCTCTACTTTATTTTCTGCACCTATATTTACTATTGAGTGGTTTGCATAATTAAAGAATTGAATTAAAATACACTATTTCGCAATTAATATTTTAATTTATCAATTAATTTATAAAAAACCTATTCACCCCCACCCACTCTATAGGCTTAGATCACCGTCTTCTAAGTATTTTCAATAATAAAATATATAAATTTTAAGATCTAAATAATTAATATTTTATGATGATATGTTTAAAATGATTAAATTTAATTCACTTTGAATACAAATAAATTATTATAATTTATATTTTGAAGTGTCGGTACCGTGTCGTATCCTGTTGTTTTAAAATTTAACATGTTGTGTCGTGTTTGTGTCCGTGCTTGGTAGATCCTACCTCTTCTCTATGATGTCGAAAGCAAAACATATGAAAGACATGTTGTATGAATAGGCTACGAAGGTCCAGTTTGGCATAGTTTTGGCTTCCAGCTTTCTACAGAAGAAGAAAAGAAGCAGAAACCGTTTTGAAAAGCTAGTACCCCCTAACTTCTTTAAAATGTTCTTCCAACTAGCTTATTTAAAACGCTCTTACAAGACCCATAAGCTCTTCTAAAAATTTTGTCAAACATTGTTCAAAACAACTTTTCCCTTCAAGAAGCCAAAAGTGGCTTTTGAAGATCCAATCCTAAGGTTGCGTTTGGTAACGGTTTGGTGCGGTGTTAGTTTTTTGTTTTGGTTTGGGTTGGGTTGGATTTGGCTTGGTGTGGTTTTATTTTGGTTTCAAACCATGTTTGGTGCAGATGGTTTTGGTGTGAGAAAAAATGATGCTGAAAAACCAAACCATGTTTGGTAGAGTTGATGTGGGTTGAAATTCTGAAACCAAACTATGTTTCGTAACTTGGGATGGTTTCACATTTTATTTATAAATATTAAAATTTTATAATATTTTACTATATATTAATATATTAATATATTAAAATTTACAATATTAAAATATTTTTATTATATTAAAATATATTAATACTTTAATATTAATATATTTTAATTTTAATATTAATATTAATATAATAATATATTAATATTAAAGTTTATATTAATATTAATATTAAAATTTATAATATTTTAATATTTTAATATTAATATTAATATAATAATATATTAATATTAAAATTTATAATATTAAAATTTATATTAATATTAATATTAAAATTTATATTAATATTAATATTAAAAATTTTAATATTAATATTAAAAATATTAATATTAATATTAATATATTAATATTAATATATATATATATTAATATTAAAATTTATAATATTAAAATATAAATATTATATTCGGTGCTACAGTGATTCGGGTTGCTACAGTGCTACAGTGTCCGCACCATACAAAACCATCCACAAAGATGGTTCCAAAAATGCCTCCATTTGGTGCGCTACAGTGCCATTTGGTGCGCTACAGTAGTACCAGCTCTAGTTTTACCAAACATGGGTTGGTACTACTATTTAGTACCAAAACCAAAAACTTGGTACCAACATCAGTTACAAAACAGGGCCTAATAGGGCCGAAATGGTTGAGTCCATACAAGTCTTCACCGCGATTCGTGGCGCAAGAAAGAAAACGGCCCGAGTGGAATAGGCTTTAAATATATTCATGAAAAGGACAAGTGTAGCTACGATATGATGTGAATTTTTCGTGAATATTCTCTAACAAGAAATTACCGTATACAATTCAAATTTAAAAATAAAATCCTAATTAAAATAATAATTGACACAATTCCAACCTAGGATATATCAGCATAAGTGGAACTATAACTGTTGGATGTTAGAGAATATGATATAAATATGGGGTTCCTCATTGAGGTCCTCAAACTTTAACATGGTCCAGGTAACTGTTAAAACTGTATTTATCACAAGAAATGCCAACAAGTTTCTTGTGATTTAAACAGAGATGCACCCACAAAACTAAACCAAAGTGAAAATATACAACTGTATATATATATACTTTTGATAAATATATACTATTACTTTTCATTGTTTTAATCTGTACATCAGTAAAATAAAAGGAGCATGTTCTTAAATTAATTTACAGGGTGTTTGGTTCATATCACAATAAAGAAACTACATCGAAAATAAACTAATTCTACATCAGCGTTTGGCATGCAAGAGTGGAAAATAATAGGATTGAGAATCATCATTAAACATAGGACAAAACTTTTTTCTAGTTCTGTTTGGGAATGGAATGTCCATTCCACTAGTGTAGCTATGGAATGGATTTTCATCACGGGTGTCAAATGGGCAGGTTTGGGTTGGGTCGTAAGCAGGCGGGTCAAAAACAGGTCAGTTATTCATTCTCAACCCGTTATGACGGGTCATTCACGGGTCAGGTCATAAATGGGCTAGGTCAACCTGCGAGTTGTCCCAACCCGCAATTTTTTTAATTTTTTGCAGAAAATATAACTTATTCTCAAATTTCAAAAATTGTCAAAGTACTTTTTTGTTATCTTGACATGTTCAGGACAAATTAAATAACAAAGAAAAAAAAAAACAAAACCCATTACACTGTTGATAACTACTGGCGACAAGAGGGTTTGAGATCAAAGATGCAGAGACCTTGAGGAAAGAACAAGACTGAGGAGCGAGATCAAAGAAGCAAAGAGCTTGAGGAAAGAGCAAGGATGAGGAGTGGCGGGTATGGGTGGGTTTGAGTAAAAATTGTCGGCTCTAATTTTCATTATTTGAAATGAATTTTGAATATAAGGGAATGCCCATTCCCGCCTAAATTCTATACCAAACAAAAGAATGGATGGAATGGGCATTCCATTTTATTCCATTCCTATATACCAAACGCAACCTAAAGGACTGTACAGTACTTGGCAATAATCGAGTTTTAGATATACGCAGTCTCAACTTCGCATATATGGAGAAGATGTAAATAGGAGATTTTGGTAGCACATGATGGGGCTTAGTCAACAGATTGTTCTTTCTTATGGATACCTTTCCTAACAAGAAGATCTCCGAATCTTCGCAACAATGCTTTCCTTTTTCTCTGTGAGTGTTTATCACCATCTGCATCATCATAATGAGCCCCATCTAATTGATCAAACTCTTCTGTAATCGTTGCTTCCCCATAATTCACAAACGAAGAGCCTCTATGCTGATGTCCCGACAATTTCCTCATATTACTATCCGCTTTCGGTGAATCTGCAGTATCAAATATCGAGCCCCTAAGTGCCTCAACTTTTTCGGGGGTCTCATAATCCACCTCCTGCTCTATTTCTCCGTTCTTATGGGGCGATTTCAAGTCGTGAAAATCGAAACTCATAGCTTTGTGGACTACTTCATTCTCCTTTTGCTCATTAGCCATTGAGTTTGGTGAGTTGACCTCCTCAACCTTGGTTTTCGACACTTTTGCTGATGATGTAGAGAGCAAATGCTTCAACTGCATAATACTTTCATGAGCTGCAGCCTCATTGATCCTAAGAATTTCGTTTTCTCGAGTTAGAAAATCCAACTCTCGAGTCTTTTCGTCTAGATAATCCTTGAGTTGCGAATTTTCGCCTCTAGCAATGCCTGCAGCTTCTTTCGCAACATTGGCTTCGTTAATCGCTTGCTTGAGTATATCCCTAATCTTTTGAACCTCCTCTCGAGACGCCCTAGTCATGTTTTCGGACGCTTTTAAGGACTGACTCAGTTTATCTTTCTCTTTTTGTGCATGACCCTTCTCTTCTTCAGCTCTTTTTATGCAACTAACAAAGCCCAGTTCTTTGTCATTCCAAGCCAAAAGTGATTCCTCGGCTTCTAATCTCAGTCTCTTCACAGTGTTCTTGTTCAATTCGCTTTCTTTCGTTGCTTCATCCAATTGCTTTTGATACATTTCCTCGGTGCTCCTCACCATCGTCTTCAATTGCTCTGCCTCGCCTTTTACGTGCTCTAGCTCTAGTTGAGTTGCGCCTAGCTTCTCCTTCGTCTTGTTGGATTCCGTTGCTACTTCTTTCAGCGCTGAAGCTAGATCGTCCAACGCCTTCTTGCCCTTCCCTTCTGCCTCGATAGCCAACTTCAGTTCGGTTTTGAGTAAGGCCATGTCATTATGTAGAGTTTCTGCTTCTGACAAGGCGAGTTTTTCGCCCTCTTGGGCCGAAGCCAGCTTCTCTAATGCCAATTTGAGCTCGGATTTGAGACTTTCGAATTCTTCTTTCAAGGAATCAATATTCCCATACTTTTCGAACTTTTCTAACTTTTCGCAAAGAGAAGCATTTTCAATCTTGGATTGTTCAAGTTCAACTTTGTTTTCCTCGAGCTGTTTCGTTTGGGAGGCGATTGTTTCAAACATTTTGGCTTCCGATGCCTTTCTTTCCTCCATTTCAGTCTCGAGTTCCCGAATCTTATCCTGACTTTCTGACAATAAACTCATTGCGCGACTCTCGGAGGCTTTCACATTCATCAATTCCTCCTGCACCATATCCAACGACGCGTCTCTCTCAGCCAATTTGAGCTCAAACTGTCTAGCCTTTTCGAGTTCAACATTCAAAGACTCTAAACTCTTGTCTTTGGTTTTCAACTCCTTTTTCGTATTGGCTAGCGATTCTTTCGCAGAATTAAGCTCAGAAGTCACCTCCCTCACTTTTCGCGACGACAATGCTTCGCTTAGCCTCATGTTGGCCTCTTGAGCCAACACCTTCATCCCTTGAAGCTCATCGAGGGCCCGGTCTCTCCCTTCTTCTGCCAATCCCAGTTGCTCCTTTGTCCTCTTCAAGTCCTCCTCAAGATCATCCCTTTGTATCTGCATTGTCGAATCTCCAACGATCCGATTCTACATCAAATTACACAATAACCACCATCAAATTCAAACCATAATGTAGCACAATCCGACCCCATCAGAACACGAGAGCACGTGGCCTAATGGTATCTCCTTTCCTCTCAAAAGGAAACATACATACACATACACAATCCATTAAAACCGAAATCGAATATGGAAAATGGGATCAAAATAATATGTTACCTCGGGCGATTTCAAGCTCTTTTTTGAGGGCTTTGTGTGGAGAGGTTTAACTGCTTGGGTGTCAATTTGTGATACCAAAGTGTCCCTTCTACAAAGTTTAGATGCTGAGATGGTCCTAGAAAGAATAGAGGTGTCTTTGCCTTGTCCAAATTTGAAATGCCCATATCTAGATTCCACAAAACTAGCACAAAATTCAATCCAAATCACCTAATATTAGGCTTTTACAGGTTGCAATATTAGAATTATAAGGGTTAAACAAACACTGTCCACTAAATTTAAAGCATGAGCCATGAATAAAATTAAGCAAAAAAAGTGGGAAGCAAATTAGTCCCTACAATATATACAGCTAATATTGTGATATACAAATTATAAATAGATTTAGTGTAGAGATGGTATATATATACCTTGGTTTGGGATGCAACATGTTGATTTTGGATGACTCTTTTGGCTCTGTATAAGTCCTATATTCCATCAAAATATCATAAAAATAGCACAAATAATCCAGAGATATAGGAGCAAATTGTATCTATATTTGTGTGTGCGTGTAACGAGAGAGAGAGAGTTTGTTAAGACCTACTGGTTATGAACAAGTGGTTTGCTCTACAATGGAGATACTGAGTGCCACTTTGTTGCAAAGAGGATTATTATTTTTGAGAGAGAAGATTTAGACCATGTTTGGAAATTTTTGTGAATGTTGGAATTTAGAAATGGAAAAAAATTATTTGAATTGATACAATTAGATTAATTTACAGAGAAGATTTACAGTGTAAAAAATGGAAAATATTAAGTGAGATATTTCTATATGTGGAACAAATTGAAATAATCGAGATATGGAAAAAGGTATTTTTTAATTTATAGAATCGTTCTTTTTTATGTGACATACTAGTTCTAGGTATAATTGATTGAAAGAATGAAGTTTACTATTTAATTAAACAAAAAGCAAAAGTGCAAAATACCACCTTAAACTATCATCAACTGAGCAAAATACTCCATGCATTACAAAAGTGAGCAAATCAGTCCATCATGTTCTCAAAATTGAGCAAGTTATTCCCTGGACCCACTTTTTGAATATCAAAATACAAGTATACCCATGTATTAACCTTTCCTAAAAAATAAAAATAAATATAATATGTAAAAAGACTAAGATACCTTTATTAGTATATGTTCATTTGTTACTCAAACACCACACTTTAAGGGTGTATTTTATAATAAAAATAGTTCTATTTTATCCGTATTAAACATGAATAATTTATTTTTAAAATTTTTTATTTTTAATTTATCTAATAGTAATTTGTACACTTAAATAAAATTAATTATAAAACAAATTCAAACATATATCCAAATAGACAATGAGGGATCTAGAAATTTATTTTAGGGTGACAATGATTTGATTATTTTAGGGTGGCAACGAAAATATTTTTATTCTTTGAATTATATTTTAGGGATCTATAAATTAGTTCTATAATCTTTGAATTATATTTTTACTTATTTTAATATTTTGAAAAAATTAATTATCGTTGAATTTATTTATTTATTGTGATGGTTCAAAAAAATTATTATTTTTGCTCAACTCCCTCTAAAATAAAAAAATATTTTCGTTGTCACCCTAAAATAATTTTCTAGCTCTCTCATTGTCTATTTGGATACATGTTTGAATTTGTTTTGCAATTGATTTTTTTTTAAAGTGTACGAATTACTATTTGATATATTAAAAATAAATTATTCATGTTTAGTACGGATAAAATAGAACTATTTTTATTTTAATCTTAATCAATCCAAAAAAATAGAATATTACATAGAAAAAATTGCAAAATACACACCTAAAGTGTGGTGTTTGGGTAACAAATGAACATATGACTAATGAATGTATTTTAATTTTTTTACGTATTATATTTATTTTTATTTTTTTTCAAAAGGTTAATACATGAGTACAATTATAATTTGACATTCAAAAAATGGGTCAAGGGAGCAACTTACTCGATTTAAGAACTTAAGGGACTAATTTGCTCACTTTTATAGTATATGGAGGTATTTTGCTTACTTGGAGATAGTTCGGGGTATTTTGCACTTTGTGGTTCATGAATGTTGGGCATTGCTATTACAAATGCAGAACAAAGCACAAACAATTTTTTCAAGATATTAATTCCATTTGCAATGTGCCAGGAAATATACTTCTACTGTGCATTTGGCTGTATTGTGATTGAATTGGAGCTCTAATTCAAATATTTTGAATTGTACAAAATAAGTTAATCTCAAATATTAAATCTTCTCAAAATTTTAAGCTAATTTAACACTATTTTCATCTTTCCATAAACACAAACTGGCATATATATACATATATATGTATATATATACATATATATGTATATATATACATATTTATACATACATATACATATAAGTACATACATGTATATGTGTACACCAACGTATAGGGCTGCAAATGAACCAAGCCGAGCCGAGCTTTGGGTTGTTCAGGCTCAGCTCATTTGTTTGTTAGCTCTGCTCGGGCTCGTGACGAGCCCTAAAATTTGTGACTAGGCTTGGGCTTGTCATGAACCTGAAAAACTCGGATTCGTCTCGGATCGGCTCGTTTAAGCAAAAATAAATTAACTAATATATAATTTTGGTCCAAGCTCGCCGGACTCGTTTACTAACATTATATTTTTATTATAAAATTTCAATCACTTGCAAAAAAATAAAACATAAAAGCAATACTTTCAATATTATTAAGCAAATAATTCAATTTAAATGTGTAATTACGAATTAATACGAGCATTAAACGAGCTTGTTCACGAATTTAAACGAGTATATACGAGCTCATGTTCGCGAACATATACGAGTCGAGTCCCCCATTGCTCAAACTCAGCTCGTTTGCTCAATGAACGAGTCCGAGCCGAGCCCGAACAGCTCGATTCATTTGCAGCCCTACCCACATACATATATATGTATAAACATATATGTAGAGACACACACGCGCATAGAGATACATAGTGCAGAAGAATTGATCCACACCAATCACAATGTCAATAGATGTAATTGCTATAGTTTTTATGATAATTAATTTTTCTTTCGCTAATTACATCCTATGGTGAATATACGGGTTTGTTTGATGGCGTGGAATTGGAATTGGGTGCTCCAATTCCAAATTCGTTGTTTGGATACAACAAAATATTTTAGAATTGGTATTGCATTCCAATTCCAAACCTCCCAATTCCACAACTTGAATTCCATATGAGAAGTTATGATTTTCAATTTCAAATCTTCAACCTACTAAATACTCTTTCTCTCTGACAACTAACTTTTTACAAACACAAACATATAATACCTAAAGACCTATATATATATATATGCACACACAGATATATATATATATATATATAAACATACGTTTATATATATACACAAATATGAATACACATGCATACAGACAATACAAATATATAGCCACACATATACATATACACACACATGCACATAGGCACGGAGGCACATAGCCCCAATGGGGGCAACTGCCTCCAATCAATTTTTTTTTTTTTTTTTGTTTTTTTAATGGTAATTTAAGTATTTTGTAAAAAATAAAGGCAAAAAATGAGATTTTCCCACATTTAATTTTGAAAAATTTAGAATTAATTTCATTTACACCCTCTCAAGTATGTTCTAACTTCAATCACACCCCCTCACATTTGAGTATCTTCAATAACACCCCTTGTGGTTTGAAATTCTCATCATTTACACCCCCTGATTTCTTTTGGAACTAAAATGTCCTTACCCAAACACCCACTATCCCTATTCCTAAAAATATCCCTATTCCCAAACACCCATTATCCCTATTCCTAAAAATATATATAAAATCCAAAAATAATATATAAAAATAAAAAATATATACAACTTGAAAAATATATATATAATTCTAAAATAATATATAAATTTTTAAATATATATACAACTCGAAAAAAAAATATATAATTCTAAAAATATATATAAAATTCGAAATATATATATATAATTCAAAAAAATATATAAAATTCGAAAACAATATATAAAATTTGAAAAATATATACAACTCAAAAAATATATATAAAATTTGAAATATATATATTTTTAAAATATATAAAATTCAAAAAAAATATATAAAATTCGAAAATAATACATAAAATTCGACAAATATATATAAAGTTCGAAAATAATATATAAAATTCAAAAAATATATACAACTCGAAAAAAATATATAAAATTCAAAAACAATATATAAAATTCAAAATATATATATATATATATAATTGTTTAAAATATATAAAATTCAAAAATAATATATAAAATTGGAAAACAATATATAAAATTGGAAAACAATATATAAAATTCGAAATATATATAAAATTCGAAGATAGTATATAAATTTTTAAATATATATATATATATAATTCGAAGAAATATATACAAAGAATTTTATATAACTTTTATTTTTCCAAGCCATCATGGGATCACGGGAAGGCACATAACGGTGCTACTTGAGAAGTTCAATCTAGACCACTTAGATTGCCAATATATTTTATGTGCTTACTTAGTGTTGTACTGAAATAAAGATAATTGAGGAATAACAGCATCATTTCTCTTGAAAGAACCAAACCCTCCATGGTTTATATGTGCACCAGACACCATTGGTTGTAACTTAACTGTTGTAACCTCATATTTCCTTTCTCTATTGCGTCTTATATACCCTCATCATTTAATTTTTCAAATTTTTTTTATATATATATTTTTTGAATTTTATATATTATTTTCGAATTTTATATATTTTTTCGAATTTTATATATATTTTTCGAGTTGTATATATTTTTTGAATTTTATATATTATTTTGAATTTTTTATATATTTTTTGAATTATATATATATATATATATTGAATTATATATATATTTTGAATTTTATATATTGTTTTTGAATTTTATATATTATTTTTGAATTATATATATATATTTTTGAATTATATATATATTTTTCGAATTTTATATATTATTTTTGAATTTTATATATTTTTTAAATTTATATATTATTTTCGAATTTTATATATATTTTTTTCAAATTTTATATATTATTTTTGAATTTTATATATATTTTTTTTGAATTTTATATATTATTTTAGAATTGAATATTTATTTATTTGAATTTTATATATTTGTTTCGAGTTGTATATATTTTTCGAATTTTATATATTATTTTCGAATTTTATATATATATTTTGAATTTTATATATATATTTAGGAATATGAATAGTGGGTCTTTGAGAATAGAGGTATTTTTTGGAATTGGGATAGTGGGTGTTTGGGTAAGGGTATTTTAGTTCCAAAAGTGGTCAAGTGATGTAAATGATAAGAATCTTAAACCACAATGGGTGTTATTGAAGATACTCAAATGTGAGGGAGTGTAATTGAAGTTAGAACATACCTGAGGAGATGTAAATGAAATTAACCCATTAAAAAGAAATCTGACTTCGTCCCTGCATGCACATACACATATATACAAACATGTATATACACACACATGCACATACACATACACACATATATATACACACATACACATACATACATATATATACACACATGCACATATAAACGCATATATATATTAATATATATACTTCCATACTTATACCTTTATAAACTGTTGACACCCTAAATGAGCCAACACATGGCAATGAAACAGACCGAAACTAGGCCGAAAATTAGCCAAAATCGGGCTATTTTTCTAGCGGAAACTGGACTGTTTTGGGCTATTTTTGGGCTGAAAATGGGCTATTTTTCGGGCCTATACTGGGCTATTTTTCCGGCTGAAATTGGGCCAAAAATTAGGCAAAAATCTGGGTTGTTTTGGGGCTGCGAAATGGGCTACAAACTGGGCCAAAAACTATGTTGTAATGGGCTGCGAAATGGGCCAGAAGTTGGGCTGAAATGAGTTGCGAAAAAGGGTTAGAAGATGGGTTAAAAAATGGGTCATATCATGAAGTTGATTAAAACTAGAAGATTACAAAGTTTGTGGATCATTGGACACTTTTGAAAAAGAGATGTAGTTGAGTTGGTTAAAGTGTTTAGATAGGATTAGAATTTAGGTGTTTTTATCTTTTATTTATTTGTTTGTTTATTTCTAGTTTATCTTTAGGTTAGTTTCATTATAAATAATGTACGTATACCTCTGTTAGAGAGGTCCACGACCAAATACAAATTGTCCCTGCTACAATGACAGTTTTTCATTATATTTCATTTTAGTCATTTATTTGCTTTCTTTCAATACCAAATTTATTTTCTTGCAAATTTACATTCCCAGTCATTTATATGCTTTCATTCAATATCAGTTTATTTCAATTCCATGTCATTGCACATTTTCAATTCCTTTCGCAATTTCTTTTGGTTACCCAAAAGTCCTCTTTGCTGAGGCAATCAGAACCCTTCACGAGAGTTGAGATCTCTCTCTCGTAAATCGCCTGATTCTATTCCATATGTTCAAAAGAGACGAAGATCCGTTCCTTTTGAACCGGTTGAACTCCGTCACCGGTTCTGGCACGCCCGCACCCTACGGATACGAAGAAAATTATCGGCCCTACTATTCGGCCGATGATTATTATTTTTTGGAATCCTACGAAAATAATAATTATTATCGGCCCTGCTATTCGGCCGGTGATGAATATTATTTTTCGGAGCGAACAATTGGCACGCCCAGTGGGACACCACAAGGTAGCCAAGAGAATTATAGCATGCCACCACAAGGTTCAAAGGCTGCACGTGCAGATGAAATCCTACAGTTGTGGGAAATCGCTCGACAAGTGCAAACAAATCTTGCTAAGGAGAAATAATATCGTCGACAAGAAAAAGCATATCGTTAGAGGCTTCAAGCTGAAATTGCTGAATTAAGGCAGGAGTTTCAAAAGATAGTTGATATCAATCTATCCAAGAAAGTATTGACCGAAACTCAGCCAATTGGAAGGGTTTCGGCCAACGAAAATAATCAGGCCAAAAATGCAAAAATAAATCTGGTCAAAATTGCAGTGGCAGAAACCGGTTTTTTAGCAGTAGAAATGGCAGTAGCTGATGTCGAAATGGTAACGGCTAATATCAGACCTCCAGCGACCAAAATTGGCTTTAAAACGGCCGAAAATAGTTGGTTTTCGGTCGATGAGAAAAATCTAATCGAATGTGAAACTTCGTATTTTATAATTTCAGCAAATACAACTGAAATTATAAAAAGATTTAAACTTTCAAAAATAGTTGTCGTGAAACATTTTCATGGGTATTGTGCCTTTCTTCGAATGGAACCGACAATAAGATCGGTTAACATGACTTTGCACAATTGTTTAATTCCGACCGATCGTATTTTCTCCCCACTTCAAGAATTTAAAGTTTTGGGGGTTGGGGTCTTGTATGGATTCATTGATCCATTGTCGATGAACGTTAATTTTTTTTTTACCTAGTTAGAATTAGGATTAGGGGAATAAAGACCACTTTATTGTTGGTCCAAAATAATAAAGCACTGAGCCAACTAGATTTTATTTTTCTTTTCAAGTGGTGGACTCGGGGGGCAATGAAGGTTGATACAAGCATGTGCTGGCGTCATTTTGGGCTAAAGAAAAATTCCATCCACCATATTTTCTGAGCAAAAATGGTGTTGGAATTGGGGGGCATTGTTGACACCCTAAATGAGCCAACACATGGCAATGAAACGGACCGAAACTAGGCCGAAAATTAGCCAAAACCGGGCTATTTTTCTAGCCAAAACTGGACTGTTTCGGGCTGTTTTTAGGCTGTTTTGGGATGTTTTTGGGCTGAAAATGGGCTATTTTTCGGGCCTATACTGGGCTATTTTTCGGGCTGAAATTGGGCAAAAAACTGGGCTGTTTTGGGGCTGCATACTGGGCTGTTTTGGGGCTGCGAAATGGGCTGCAAACTGGGCCGAAAACTGTGTTGTAATGGGCAGCAAAATGGGCCAGAAGTTGGGCTGAAATGAGCTGCGAATTGGGCTGCGAAAATGGGTTAGAAGATAGGTTGAAAATGAGTCATATCATGAAGTTGATTAAAACTAGAATATTACAAAGTTTGTGGATCATTGGACACTTTTGAAAAAGAGATGTAGTTGAGTTGGTTAAAGTGTTTAAATATGATTAGAATTTAGGTGTTTTTATCTTTTATTTATTTGTTTGTTTATTTCTAGTTTATCTTTAGGTTAGTTTCATTATAAATAATGTACGTATACCTTTGTTACAGAGGTCCACGACCAATACAAAAAATTTATCTTTTGCTTCAATAGCTTCATATATTTTACTTTTCCGCAGAGTTTATTTACCAGTTCATTTACATTCTCGTCTTGCAATTTTCTTTACTTTCATTCCAATAAATCGTATTTAATTTTCTTGGTTACCGAAAGTCCTCTTCATTGAGGCTGAAGAATCCAAGCACACGAGTTTTGTTCTCTCTCGTGTATTTTCCCCTGATCTTTAAAATCTGTTCAAAAGAGACGATAAAATATTCGTCTTGAACCGTTTGAGCCACGTCACCGGTTCTGGCACGCCCGCGATTTATATAAAATATATTCAGCTGAGTTCTTCGGCTGATTTATTTTTAGCGTGAACATAAACATATTTATTTATTTATATTGTTTAATTTAATTTCAAATTTATGATATTTTACATTCAAATTGAGTTCGAAATTAAAATTCAATTACACATTAATTTCAAAACTTATGCAAGCAATGTATTTGGAATTGCATGTGTATAATCAAAATAACAAGGTGATGTATACCACGCCCTCTTTCTTTAAAGCACTATAAATTAAAAATCGACCTTCCATCAGAATTGGTTTGACTTTTGTTTTGGGTATTAACCTGGACCATGGAAATGGCATTAATTTTCCAACGATTTATTAATATGATTTGTGACCTAACTCCAACTTTTCTAAGAATAATATTGATTTTTGTTAATTATACATACAATTTTAAAATATTTAAATTTACACCATCTTTTTGGAAAATGATTGTCCATTTTTGCAAAAGCTCAAAAGTGTCGATAGTTGACTCAGACACATCGAACTCTGATTCAATCCATAACAATTTGATTGATAGATTGAGGTGTATAATAATTCCGTTTTTTTGAACAATTTTTTATTTAGCCTCAAGTCAAAAGAAATATTTGCATTGAAGCACACCATGCTCATTCATTAATTTGGATAAAATATACTAATTTCTTTCGAAGTTTGATTCAATTACATACTACGGTTATGTTTAGTGTAACTATACTGAATGCCCACATTCTTCCACCGAAACGTTATTCGGCCTTAAAGATCTTTATCAAAGCGTATTTTTGCAATATGTTATATTTTGTTCTTATATAAATAAAAATATATTTAAATTTTTACATAATATTTAAGATAATTTACACAAAATTCTCTGAGGTTTTAGGATTTAATCACCAAATTCCCTGTCGTTCGCTAAACTTTCTGACATTTCAGATTTTAATCAAACACTCCCCTCCAGCCAATTTTCATGTCAAAATGGCTTAAATGCCCCTCACATAAATTACAGTTTCACCCCTCTTGCTTGGACATATTACACTTTCCCCCCATCTTGTTTGGATAATTACAATTTCCCCCATCTATAAAAATATATATATAAAATTTGAAATATATATTTAAATTCAAATATATATATATATATATATATATATATATAATTTGAAACGAATATATAACTTTTGAAATATATATATATAATTCATAAACAATATTTTAAAATTTGAAAAAAATATATAAAATTTGAAATATATATATAATTCAAAACAAATGTATAAAATTCTAAAAATATATATAAAATTCAAAAAAATATATTAAATTTTGATAAAATATATAAATTTAAAAAAAATATATAAAATTTGAAAATATATTTATATATTTCAAAAAATGAATTTTATTTTTTTATGTCCCCATGTGAGTGGCACGTGACAGGGTGTATGGTTTGAACTAGACACGTGAGATTGAATGGGGACACATGTCATGTTATGTACTTCAATATTTATTTTTGATTGTATTGTTTTAAATGGATAAAAAATTAAAAGAAAAAGAGGTAAATGTGCGAAAGTTGGACAAGAAAAAGTGGGATAGGGTAAGAGGGTGGGATGATTGCTTGTCTCTTCTTGTATACTAGCATCATCATTTTCTTTTTCTTTCATTTCTATTTTTTATGGGGGTAAATTTATAAATATTTTTCAAAATTTATATATATATTTGGAATTTTATATATATATTCGAAATTTAATATATATTTTAAAAAATTTAATATATTATTTAAGAATTATATATATATTTTTAGAATTTTATATATTTGTTTCGAATTATATATAATTTTTAGAATTTATATATATATTCCAAATTTTATATAGTTTTTCTAATTTTATATATATATTTTTGAATTTTATATATTTCTTTTGAATTATATATATATTTCAAAATTTATATGTTTTTTCAAAATTTAATATATATTTTATGAATTATATATATATATATATTTCAAAATTTATATATTTGTTTCGAATTATATATATATATTTCAAATTTTATATATTTGTTCAAATTTTAAATAATTTTTTTGAATTTTTATATATTTTTTTTATAGAGGGGGGAAAGTGTAATTATCCAAACAAGAGGAGGCAAAGTATAATATATCCAAAAAAGAAGGATGAAACTGTAATTTATGTGAAGGGCATTTAAGTCATTTTGACATGAAAATTGGTTTGAGTGAGATATTTGATTAAAATATAAAATGTTAGGGAATTTGGTGATTAAATCTTGAAAACTTACGAAATTTTGTATAAATTACCCTAATATTTACTAACGAATCGAAAATAAGGAGAGAAGGGGTGATTAAGATCATGTGTTAAAACTCAAAGGTATACAATATAATAAATGATAAATATAGTTATCATAAGTAACTCAATCAAATCTAACAAATCTAAGGAGATGTCGATCTATGTCATCACTTTGAGCTGCTTGGGTTCAAATTCTTTCATTCTCATTTTTCCCAATTCAAATATATATATTTTAGGATACAAACCTAGAAATCAAGACAACCCTGCTTTTTAGGGAAAAAATAAAAATAAATAAATATCAAGAGAACCTAAACCATCAACATTTTGGTTCTTTTCATAGGATAATAATAATTATAGAAATAAAAAAATGCATAGTTTAGAATCTTGGCAAATAAATTATTTCTTTTTAATATTACCCGAAAACTTTATGAATTTCACCCTTTGTCTCTTTTACAAAGGTCAGTGAGGTCATCACTAACAAGCAGGCTCCACCGATATGGGCACACATTAGATGAAATCTGATCGATAAAATCTTTCACTGAATTTCCATACTGGGCACTCCACCATCTTTAAGAAGCGGATTAGGTTGAATCCAATGTAATGCTTATCCAGATTAACCATGAAATTGAAGTTGCATACAAAAGCTTTAACCAAAATATCAAATAAGATAAATGAAATAAATAACAAAACTACTTATTATTTTGACACAAGAATTTGCACTTCCCAACCCTTCAATCTTGTTCCATAAGAACTGATACATATGCTCCCACTACAACTCCCTGAATACATATATTCCCACAAGGTTTCTAGAGCCACCCAGTATTAATTTATGTTCTGTTTATATGTATGTAAGAAAAATTTCTGTAAATAAATTCCCCAATTTGGTATTTTGGATGCCATGAGACAAAATTAATTGAACTTTTCTTATAATATTTGGAACCATTCGAGTCCGCAAATCATTTAAAATGATATATATATATCTATATATATATATATATATATATATACTGTCACGCTCACGATGTCTGACGAGGATAAGACTCGTAGCAGCCCCAACCGAACAGATCTCAATAGAAAAATGGGGGCTTCTTCAATCCTCTATCGGTAGAGCCCTTCCCGATGTCCCCTTGTGTTTCCTGATTTGTTTGGCTGCTTAGAAAATGCAGTAAAAAAATGAAATTTGATACCTTATGTCGTCTTAATTCCATAGAAAAAAGTCAAATTGTAACATAGCAAACTAGAGTTTCTTAGGATTGTGAGTCTAATATGAGCTCTGGACCTCATGCATCGATCTTTCGTGATTCATGTCACTTGAGAGAGATAAATTCTTTTATTATTTCCCAAAATTGAATGGTGTTTGCAAAGAGTGGAATTTATAAATTTCGTGATTACTTGTATATAAACACTTATTTTTGTTGTAGTGCTGATTGCTCCTATAGAAGAGAAAGAGAAAAAAATTAAATCTATGACATAGAAGAAAATATTATTCAAATTAACATAGCCATTTATTATGAATTATAAAAGTATGTGAAACTTATTCTCATGGATTAGATACATATCTAGGAGTAACATACATATATATATATATATATGCCCTCCGTTTTTAGGGTAATATTTCAACAAGTTTTCTCGCACCTTTTACAATTTTCGTTACCTGCAAATTAAAAATTATGAATATTAAAATTTATGTTGGCATTATTATATAGTGTAGTGTATTGTGTACATATAGGAAAAAAAAAAACAATTGCGAAAGTTTTTGTATTAGCGGATCGTCAATACCTTTGCGTCTTGGTTCAAAGAAGGAGGAATGACACAATAAATATTTACACATTCCGCATAACAACATGGATCTAGCTCCCAATTAAAGTTACGACATTGCTCATCACATTGTTTGGTGCTGCACGTAGTAGCAGATGTTGGATGATCTATGAGCATCAACATCACCACCACCATCATCACCAAACCATATCCTTGACGGTCTTTCTTCCCCATCGCAAAACTAATTCCCTTAAACATATCCCAGTTACATTTAATGCTAAAAACACCACCTTATGTCATTATTTATAGGGTCACATATCTTATTATGCATTTATGAACTAAAGATAATAAAAATAATTTAATTTGAAAATAAAGTCATTGCATTAATTGGTTCTCATAACATATTAAGCATAAAAGGAATAACTGTTAATAAGAATCATTTAATTAATTTAAAAACAAGTTGTTGCATGTATGAACTAGAGTTAATAAAAATCATTTAATTTGAAATATATGTTTTTTCCTTTTTATCTCAGTTTGTTACAAACCAGTGGCCATGAGAAGCGTCAACACAAAAACAAGAACAGTTAACCAACAAATGCATAGAGCGCTTCATCATGTGTGTGTGAGAGAGAGATTGGCCAAATGAAAATGGACAAAAAAGAGAGGAGCCACAAATACAATGCAAGGTCTTTAGGTGCTTATATAAGGGTTTTTTTCTCTTAAGGAGGTCCGTTTGGCAGCAATGTATGGGTTAACATACCATACCATTCCATGTGTTTGTGATTGAAAAAGTTTAAATGAAAGATTGACATACCATTAAATGTCCACACAATGTACCATTCATTCCATTGATATCCTAATCCCATCCCCTATTTGGTTCCCAAGAAAATTAGGGAAAACGAAACAAAACTAAATTGACCCATCATTTCCCCACAATTAGTGAAACTTCAAAATATCAATGAAACTGTTGTAGATAGATGGGTGTTTGGTTCCCGAGAAAACCAGGGAACAAGAAAGAAAACAAAAATAAATAAATTAAAAGTCACCATTTTTTTACCCGAATTTTTTTCCATGCAACCAAACAATTTGGAATTGAGGAAAATTGAAACTAGAAAAAAGTCAATGAAATTGTGAGGATAAATGGGGTCAGTACTAAGTAGCGACCTTGGGAGGGGTTGAAGAGGGGAAATAGAGAGAGACAGAGAGAGAATTAAGGTTTGTAACTTCTTCTGAACTTGGAAGCAATAGTCACCCAACTGCACCCACATAAAACAACTAAACCCATAGATATTCACATATTAAAACTAGCATGTACACAAAGAATCAAAATTTCGTATAACTAGTATTTATATGAACTACACGCATATCTATTCACGTATTAAAATCATTCAGACGTGATATCAAACATCTTGTGATCATACAAGTACACAATATGCTTCATATTGATTAAAATATCCATACCTCTATATTCACTTGGCAGAATAGGTTGATAAAGCCCTTAATTTTATGTTTTCGAGTAGAAAAATACTAGAGTGCCCTACAGTGCAATCAGAAAACCCTAGAAGAAACTAAATATAACAATTGTCACATGTTTCAATTTGTTAAAAAAACAAATTCCAATTTAACAGTAAAATAAAAATTTAAATAAACATAACTCATCTAATTTTAACAAAACCCTCAAATTTCATATCAATTAAATAATCAAACATTCAATTTCATAAATAAATTTCATCAATACATCATGCAATTACTTAATTTCACCCTAAATTAAAAACTAATTCTAAAACCCCCAAAATTAGTTAATCCACATGCAAACAGTTGTAATTTCATCAAGGATCAAAGTGAACCCTAAAACCAATTTGAACAAGAATGAAACTAAAGAACACACACACACACATATATATATATATATATATATAATAATATAAACAAAATAAATATGCAATCTGTAAAAGCAATATAAAATATCATGAGAGAGGCAATCTGTAAAAGCAATAGAATATACCATGAGAGAGAGCTTGAGTGAAAGAGAGGAAAAATCAGAAACCTTGAGATCAGATGAGAACACGTACCAAAACTAGAGCTGACAAAATGTGACATTACGTGATATATTTGACATGATTATATTTATTATGTTATTTATTTGCAGATTTTTTCTGTTCTCTAATTGATCGTGGATTGAAATATATCAATAAACTATTACTTGATCGTGTCAGATTCAAATTCAAATTTTTTTTTTTTCGTGTTGGATTATGTTAAATTTAAATTATTTATTTTTTGTATTGGATTGTGTCATATTACATGTTTGACCCGTGGGTCGACACGCCGATATGAATTCTCAGCCCTAACCAAAACCATCAAAGAAAGTAGATGAAACACAAAAGAAAAATGAAAGAGCCCTTGGAGGTTTATATTGGGCTAGTTTGTGTTGGGTGGTCTTGGGCCTCTCTCACCTCAAAATCTAGCTCAAAGGGTGAGACTTTCCCTCACACTTATATATTGACCACCAGCCCCTTCCACAACCGATGTGGGACAACCCCAACAATCTCCCCCTCACACATCAGGCCTTGGGTCGAAGCAGAGACAACCCGTTTATCTGGAAACCTGGGCTGAGACTTGTTGGTAACCTGAGCTCTGATACCAGTGTTGGGTGGTCTTGGGCCTCTCTCACCCCAAAAGCTAGCTTAAAGGGTGAGGCTTTCCCTCACACTTATATACTGACCATCAACACCTTCCACAACCGATATGGGACAACTTTCAATCCTTTTTAACAAAGGAGTCACCCTAATATAATAATCTATCACTTGACGAATTTGCCACCATCAATCAACTCCATCAATGATCAGTGCACAGTGCCCTCATTCCGGTCTTCAAAGTTGAAGACACACAGAAATTGCATACAACTTTAGTACCACTTTGGTCAACATGACCATGCTGATAGCTCCCACTGCATGAGCAATATCTAGCCTTCTACAGAACCTGCGACCTCTATTGCGTCTGGCCACTTTGTATTGCAACCACTATCGCTTCTGACTTTGCCTTGCAAACTTTGTTGCGTCTGTCTTCTTTCTCCCTTTCACAAAGAGACTTTTCGGTTGTTGCATATAACACTCCTCCTTTAGGTCACCTTGGAGGAAAAGAGATTTGTTATCTAACAGCTCTAGATGCAAACCCAGTGCGACTGTCAGGTGTGTAAAAATATGTGGTTAAAAATAACACCTTAACGACTCTAAATTTTACCCTACTCAAGCGCACATATCACTTGGAGAATAACAAAGCAACTTGAGTAAGGGATATCGATCCCACAGAGATTGAGATTGTTCACTTTAATAATTTAAAAATACTGAATTATATTTATGAAAATTGTTTGCTTTGGGTGGTCGAAGACAAAATTATTTATTTTAACTAATAATTATCTAAAAAGCAAGTAAATTGGTAATCATTCAGATGAGAGAGAAAATAAGGGTTTTCATCACTCCACCACTAACCGCATAATATAGTTCATTACTGTTTCAACTGTAAGAGGGCGATCCATAACTGTGAATCAGGTTGTATTGCAGATAGCTAAATACGACCCCAAAAAGGAGTACCATCAACCGGATTGTGACAACCCGTCTCATGACTAACCTAAATAATACATGTCAATTATATTACTGTAATCTAATCCTAATGCATGACAATAAACTAAAGCACGTCTATATTAAATCGTCAAGCCACGGCTTGTGTCAACCTAGGGTTTCAAGTTTCATTACCACCATTGTGTAGAAAATCATGATTAAGCATCCGAGTTCCAGCCCATATTGAATAATCATAATTGTGCAAAATAATATATTTATTCCATCTAAGAAAAGAATTTAGAACAAACATAGAATTTTATATTGCAAATCAGTACGGTCTCTTAAATACTACAATCATCATAGTATGGTCACAGTTTCCCTTCGTTTACAGCTAAAAACAATAAAATAACTACATTACTTGGCTTAGGTTTTGCTAGAAAACCCTAGATACCGAGTTAGTTGGCCATGGTAGAAGGTGACTGTATCGTTGAGGTAGAAACGTTTTCCATAATCTTCTTCTTCGGATCTCTAGGTTTGAATATGACTCTCAACAGCAGCAAGTCTGAATGAATGAACCTCTTGAAAGAACGTCTCGCAGAACTCTCCAAATCCACTCGTATATAAGCAACCAGAATATCATATCTCTCATGTCTGATGTATGGTCTTATATATACAGGCAATGGAATAGAGAGACTCTTTTTAGACTTTTCACTCTCAAAAGACATCAAAACCCTTAATATAAATGTATATACATGTATAAAGAGGTCTGGAGTCATGGACACATCTTCCAATTAAGTCCGAGGTGAAATAGGAAAAATCATGCAAAAATCCTCAAAAGTTATCGCACTTACACTTGGAGGCTACGCTTCAAGCGTAGGTCCAAGCGTAGATTTTGTAATTCTAGCCACTTTTTGGTACTGAAAGCGTAGGATTTTTATGGAAAACCACTTTTCTCCGTGAATGCACCAGAACGTATGTCTCGAACCTGCGATACTTTTTGCTGAAGATGACGACTTCTGAAAATGCCATTTTTGCCCTCCGGGAGCCATTTTCGTCTCGAATTGCCTCTTTGACTCTCCTTTTGGATAGAAAGAACACACTCTTTTGTTAATTCACCGAAGTTAGCTTTATTTCTTCATTAAGCTCCTCAAACATGCCTTAACACACAGACAACATAAAAATACAAAATAATGGAATGAAAGAACGTAACAATAGTGAGTTAAGGGGTCAAAATGACTAATATTTGACACATATCACACCCCTAAACTTACATATTGTTAGTCCCTTAGCAATAAACTTAGGAAACTTTTCTTGTGATGATCTTTTTACTCTAACTATTCTAACTAATTTAACTTAATCCCTTGCTTTCGTGAGGGTCAACGATCACACTTAACACGTGTAACAGGCGTTTAAAACCCCTAGGTTACCCCTAGTGGACGAGTGAAGTCTCGTGAAGGTTTTCACTGACGGTATCTCCAAACATCTCAATTCTCTATTAATCACACATTCATATGTTCACACATAAATTAATTAAGTCATGATACAATGCAGAAGACAGTATGGATGCAAATATTCTCACTCACTACCGAATAACAATTATATCAAGCTTCGTGTCATAAATGGTTCCCACTAAAGTGAATGATTTCGCTACTTTCTACTTAAAAATCTAGACAACCTTCCGTGATTTTATGAGCATTCAACTTATTATATTTCGGTTTCTCTTCTCCTATTTCATTAATCAAACTTTTCCATTTTTCCTCAAATCGTAACTTTTCAACTTTCCACTTTTCATCCCTTTTTGTCTTTCTAAGTCTCCAGACTTTCAAACGAGGATTTTTAATCCCAACCAACTGGGCCCAAGCTTCTTCCATGAGATTTATGCTCATCAGTTTTCTCCCCTTTTGACACGAAGAATGATATTGGTGATACTAAGACGCGGTTACTCAGATCGAAAAACTACTTTTTGCATTTTATTTTCTCAAACTTTTTTCAATTTTCTTCATTTCAACCATAACAACTCCCCATCTCCCTTTTTATTACGGCAAAATTATTTTTCAACTACATAGTCAAAAATCAACATATTTCTCATAGTGAATGTGTGTTTGTGCTTATAGGTCAAGGTCATCTTTCTTAATTTTAATTTCACTTATTCACTTACCCATGTAAAACCAAATCACTTCACTAACTTGATCTAATCATTACTCTCATGAATGGGAATATCACATTACATACTACTCATGCATCATAAACACAAACTTAATCAAATTGTAATGCAAAACATTCATGCGTGAAAATAAAGAATTTTTCCAAAATTTTATTTTATTTTTGAAAATTTTCATTCCTTGTAATTCTATACCCTTACCCCCAAACTTAAATCAGACCATGTCCTCATGGTCAAAAATAATATAAGAGAACAGATGCAGTTACCCTTGAAGCTCAATTCTGGATTCCAAAGCAAAGCATGAGTCCTCTCTCCTAAACTTGAATTGAATCACTTGTAGATATTATCAACAAAGCACAAATACCCAATCATAACAAGAGAAAGAAATTTCATCATAAATATTCAAAAATTGACACATGTTGTCAAGGAATCAAACATTTATTTATTTATTTATTTTTTCTAAAATAATAAAAGAAAAGAAAATTTGATTTGGCCTTAAGGGCCTACAATCATAAAATAAAAATAAAAGAAACCAAAGACGTGGCCTTAAGGGTCTACTGTCCCTACAAATAAAATAACCTAAAAATTCTAAACATAAATCCTAGTCCGCCTCTTCCTTCCCTTTTTCCAAAGAACGTGCCCTTTTTCCCATTGTAATATGGTATTGTGACGACTTTTCCAACCTATCAAAATCCTCCTTTGGATACTTCATGATAAACGTCCCACACTTTTCATTCATCTCCTCTATACGATCCCCAAGCTGCATCTCCATGATTTTAGATAATAAAAAGGGATATGGAAGATAATACTCCATCTATCTCCACCCTCTTACTTTTCCTCTCACAATCTCCTGTATCGAAATCATGACCTCAAATATTATAGCTGGGAATGACACCTAGTATCCCTTTAGCATACCAAAGAGTATCTTAATCATCGACCTTCTTCACCAACTTGTATGATGATTCTAACGTGTTTGCACATCAATCACACTATCCAAGTAAAACAAATCTAGTTTCAACCAAAAATTCTCCATACCCTTATCTCCCTTCTTTGGCACATGCACAACACATAATTCCTTAATCATCTCCTCATCCGTGTATGGCCATTCTTTCGATGGTAGCAAAAATTCTTCATTTAAGTGATCCGGACATCTTAATGGGATGTTCCAAGCTTGTCCAATAAATTTCCTAGTCACCTTAATCGGCTCACTCCATTCTGACACTTTAGCCCAAGCTACCTCATATCCTGGTGGTCCATCAACTGTCAATCTCTCATAAAATAATTTAACCAACCTAGGATACACCTTCTGTCGAGCTGGGTACTGTAAATGACTCAATCCTCTTTTACGTAGGATTACCTCTCCAAAAATTGTTAATGGATTCATGAGCTTGTTTGGACTGAAATCCAACTCATACTGTAATCGACATAACATGAATGGTCTCAGTATGCTTCTATTTTTTTTTCGGCTCAAAACTTCCATAGATGTGTTTTTCTCAATTCGCTCCATGTCCCTTCCTCGATTGTCTTCAATAGCTGATTGCTCATCATTCTCAATTAACTCCTCTGGATCAGAATAAGGGTTATACTCACTCACTTCATGATCTCCCACAAGAGAAATAGAAGACGGAACATAATATGATGATGAATTAGACATCTTTATGGCTTTTTTACATAAAGCCTAGTTTGAAAGTTTGGGGAATTATGTGACTCAAGGGCTGTATTTATAAATGAATGATGTAAAATTAGAAGAGAAAAAGGATTTAAAACCCTTAACTGACTAGGAAAGGGGAAACAATAACTAATCCAACTCCAACTTATATTTGCAGTCCGTCTCCTTGTCCGATTAGGATTACTCTAAAAATTCTACAAAAATTGTACACAAAATCCTAAAAATAACTTAAACAAATCACAATACAAGTATAAGTACAAGTACAAGTACAAACCAGGCCAAAACACCCCGAAAATGGGTCAAATTTCCAAAATTTCAAAAGTCCTTCGCTGAACCCTATACTTCAAGTGTAGGGAAGCCTACGCTTGAAGCGTAGGCTTAGGCCTGAGAATTATTTTTTTTTTAAACAAACTTGTCTTACAACAAACAATTATGACAATCAATCTACCACCAATACACCCTCAAACTTGAACGCACAAATGTCCTCATAATGCGAGATAAAATTTTGAAAAAATACAAGTTAACCGCATACGCAAAATAATCATGAAATTCCGGGGATATATCAAATAATTTGATTGAATCATCATAAATGCAATTTTATAAACTACAAAAATTTCAAGAACATTTAGAAGATAATTGTTCAAGCGGTCACATCAGCCCTATATGAAACTATCAGCTCGATAATTTATCTCTAATATGAAATAAAAATAAAAATATAACAAAAACCTAACTAACACTAAGCTAAAACTCATCATCAGAGGGCGATGGTGTAGGTGGAATAGGCACACCCACATGCTGACACATACAGTCAAATCTATGAAATAACCGCCTTTGATCCCTCTGTCGACACACTGTCTCCTGCTGCCGTGCCTGTCTCCCTCTGCTAAACTCTGCTCTATCCCCTGCATCCGTGCTATAATAGCGTCAAACTGAGCCTGGGACAGAGTAACAGTACCACCCGCAGGTATTGTGGCATCACAACCTCCTCAGCAACAACTGGCATATGTGGCATCTTAGCCTCGTGAGTCATACCTGCATCATCCTCTGCTATGTCGGCATCAGCCTGAGCCTGTGCATCTGGTGCCTGTACTACACCGAACACTGGCTGGCATCATATAATATCATATGCATGCACCCGTGTCTAGACACTAGGCCACATCCCTCTGGCGAACGGAGTACCATCCCTATATCTATTGTGCTCAGCCGCATCTATCTTGATCCCGACATCCATCATAATCTTCATCACTAGGCATGGGAATTGAATCTGAAATCTACGCAGCTTAACCTTGAACACCTTACGCAGATGAACATAGTGCACCTATAGGCCTCCCCACAAAATCTGTGGAATAAAAATCCACCTCTCGAACTCAAATGCCTAGTGGAGAGACGGGAATGACACATAGTACATAGTAATTTGGTTGTGTGGCAGAATCTGAGATCGAACTATTACATCCCAGAACCATAGCATAAGATGATAATCCATCTTCTTTGTGCAGTTTCAATGCTCATCGGCCCACTGCCCAACAGTCTGTAGTACAATCAAATAAAAAATAGACGGTAGTGCCTCAGGCATAGGGGGAAACTCAGTAGCTAAATCGGGCGGACACTCGTTCAAAATACCCCATGCCTTAGCAATAGTCTGGGGGGTAATCTCTATCTCTCTATCACATACCATAGTCAGCCGTTTCTTCCCCCTGCTAAAGTGGCGCATGTGCAGCCAAAACTCCCAAATCATATCCTCGCAAATGTGCGGGGTAGCCGGGGCTAGAATAGGTAAAAGACGTCTAGCCCTCAATCGACCGATCGTCTAGGCTGGCACTGGCTGTAAATCCTCGAATATCCTTAACAAGTATGTCATCTCCTGCTGATAGCTCTTCTGGAGAGCCCGATCTAGTAAACGCTCAACTGATGATGTCCGGGGTATCGGTAAAAATGTGGTCAAAACTCCAAGATCACCCTCTACTGGTGGCTCTGACACCCTCTCATCAATTCTATCATCCCCATCGCCCTCATCAGCGTCATCCCCCTGTTGAACATGATCATCCTCTATATCCTCATCCATCTGCTTGGCCTGCTGCTCTAGCATAGGGGCGGTGATGGTGTCTATGGAACAATTGGCTCAACCACCAAGAAACCATGTGGTAATCAGATATAGCGCCCCTATGTCGAGCTCTTCCGCTCCTCTGCCTCAAATAACGAGGATGATGAGGATGCCGAATCAACATACTATGGCCTCCTGATGCGTGTGCTATTGTGGCAGATAGGTGATGGTGCAGGCGACGGTGACCTCGACCTCTGTCATACTAATGGATCAGCCGCAACGGCAACATGAGCCACTCGCCTCGCCGATATCTTGGTTCGTGCCATGCCTACAATAGGGAATTTTCAAAAATTAAGCGATAATGAACCGGACACCGAATCAAACTCAAACTATATCTAAATATATCCAATACGATGATTAAACAAGCCGTCATCCCAAAAATTCAATATTTAATCCGATTTTGAAGTCGAAAAATTCAACTTTTAGAAAATGGATCAAAACATGATTTTTATCGGGCTCGTTCATCAATACTAGTGTAGAATAATTAAATAAGTCATATGAAATCAAAATAATGGAACAAAACTCACCGAATCAAGAGAAACGATGGATTTCCAAAAATTGAAATTCGGTGACGTTTTGAGTTCTTCACGCAAATCTGGTCAAATCACCAACTATTCTGACGATCCGTTGGCAATGAATGATGAGGAATTAAATGGGTAAATTGTAGGATCAAACCTCTTGAGAAATGGTGGAGAATTGAGAGAGAAAATAGAGTTTGAATGTAATGAATGAGGGAACACTGTCGCAACTTGTTTATAACAGGCCTGCGCAGGTACGCTTAAAGCTTAGCTTAGCCTACGCTTGAAGCGTAGACCCCTGGCCCAAATTTTGAATTTTTCTCTCTTCTTCGTTGTCTTGTCCCGTCTTCAACTCCACACTTCTTAAATGATTCCTAGGCCCCATGTACACTCCATACTTAAATGATGATGGCCTCGCAACTTGATTTTACGGACTCGATCTTAAATTCCGAAATAACTAAATTACCGTTTATAAATACAACTAGGCGTTAAAACTACTCTTCTCTACCTAGTACCAATGTTTAACGTCGTTGGTACGACGTTGTCGTTTCTCAATACTCCGGATCAAGTTTATCCATCTTTGGTGGTGGTTTAGTCAAATCGATTGTTTCTACCACACACTCAACTGGTCGACCCTCTATATAATGCTTCAATCTCTGCCCATTCACGACAAACATCTTTCCATTGTCATGATCATCAAGTTCCACTGCTCCATGGGAGAAAACCTTAGTAATCTTGTATGACCCATCTCATCTTGACTGAAGCTTACCAGGAAACAACTTAAGTATCGAATTAAACAACCAAACCTTTTGGCCGGGCTCAAAAACTTTCTTTCTAATGTGCTTATCATGGAATGCTTTTGTTTGAGCCTTATAAATCCTAGAATTTTCATATGCATCATTTCTCAATTCCTCAAGCTCTTGCAGTTGGAGTTTCCGCTGTTCACCGGCTTTCTTTATATCAAAATTCAATATTCGAACAACCTAATATGCTCGGTGTTCCAGCTCTACAGGGAGATGACATGATTTACCATACACAAGATGATATGGCGACATACCAATTGGGTCTTAAACGCAGTTCTGTATGCCCAAAGTGCATCATTTAGCCTTCGCGGCTAATTCTTCAAATTCGGACGCACCGTTTTCTCCAAAATATTTTTAATTTCCCTGTTAGAAACCTCCACTTGACCTTGTGATTGGAGTTAATATGGCGTACCAATTCTATGAGTGACATCGTAATTTTCACACAGAGCAGAAAGAAACTGGTTGTCAAAATGGCTTCCACCATCACTAATCAGAACTTTAGGCATACCAAATCGTGAGAAAATGTTCGATTTTACAAATTCTTCCACCACGTCATGATCAACACGTATGGTGGCTATTGCTTCTACCTATTTCAAAACATAATCAACCCCCACAAGTATATACTCCTTCTTATCTGCTTTTGGAAACGGTCCCATGAAATCAATACCCCTCACATCAAACAATTCTATAATAAGAATCGTGGTTGAAGGCATCATGTCTCTTTGAGATATGGATCCAAGATTTTGACACCGCAGACACGCTTTTCAAAATTTGACTGCATCCTTGAATATGGACGGCCAGTAAAATCCACTCTACATCACCTTATGGGCTATCTTTTGAGCTCCGAAATGCCCTCCACACTCTAGCGTATAACAAAAGGTAAGTATGTTTTGCACCTCACTTTCGGGGACAGATTTCCTGATAATTATCAGAGCAATACTTGTACAAACGTGGATTATCCCAGATATAAAATTTGACTTGGCTGAAGAATTGGTCTTTCTCATTCTTAGACCATCATTTTGAAATTTGACCTGTGGTTTTATAATTGACAATGTCAACATACCACGATATTGTTTTCACCATAGCCACACTGAACAGATGTTAATCCGGGAAAGAATCCTTAAGAGGAGTAATTTCCTTTGTGGACTCAACAATAATCCTTGATAAATGATCCGCAACAACATTTTCTGAACCCTTTTTATCTTTGATTTCCATGTCAAATTTTTGCAACAACAGAATCCACCGAATCAGTTGAGGCTTAGAATCTTTCTTTGTCAGCAAATGCCTCAGAGTGGCATGATCCAAGTAAACGACAACCTTGGTGCCTAATAAATATGATCGGAATTTATCCAAGGCGAAAACAACTACTAGCAACTCATTCTCGGTAGTTGTGTAGTTTATCTGAGCTTCTTTCAGAGTCCTACTGGCATAGTAAATAGCATATGGCAGCTTTTCTTTTCTCTGACCCAACACAGCTCCTATGGCGTAATCAGATGCATCACACATGAGCTCAAATGGTAGAGACTAGTCTGCCGGACAAATAATCAGGGCTGATGATATTTGAGCTCGCAGCTCCTTCAAGGCGTGAAGGCACTCTTCGTAAAAAATGAAAATAGCATCCTTAGCCAATAAGTTGCATAGCGGTCGGGCGATTTTGCTGAAATCTTTGATAAACCTTCGGTAAAACCGGCATGGCCCAGAAAAGAGCGTATCTGCTTAACAGATTTGGGAGGAGGTAATTTTGAAATTAATTCCACTTTTGTTTTATCGACCTCTATCCCACGCTTCGATACAATATGGCCCAGTACTATCCCCTCTTCAACCATGAAATGGCTCTTTTCCTAACTTATGATTAAATTCGTCTCCTTGCATCTCTTAAGTACCATTTCTAGATGTCTTAAATAGTCTTCAAAGGTTTTCCCAAAAACTGAAAAATCATCCATGAATACTTCAAGAAATTTCTCTACCATGTTAGAGAATTTAGGCATCATACATTGTTGGAATGTTACTGGCACATTACATAAACCAAATGGCATCCGTCTATAAGCAAACATGTCATACGGATAAGTAAATGTGGTTTTCTCCTGATCAACATGGTCAATTGCTACCTGATTATAGCCGGAATACCCATCCAAAAAGTAATAATAGCTCTGCTCGGCTAATCTCTCCAGGATTTGATCAATGAATGGTAGTTGAAAATGATCTTTCCTGGTATTCAAATTGAGCTTTCTGTAATCAATACACACATGCCATCCCGTGGTCGTGCGTTGTGGAATTTGCCCACCTGTTGAGTTTGGCACCACTGTGATGTCCGACTTCTTCGGCACCGCCTGAGTTGGACTTACCCATGTGCTATCAGAAATGGGATAAATTATACCCGCATCTAGAAATTTTACCACTTCTTTCATCACCACCTCTTTCATATTGGGATTCAGCCTCCGCTGCATCTCTCTTTATGGCTTTGCATCCTCCTTAAAATGTATGTGATGCATGCAAATCAAAGGGTCTATGCCTTTCAAATCAGTAACACTCCATCCTATTGCCTCTTTATTCTCACTTAGAACCTTAACTAGACTCAATTCATGTTTCTCTATCAATTTGGAAGATATAATTACAAGAAGAGTCTCATCGGGTCCCAAGAAAACATATTTCAGTTTTTAAGGCAATTCCTTGAATTCCAAGGCAGGAGGAGGAGGAGTTAGAGATAGAATTGGTAGATTATTTAAAACTATTGGAAGTGGTTCAACCGGCTCCCTCTATGGTTGAGTGTATAGTGCAGTCTCCATTGCATCCAGCTCTTCATTCTGAAGCTTCAAATAGGCCTCCCAATCAGTAATTTCCTTATTTGGACTTTCTTTGGTCATAAATGACTCCAGCTCGTCTCCTTCCAAGATTTGAGTTGCAAAATCTTATATAATATCATCCAGTTCATCACACTCATTAATCTAAAAATATTCCCTAGATTCATGCAAGTGGTGACTTCCTTCGAACACATTCATCCTGACCTTCATATTGCCAAATGTCAGATCCATGGCTCCAGTTCTGCAATTGATGCATGCATTTTTTGTAGCTAAGAATGGTCTTCCCAATATGACTGGAATGTGCTTCTTTGCATCAGGGACAGGTTCTGTATCCAGGACAACAAAGTCAACCGGAAAATAAAATTTGCCCACTTGCAGAATGACATCTTCAAGCACTCCTCTTGCCTGCTTGACTGATCGATCAGCGAATTGCAGTACAACCGATGTGGGACTGAGCTCACCCAACCATAGATGTTGGTAGACTGAATAAGGAAGTAAGTTAATACTTGCACCTCGATCAAGAAGAGATCTACCAATTTCCTGGTTACCAATGACACATGGAATAGTGGGAGCACCAGGATCTTTCCTCTTAGGTGGAGTATCACTTAAAAGCAATGAACTCACTTGCTCAGTCAAGAGTGTTTTCGTTGGATTCTTTCTTCTGCTTTTCCACTTCTGGGTGCAAAGATCCTTGAAAAACTTAGCATAAGGTGGTATTTGGGCGATTACATCTAAGAGAGGTAAATTGATCTTGATTTTTCGGAATGTATCTAACATATCAGATTATTTCATATTGCCGTACTTTGCCGGCTCTCTAAGACGTTGAGGAAATGGCGATGCCTCCTCATAATGCGCTCTTTCTGGCTCTTCAAATATTGTCTCATCAACATTTTCCTCCACCGATGGTTAGTCTTTCTGCGTTCTTTCAGCCTCTTTCCTTGCAGGTTCCTTCCTCTGCACTTCTTCAGCTTCATTCCTCTTCTTTTGTTCTGCTTCCTTTTTTCTTTGCAACCTTTCTTCATACTTTGCCTCAACTCGATTCTCCATTTCCTTCCCACTTGTCAGAGTCGTGATTGGTAGAACCGACTCATGAGGATTATTAGCAAAATATCCAAGCTCCAATGCTTGTTGTGGTTTAGGGTTGACTATAGGCTGACTTGGCAATTTTCCTAGCTCTCTCACATTCCTCTCATTAGCCATTTGGCCCATCTACATGTGCAGTTATGCTAAAGATTGAGTATGAATGCCTATCTTGTTATGAATGTCCATTATGACTTGCTCTAGCCGACTAGTCTGGAAATCGGGTGGAGGAGTTTGGCTTCTTGGTGGCTGGTGTTGGTAGTTATAGGGTTGAAAGCCTGATTGTTATTGAATGGCTGAAGCTCTTGTGAATTATTGAATGGTTGTGGAGCTTGTTAATGATTAGAAGGTTGTAAGGCTTGGTTGTTATTGAATGGCTGGAAGGCTTGGGAATATTTAGATGTTCTCGGTTGGTAGTTGGATTGAGAATTTTTAGCCATAATTGTCGGCTAGGAGTCAAATGATTGCTGACTCTGTTGAAACCTCGGCTGTTGGCCATATGATTGTTGTCTTTCAGTATACCTCGGCTGTTGGCTATATGACTGTTGTCTTTCTGTGAACCTTGACTGTTGATTGTATGATTGTCCTTGTTGGAATTTTGGTGGTGGATTTTCCACATTGGTAGATTTGTAAGACATGAGTGGGTGATTTCTAGCATTGGAGGTGTATGAATTGGTGAAAGGAACATTATTGGAATAGTTCCATGATGCGTTGACATCAACAACCATTATCTCCTGACACTCAATTTGGGAATACTCAGCTTCGACTTCATATGTCTCTCTAGAAAGGGAATGATTTCGCATAAGGTATTTATCAATTCTCTCCAATCTCTCTCCAAACAATGTCATAGTATCTCTCATATCATCTTGATCCACAACATAAGATTTTTTGGATCTCCTATCCTGTTGTCCTCCTCTAGACCTCAACTCAGATTGGTATTGGATTGTGTTTTCACTGATATTATCAAATATATCCAAAAGTTATTTAGCTGGCTTTAGAGTAAACTAACCCTGCGTGGCCGTGTCTACCAAGGTCTTATGAGTTTCACCAAGTCCCATTTAGAAATTTTTAGCAATATCTTGGTCGGAAAACCTATGATGGGGTATTTATACAAAATTTCATTATATCTTTCCCATGCATCAGGAAAATGTTCGCCAGATAATTGCCTAATGCTTTTGATTGCATCTTATGCTTTTGAGGTTTTTCCTATTGGATAGTGTTTTTCTATGAATTCTCACTTAAGGGCTTCCCAATCAATTTTTTTTTCTCTTGTTAATTTGATGTACCATCTCTTAGCTCTCTCTTTCAATGACCAAGGGAATAATCGCACTCGCAAGTCATTTTTGGGCAAATTGTCAAACCTAACAGTAGAGGTTACCTCTAGAAAATCATTTATGTGCTGGTATGGGTCCTCTATCCTAAGGCCTGAAAATTTTGGAAGCATATTAATCATGGTTGTCTTGATCTTGAAGTGTTTTACTCCTTCTTCTTCTGAAAAATCTGCATAGGAGTCATACGCATCAGGTGCGTAATATCCCTTCAATGATGTCTCTAGTGCCCTTGGCGGGACGGGTCTGTGGAGGCACATTGTTTCTTCTTGTTGACGATGACGTTCTTCAATAGATCAACGTAAACGACATAGAGTCTTTTCGATCTCAGGATCGTACTCGACTAACGCAGTGCTTAAATTAGAACGGGTCGGTCTATCAGTCAAACGTTACTCAAACAACTATTTATTTTTTTATTTTTGAAATTTTCTAGAATAAAATATAATCTAACTTAACTACTTCTAAATTACAGAAATTAAAGCAAGAATTAATATGCAAAAATCTAGGAAACAAAAACTCACAAAAGTTCCAGACGCAACTTTAGAAGTTCCGGTCCTCTCTTTCACGCTTTTCATAATACTTGTGAATCACACAAAAATCTCATTTTAGCTACAGTTACAATAACGTAATGCAAATAAATTACTAAAGCTATTGAAGAATGCTTAGTCCCCGGCAACGGCGCCAAAAACTAGATACATCTGTCAGGTGTGTGAAAATAAGTGGTTAAAAATAACACCTCAACGACTCTAGATTTTACCCTACGCAAACGCACGTATCACTTGTAGAATAGCAAAATGGTTTGAGTAAGGGATATCGATCCCACAGAGACTGAGATTGTTCACTTTAATAATTTAAAAATACTGAATTATATTTCTGAAAATTATTTCCTTTAGGTGGTCGAAGACAAAATTATCTATTTTAATTAATAGTTATCTAAAAAGCAAGTAAATTGGTTGTGATTCAGATGAGAGAGAAAACTAGGGTTTTCATCAGTCCACCACTAACCGAATAATATAGTTCATTACTGTTTAAACTGTAAGAGGGAGATCCAAAACTGTGAATCAGGTCGTACCGTAGATAGCTAAATACGACCTCAAAAAGGAGTACCATCAACCGGATCTTGACAACCCGTCTCATGACTGACCTAAATAGTACATGTTAATTATATTACTCTAATCTACTCCTAATGCATGAAAATAAACTAAATCATTTCTATATTAAATCACCAAGGCATGACTTGTGTTAACCTAGGGTTTCAAGTTTCATTACTACCATTGTGTAGAAAACTATGATTAAGCATCCGAGTTCCAGCCCATAATGAATAATTATAATTGTATAAAATAATATACTTATTCCATCTAAGATAAGAATTTAGAACAAACAAAGAATTTTATATTGCAAATCAGTACGGTCTCGTAACTACTACAATCATCACAGTATGGCAACAGTTTCCCCTCGTTTACAGTTAAAAACAATAACAGAACTACATTACTTGGTTAGGATTTTGCTAGAAAACCCTAGATACAGAGTTAGTTGGCCATGGTAAAAGGTGACTGCATCGTTAATGTTGAAACATTTTCCATAATCTTCTTATTCGGATCTCTAGGTTTGAATATGGCTCTCAACAGCAGCAAGTCTGAATGAATGAACCTCTTGAATGAACTTCTCACAGAACTTTCCAACTTAACCCGTATATCAGCAACCAGAATATCATATATATCTTTCACGTCTGATGTATGGTCTTGTATATATAGGCAATGGAATAGAGAGGCCCTTTTTAGTCTTTTCACTCTCAAAACACATCAAAACCCTAAATATATGTGTATACTCATGTATACAGAGGTCTGGAGTCGTGGGCATGTCTTCCAATTAAGCCCGGGGTGAAATAGGAAAAATCATGCAAAAATCCTGAAAGTTGCCGCACTTACACTTGGAGGCTACTTCAAGCGTAGCTGGCCTACGTTTCAAGCGTAGGTCCTAAACGTAGGTCCAAGCGTAGATTTTGCAATTCTAGCCACTTTTTGGTACTGGAAGCGTAGACAAAAGCATAGGATTTTTATGGAAAACCACTTTTCTCCGTGAAAGCGTTAGAACGTCTGTTTCAAACCCGCGATACTTTTTGCTGAAGATGACGGTTTTTGAAAATGCCATTTTTGCCCTCCGAGAGCCATTTTATTCTCGGACTGCCTCTTTGACTCTCCTCTTGGATAGAAAGAACACACTCTTCAGTTATTTCACCGAAGTTAGCTCCATTTCTTCATTAAGTTCCTGAAACATACCTTAACACGCAGACAACATAAAAATACCAAATAATGGAATGAAAAAATGTAACAATAATGAGTTAAGGGGTCAAAATGATTAATATTTGAGACCTATCAAAATCCTCTGCTTCATCAATGATAGAATGAATGGTATTATGTTTCATAACCGAAGAATGGAGAGCTTTTTTCCTTATCGGCAGCTCGGTTAGCTTCCCCTTTTTCTCATCTTCCATCGCAAGCTCCCACCAGCTCGCATCTGCTGCACTGCATGCTTCATCTTCATCTAGTTCATCTCCATCTATAAGCAACAAATTATGCGGTGTATCAACCTATAGAATCTTGCTATTTGCAACATGTTCTTCTAACTGAGGACTCTCACTGTCTAGAACATCTTCTATCTAAATATACACAAGATCACTTTGTGCCTTACCGTTCCATACCTCTTCTAGTATTTTTTGCTCCAATGGTACTGATGGACCACGATTCATAAGATACGTTATTGTACTGACTGTTTCTGCCAAGAACAATTCTGGCAACCCTGCCTGAATGCGCATGCTTCTGGCTATCTCAATCACTTTCCGGTTTATACTTTCTGTGACGCCATTCTGCTGTAGTGTACTTGAAATAATCTCTTCTAATCTTATATTGTTCTCATAGCAAAATTTCTTGAACTCGGAGTTTTCATTTTCTCCACCAAAGTCGGATCTTAGTTTCTTTACCTTCAACCTTGCTACCTTCTCTACTTTGGCTTTCCATTTCTTGAACACATCGTACACCTCAGATTTATGCTTCAAGAAATAAACCCATATCATCCTGGAATGGTCATCAATGAAAGTCACGAAGTAAGACTTTCTGCCAAGAGATGAGACAGTTGTTGGCCCCAACACACCCATGTGAACTAGCTCAAGCTTCTCCATTGCGAGACTTATGTTGTTACTCTTGAAACTAACCTTCTTCTGCTTATATTCGCAGAATTTGATGTCAACCGATTTCACTGGTAGCTTTCCCTTCGAGAGCATAACCGCGAGCTCCTTTTCACTCATGTGACCTAGCCTCTAGTGCCACAAGTTGTGATCCTCCTTGCCTTCTGCAACTGCAATCACTGTGCTAAAATTGGTGGTTGTGTAAAGCGTAGCTTCTTTCTTTCCTCGTGCTATAGTCATAGCCCCCATGAAAATCTTCCACTTATCTGCACTGAAAGTGGTCACATAACCATCACTTGCTAACTGGCCTACTGAGATCAGTTTTTCCTCAAGTCTGGAATGTGTCTCACATCTCTTATCTTCCATATCGATCCACTGAGCATGATATGTGATGTGGCGTTAGGTGTGCAAAAATATGTGGTTAAAAATAACACCTTAACGACTCTAGGTTTTACCCTACGCAAGCACACGTATCAATTGTAGAATAGCAAAGTGGCTTGAGTAAGGGATATCGATCCCATAGAGACTGAGATTGTTCACTTTAATAATTTAGAAACACCGAATTATATTTTCTGAAAACTTGTTTGTTTGGGTGGTCGAAAGACCAAATTATCTATTTTAACTAAAACTATCTATAAAACAAGAAAATTACTGTTTCAACTGTAAGAGGGTGATCCATAACTGTGAATCAGGTCATATCACAAATAGCTACATATGACCCCAAAAAGGAGTACCATCAACTGGATCGCGACAACCCGTCTCATGACTGACCTAACTAGTACATGCCAATTATATTACTCTAATTTACTCCTAATGTATGAAAATAAACTAAAGCATGTCTATATTAAATCGCCAAGGCATGACCTCTGTCAACCTAGGGTTTCAAGTTTCATTACCACCATTGTGTAGAAAACCGTGATTAAGCATCCGAGTTCCAGCCCATATTGAATAATCATAATTATGCAAAATAATATATTTATTCTATCTAAGACAAGAATTTAGAACAAACATAGAATTTTATATTGCAATTTAGTACGGTCTCTTAACTACTACAATCATCACAGTATGGTAACATTTTCCCCTCGTTTACAGTAAAAAACATTTCTTTGGCTAGGGTTTTTCTAGAAAACCCTAGATACCGAGTAAGTTGGCCATGGTAGAAGGTGACTACATCGTTGATGTAGAAACGTTCTCCACAATCTTCTTCTTCGGATCTCTAGGTTTGAATATGACTCTCAACAACAGTAAGTCTGAATGAATAAACCTCTTGAAAGAACGTCTCATATAACTCTCCAACTCCACTCGTATATCAGCAACCAGAATATCATATCTCTTACGTCTGATGTATGGTCTTGTATATATAGGCAATGGAATAGAGAGGCCTTTTTTAGTCTTTTCACTCTCAAAACACATCAAAACCCTAAATATAAGTGTATAAACATGTATATAGAGGTCTGAAGTCATGGGCACGTCATCCAATTAAGCCCAGTATGAAATAGGAAAAATCACGTAAAAATCCTCAAAAGTTGCCGCACTTACGCTTGGAGGCGACACTTCAAGCATAGCTGGCCTACGCTTCAAGCGTAGGTCCAAGCGTAGATCTTGCAATTCTAGCCACTTTTTGATACTGGAAACGTAGGCACAAGCGTAGGATTTTTATGGAAAACCACTTTTCTCCGTGAATGTGCCAGAATGTCCGTCTCGAACCCGTGATACTTTTTGCTGAAGATGACGGCTTCTGAAAATGTAATTTTTTCCCTCCGGGAGCCATTTTTGTCTCGGACTACCTCTTTGGCTATCTTCTTGGATAGAAAAAACATTCTTCAGTTAATTCACCAAAGTTAGCTCCATTTATTCATTAAACTCCTGAAACATGCCTTAACACGTAGACAACATAAAAATACAAAATAATGGAATGAAAGAATATAACAATAGTGAGTTAAGGGGTCAAAATGACTAATATTTGACACTTATCACACCCCCAAACTTACATATTGCTAGTCCCTTAGCAATAAACTCAGGAAACTTATCTTGTGATGAACTTTTTACTCTAACTACTCTAACCAAATCTAACTATTCTAACATAATCCCCTACTTTTGTAAGGGTCGACGATTACATTTAGCACGTGTAATAAGCCTTTTAAACCCCCTAGATTACCCCTAGTGGATGAGTGAAGTCTCGTGAAGGTTTCTAGTGATGGTACCTACAAATATCTCAGTTCTCTATTAATCACGCATTCATGAGTTCACACACAAATTAATTAAGTCATGACAATGCAAAAGACAGTATGGATGCAAATACTCTCACTCACTACCAAACAACAATTATATCAAGCCTTGTGTCATGAATGGTTCCCACTAAAATGAATGACTTCGCTACTTTATACTTTAAATCCAGACAACCTTCCGTGATTTTGTGAGCATTCAACTTATGATATTTCAGTTTCTATTCTCCTACTTCATTGATCAAACTTTGTCACTTTTCATCAAAACGTAATTTTCGACTTTCCACTTTTCATCCCTTTATGTCTTTCTAAGTCTCCGGACTTTCCAGCGAGAATTTTTAATCCCAACCAACTGGGACCGAGCTTATTTCATGGGATTTATGCTCATCAGTATTCTCCCTTTTAAACGTGAACAATGATATTGGTGATACCAAGGCCCGATTACTCAGATCAAAGAACTGTTTTTTGTAATTTTTTTTTTCAATTTTTTTTTTCATTTCAACCAAAACATCTCCCCATCTCCCCTTTTATTATGGCAAAATTATATTTCAACTACATATTCAAAAATCAACATATTTCTCATAGTGAATGTGTGTTTGTGCTTATAGGTCAAAGTTGTCCTTCTTAATTTCAATTTCACTTATTCACTCACCCATGTAAAACCACATCACTTCACTAACTTGATATAATCATTACTCTCATGAATGGGAATATCACATTACATACTACTCATGCATCATATACAAAAACTCAATCAAATTGTAATATAAAACAGTCATGCATGAAAACAAAGAACTGTTCCAAAAAAAAATTTCCAAACCGAAAATCTTTATTTCTTGTAATACTATACACTCACCCCCAAACTTAAATCAGACCATGTCCTCATGGTTAAAAATAATATAGGAGAACAGATACAGTTACCCTTGAAGCTTTATTATGGATTCCAAAGCAAAACATGAATCCCCTCCCCAAAACTTGATTTGGATCACCTGTAGATAGCATCAACAAAGCACAAATACCCAATCATAGCAAGGGAGAAGAAATTTCATCATAAACATTCAGAAATCAACACATGTTTCAAGGAATTTAAAAATTCTCTTCTTTTTTTTTCAAATGATCTGGCCTTAAGGGCCTACAATCCTACGAATAAAATAAAAATAAAATAAAATAATAAAAACAAAGATAAAGACGTGGCCTTAAGGGTCTACCGTCTCTAAGAATTTAAATTACAGAAATTAAATGATATCCTATTCTACAAACCGAAGCTAAAAACTAACTTTCACAGCGTATGACCAATGTTTAACGTCGTTGGCATAACAGAACCACTCAAAGGGCTATCCAACACCCTTCCTCTTTGCAACATTTCTCCTACTCATAGGACAAAATGTAGGAAATGACTCTCTCAGGGTTCTCACCTGTAGGCAATTAGTACTATCCATGACATCAAATATAGAACAATAATCACCATATAAAGTATATTCTCTGTCACGTTCTATCTTCACCCCATGTACATGCAATGTATCCAACATATGCTCCTTCAACATCTTATGTAAGGTTCCTTCCACCACTTCATCACTCTCCATTAAACTGAAAGATGCCATATATTCCGGTCCCGGATCAATCTCCTCATAAATCTTTAGCCGCTGACCATGCCTCTTTAACCTCTCATTTCCAAAACCTACCTCTCCGCAGGGGTAAACCAAGTTTACTCTAAATGGTATGTCCCTTCTTAACCGGATCTTACTTGGAAACAATTTCAATTTTGAATTATACTGCCGTCCCTTCTGGCCGAGCTCAAGGAACTTAAAACAAACATGCTTAACATGATGTTCACTTATCCGAGCTATGTAAATTCAAACATCCTCATACGCAAAATTCTGTATCCCCTCACACTCATTTTTTAATTGTGGATCTTCCGAGGCATACAACTTATCTACCATGTTTATATTCAGCACTCGGTCATCTGATAATGGATCCTTAAGAGGGATGTCATCCTTGGTAGGCTCTATGACAGTTGGTGGTAAATGATCATCTCTCACAGTCTTCGCACCCTTTTTATCTTTTAAAACTACATCGTCTTGATCCTCACTTAATCCACACATCACCAGTTGGTGGTAAATGATCAGCTCTCACAGTCTTCCCAGGCATCAACTCTTGTAGAGGAATAAATTGAGATTCAACCGACTCTCTTGGTTCTCTTTCTGGCTGCGAGTACCAAATAACTTCTAATGCCTCAATAACTTCCAAATTTGATTGATGTTGATCCTCCCAGTTTTCTAATTTCACCTCCACATCTTGCTTATTTATCACTAAGCTCTCCTCTCGACCTTCAGTGCCGTCATACAACCCAATCTTATAAAGTGAGTTGTCAGGCACCAATACCACTGGTGACATAAATGGAGATTTAGGTGAATCTCTTAGTTCCTCCCCTGGTTGCAAACCTAAAGCTCTTTTAAATACATTTGATCTTCCCATCAAAACATCCAGATCATTTCTTGAATGACTCGGGGATACCGGTTCTTCACAAGCCTTATTGACTTCTTCTACACTAAAGCACTCAACAGGTGTATTGATTTGACGACATGTATCAAAAACATTCATCCTCGCCTTCATATTCCCGAAAGATAGATCTATCACTCTTGTTCTACAATCGATATGCGCATTGGCTGTAACCAAGAACGGTCTTCTGATAAGTGCACAAAATATAGTAATTTTCCTACAATAATATCCTCATATGTATATATTTTCATTTCATGCAGGGGTTGATTTGCAAAAGAAAAGAAAAAGGAAACAAGAAAGATGAAAAAGAAGAAAATGAAGAAAAGTTGGTGGAAATGTGTAATAAATGCATATATATATATATATAGATATGTATATGAAAGTGTATGTGAACGTGTGTATGTGTGTAAAAGAAAGAAAGAAAAGTTGAAAAAAAAATAGTATAAGAGAGTTGGTGAGTTGGTGGGCCAAGGTAAGAATTAAAGGAGAGAGAGAGAGACGGTTGGCATTTGTTATGTGAGGGAGTGTGTGACCGAATTTTCTGCTGTAGCATGCATGCCAAGCTTCCAAGATGAGAAAATAATGTTAAAGACATTTAAAGCATTCCACACAATTGGAGGCTTGGCATTATTGAAGTATTGGATTTAAGAGATGCAAATGGCACAAGTTGGGCATTCAAATCTCCTATATATACTGGCAGAATAAAGAGAGCGGAGGGGAGAATAGGGAGTTGACGAGTGAGAGCTTAGAATACTTTTGTATCATTTTCATATTTTTGTAACTTTTTCTCTATCAATGGAATTTTATTCTATTACCTTGTTTTATTTTTTTATCAACATACTAGCTTAAAACTCTTCTCAAGGGGGTGATGAAGCCACCATGGGTAAGATATAAATAATTTTTACTTTATTTCATATTATTTAATTCTCGTCCCGAAAGTATTAATTTTATGAATCTCAATGAACAAAAACCTTAAAATAGAGGTTGGACACTAAAAAATAGAAGGAGGATTTTCCGTGATTACCAATTAATGGAAATACGGGGAATGCCTACTACTATTTACATTTTATTTAAACCAAAACATTAGAGGGAGGATTCTTCGTGATTACCAATTAATGGAAATACGGGGAATGCCTACTAATATTTATGTTTATGTTTAATAGGTTGGAGGAGAATTAACAAAAGAAATATATAATATTATTTGTATAGACCCGGGTGGTGGATTCTTTTCCCTTGAGATTTTTTCCACCATTTGATAATTTTATCTAGTTATTTTAGTTTACTATTAAAAAATTCAAGAATTGTTTTAAGTGATTTCTTTTTATCTCGAAAAGTAAAGTTTTGGATCCTTGTCTCAAAACGAGTTTCAAGTTGAGAGTGGTTCGACCATACTTATTCCTATACTATTTTAAGTAAAGTATTAGTAGGTATAAATTCTTGTTGATCGGGGTGTGGTGAAACAACGACACAATATCATCAAATCTCAACTCGTCAAATGGGGTCGTTGCCGCTTCAACATTAAGAATTCGGAGTCACAGATCCTCAACTCAAATTTTTCGGGAACCCACCCGAACTTTCTGTCCCTCCCTTTCACTTTTTATTTTATAGTTTTTTTTATTATTTTTGAAAACAAAAAAGACAAAGAAAGAAAAAAAAAAAATAACGTTGGCTAGAATTTTTTAAATTCGAGTAGCGTTTTAGAAGTCAAAGCCACACTTTTGAAATGTGTGGGACTAGCTATTTATTTATTTATTTGTATAATATAAGATGTAGACATCTTTGATAAGAGAGTAGCTTTTAATATAGGTAGGCTTTGAAAAAAGACTAATAAAAAAAAATAAAATAAAAAAAAAAACAAATCTAGCTGCGTACCTATTGCTACAGGCTATTGATGACACTCAAATTTTGATTTGTTAGTTACATCAATTATTGGTTTGGTACTCAGCTACATTCAATTCTTGTGCCCCCTGGAACATTTCGGTCACCTTCTAGACCTTGCACCATCTATGTCTATATATTTTATGTCCATCTAAATTTTGAAAAAAAAAAAAAAAACCTTTAGATTGTCGATTCTGTAACCTTCAATCTAGTAGTAGATTATATCAGTAGCTTGTGATTGTAATTGATTCGAGTGGTAAGTAGCTTGTGGTCGGTTTTCAAAAATAAAAAATAAAAAAATCAGATCACAGTGGACTCATTGTTTTAAGTTTATTTTGTTCTCTTTTGTCTTTCTCTATTACTAGTTAGTACATCTCATCTTGACCCACGTCCCAACTAACATTCGTCTAATTTTTATTTTATTTTATTTTTTTCTCCTTCTTCTATTTACTTACTTCCTTATTTTTCTGGTTTTCTATTTTACAGGAACTGTACCGGTTCGCCAGCCAGGTTCCATATTTCTAAACTCCTATTATTTTTTCTTCCTAGATTAGAAACATTTTGCATGCGACTTTTAGGGTAGAATAACATTAGACGTTACATAGGCTTACAAGAAAAAATAAAATAAAAAACATCAATAGATTTTTATTTTGTTTATATATTTCTTTTGTATTTTGTTTTCCTTTTCCCTTGTTTGTGCATATTTTAATTAGCATTATACATAAGACACTTAAGGGCAAAATTCCCACAAGATACGGTCGGGATTTCATCACCCGTCTCCGTGGCCCAAAAATCACAAAAATTCTTGCATTTGTTAAACCCCGAGCCAAATTTTAAAATTCATTAGCAAGATTCCAATTTAGGGTTACGAGCTCATAGGCCCTCTAGAAAGGAAGCGGTTGGTAGTCACTCCAGTGAGTCATTATCAAATTGATAAACAGTAAGACAGTTTTGTCTAGGAAAGTGAGGTTGGCTCGACATTAAGCAGGCCACGTGCCTCGCCACACTTCCTGGGAACTACTCCGTTGTTAGCTTGATGATCCTTAACTGGTAATCTATCAACTTAATTTGGAATATAGTAGGAGCTATCTAATTAGGAGAGAATTAATTTGGACATCATCCTATTAATTCTCTACAATATTAGATTTAAAAATTCACCACCTTTGCATTTAAGCTCAAGATAAAAAATTCAAAAATTTTGTGTGATTTGTCCCTCATCTAGCCCTTTTAGGTTTCTTTTTGTTTGTGCCCCAGTGGTTGCGAGTTAACAAGCGTCTAGTTAGGTTTCCTAGTGATCTATCTCTAATTGATTTAGAAGAAAAATCAATTCCCTTGTTATATCTGTCAACCACCAATAATTCATCAATGGTTGCACCCAGAACTCTTAATGACTATTTTTTCCCAATCACAGCCAACCCACCCAATTGCATAGTTCTACCTGAGAATTATGCACCCCAGTTTGAGATTAGACCCAAGCCACAATCAATATGTTGCCAAAATTCCGTGGACTCGAAAGTGAACAACCCTATATCCATTTAGGGAAGTTTTAGACAATATGCAACACATTCAAAAATCAAAATTTGAATGAAGAAGGTGTCAAACTGCGTCTTTTTCCCCTATCCTTAGAAGATAAAGTTATTTCATGGCTAAACTCCATTCCACCCAACTCCATTAGATCATGGGATGAACTTCCAATAAAATTCATGAGTAAGTTTTATCCTATGCAAAAGACCGAATCAATGAGAGATGCCATTAATACTTTTAGAGGGAAAATTGAGGAACAATTCCACCAAACTTGGGACCAATTTCATGACTTGCTACTCAAATGCCCACATCATGGCTTTGATAAAGCACAACTAGTCCATTTCTTCTATAAGGGACTTTCACCTATGAACCGAACCATGATTGAGTCAATGCACCAAGGAAAGTTCAAGGCCCAAACCCCTGACCAAGCCTATATATTTTTGGAGGAACTAGCTGAAAATGCCCAAAATTGGAATTGGAACCAAAGTGATAATGATTTTTCTAGGAATGATCAAATGAATAGAAAACCTGGTTTTTATGAGATCAAACCTGAAAATGAGTTAAAGTCTGTGATGCAAAGTCTTGCTGATGGAATGAAAGACTTAAGCAAAAAGTTTGATGCATTTGCCCTAATATCTACCCCTGCACAATGCAATGTTTGTTCTGGTTTATCTCATCCCATAGAGGAATGTCCGGTCTATTGTACATCTGAACCTTCGGATGCGCAAGTTTGTGCTTTCAATACCTTTAGGAGACCATTGTCTAACACATTTAGCCAAAGTTACCATCCTGATACTAGAAACCACCCTAATTTTTCATGGAGGCAAAATTTACCTCCCCAAAACTTAGGTGGTCCATCCGGTTTTCAAGGTAACTCCAATAAGCCACCTCCACCTCAAGGACAAATAATTCCTCACAATCAATTCCCCAGGAATAACCAGTTCAATCCAAGCCGAGATTTAGCAGTTGATCCCATGAACAACTATGTTGCTCCTGTCCCATCGGTCCATAATACTTCCAATTATGAGGACACTTTGAAAATGTTTGCCCTTAATCTTGATCAATCCAATAAACATTCAAATCAGAGATTCCAAAAGTTAGAAAATAATTTTGATCTCTTGACTCAAAATCAATTGCAATTTCAGCAGTCTCTCCAAAATCTTTTGAGTCAACTCACTGCAGCTCTGTCTGAAAGACAAAGGGGTACATTACCTAGCCAACCCGAAATCATTCCAAAAGGACAAGGAGTTAATCACATAGGAACCACTTCCAATTCTGACCACTGAAATGACCATGTAAATTCTATCACTACCTTGAGGTCAAGAAAGAAAATTGATAATAAGGTTGAGCCACCCATCAGTCATAACAATGAACAATCCAAATCTCTTCTAACCGATTCCCAAAAATCCAAAAAGGATCAAGGTCCTAAGCTAGATGAGATCATTCATAAGCCGATTGTTCCACATGCACCATTTCCCTATAGACTAGTCAACAATAAGAAGGATTCTCAATACATTGAAATCTTAGAGATTTTTCAAAATATCCAGATTAACATTCCATTTCTCACTGCTATTAAGCAAATTCTTTCTTATGCAAAATTCATCAAAGACTTAGTCAAGAGGAAAACCAATATTCCTAACGAAGCCTTCATGGCCCAACATTGTTCCTCCTTCCTACAAAACCAAGCTGTGGTTAAACACAAAGACCCTGGTAGTCCCACTATCACTTGTAGGATAGGAGAAAATTTTGAAGGTCAGGCTTTATTGGATCTTGGTGCCAGTGTCAATGTGTTACCGTATTCAGTCTACTTGGATTTGGGATTGACTGATTTGAAGAAAACTGACGTTAGAATTCAGTTAGCTGACCGATCCATAAAAATTCCAAGGGGTATCATTGAGGATGTGATAGTCAAAGTTAATGATTTTTATTACCCCGTAGACTTCATTGTGCTAGACACCCAGCTAACTCAAGGGAAACAAATTCCAATAATTTTGGGTCGACCATTTTTAGTCACAGCCAATGCTTTGATCAATTGTAGAAATGGTAGCATGACCTTAACCTTTGGGAACATGAAAGTGGAAGTCAATGTGTTTAATTTGATGAAACAACTCATTGAATCAGAGTCTGTTGAAGATGTTTGTCTCATTGATTCATTGACCACCCACACCTTTCACCATTCTTATCCTGAGGATCCACTTCAGCAGTGTTTAGCCCATTTTGGTGATAGTTTTGATGAGGCTAATTATATTAGCCAAATCAATGATTTGCTAAACTCTGCCCCACCCTTTGAAGCACCCAAGTATATATCCAAATTTGAATCATTATCCTTGCCAGTTAACACTGACTCTGAAAATGCAAAGAAACCACCAAATATTGAATTAAAGCCTTTACCTGAGACTTTAAAATATTCGTATCTTGGTGAATCTGAGACTTTTCCAGTGGTAATATCTTTTGAGTTAAGTGAGCAACAAGAGTCCCAATTACTTAAGGTTCTTAAGACAAATAGGGAAGCCACAACATGGTCCATTGATGATATCAAAGGCACTAGTCCTCTAGTGGTACAACATCGGATTCACTTAGAAGATAATGCGAAAACCTGTAGGCAACCTCAAAGGAGACTTAACCCCAATATGAAGGAAGTTGTCCGCGGAGAAGTTATCAAACTTCTTGACGCTGATAGTATCTACCCGATTTCTGATAGTCAGTGGGTGAGCCCAATTCAGGTCGTTCCAAAAAAGTCTGGCATCACTGTTGTGTCCAATGCTCACAATGAGCTAGTTCCTACTCGCATTCAAACTGGATGGCGAGTTTGCATAGACTACAGGAAACTGAATAGTGTCACTCGGAAAGACCATTTTCCACTTCCCTTCATCGACCAAATGTTAGAGAGATTAGCTTGTCAGGCCTTCTATTGCTTTTTAGATGGCTATTCTGGTTATAATCAAATTCCTGTCCACCCAGATGACCAAGACAAGACCACTTTCATATGTCCATTCGGTACATTCGCTTATCGTCGTATGCCATTCGGCTTGTGTAATGCCCCAGCTACATTTCAGCGGTATATGATGAGTATATTTAGTGACATGGTTGAAAAGTTTTTAGAAATCTTCATGGATGACTTCTCTGTCTTTGGATCATCATTTGAGCAATGTCTGGACCATCTTTCTCTCGTACTTCAACGTTGTCGTGACACTAACTTGGTACTTAACTGGGAAAAGTGTCATTTCATGGTTACCAAGGGAATTGTCCTAGGTCATAATATCTCTCGTGCAGGAATTGAGGTCGACAAAGCAAAAATTGATCTAATCTCCAATCTACCTATCCCTAAATTTGTTCGAGATATTAGAGCATTCCTAGGTCATGCCGGTTTCTACAGGCGCTTCATCAAATATTTCAGTAAAATAGCTAGACCGTTGACCCATCTTCTAGCTAAAGATGCCCAATTTGAGTTTACTGATGCTTGTAAGTCCGCCTTTGAGCACTTAAAGTCCACACTCACTACTGCACCTATCATTCGCTCACCTGATTGGACCTTGCCTTTTGAAATTATGTGTGATGCGTCTGATTATGCAGTAGGTGCTGTTTTAGGCCAGAAACTGGATAGAGCACGACATGTCATATACTATGCTAGCAAAACCTTAAATGATGCCCAAATCAACTACTCAACCAGTGAGAAAGAATTGCTAGCAGTCGTGTTCTCCTTTGAGAAGTTTAGATCTTATTTGATTGGATCTAAGGTCATCATCTATACAGATCATGATGCGTTAAGACATCTTTTGTCCAAATCTGATGCAAAACCTCGGTTGATACGCTGGATCTTACTCCTTCAAGAGTTTGACCTTGAGATTCGAGATAAGAAAGGTTCTGAGAATGTAGTCGCTGATCATTTGTCCCGTCTTGTTGTTGAATCCACTAGTGACTCCATTCCAATCTCTGATTATTTTCCTGATGGGCAATTATTTGAGATATCTCATGCCCCATGGTATGCTGATATTCTCAATTATATTGTGACTGGTCAAATTCCTTCCAACTGGTCCAAGCAAGAGAAAGATAAAGTTTTCGCCAAGGCTAAGGAATATTTTTGGGATGACCCCTACTTGTTTAAATATTGTCCAGATCAGATCATTCGTAGGTGTGTTCCTGAGGTAGACCAAGAGTCTGTCATTTCCTTCTGTCATGACCAGGCCTATGGTGGCCATTTCAGTTCCAAATGAACTGCTGCAAAAATCATGTAGTCCGGATTCTATTGGCCAACCCTTTTCAAAGACACCCACACATACTGTCTAGCTTGTCATAGATGTCAATTGCTCGGTAAGATTACCAAAAGAAACGAATGGCCTCAACAATCAATTCTCGTCGTTGAAATATTTGATGTCTGGGGTATTGATTTCATGGGACCATTTTCATCCTCGTTTGGCAATCTCTACATCCTTCTAGCAGTTGATTATGTGTCAAAATGGGAAGAAGCTTTAGCCACCAAAACATCTGACCATAGAGTTGTGGTGCAATTTTTTAAAGACCAGGTTTTGCCTCATTTTGGAACACCTCGAGCCCTAATCAGTGACAATGGTTCACCTTTTTGCAACAAAGTCTTCGGAAACCTGTTGTCCAAATATGGAATCAACCATAAAGTGGCCCTATCATATCATCCTCAAACCAATGGTCAAGCTGAGGTATCCAATAGGGAGATTAAGCAGATTTTAGAGAAAATTGTTAACCCCACAAGGAAGGACTGGAGTCTTCGACTCCAGGATGCATTATGGGCATACCGAACTGCTTACAAGACCCCTATAGGGATGTCCCCATATCGATTAGTCTATGGCAAAGCCTGTCACTTGTCTGTTGAACTCGAACACCGTGCTTATTGGGTCATAAAGGCCATGAACTTTGACTATGATAAAGCCGGTCAACGTAAGACCCTTCAACTTGATAAGTTAGAAGAAATTAGAAATGATGCCTATGAGAGTTCAAGATTTTATAAAGCTAAGACTAAAATGGAACATGATAAACACATTCTCAAAAAAGAGTTTTTCTTAGGACAAAAGGTTCTTTTGTATAACTCCTGTCTTCAATTGTTTCCTGGGAAGTTAAAGTCACGTTGGTCAGGCCCGTACTATGTCCATCACATTTCTAGTCATAGTGCCATTGAGTTACAAGACCCTAAGACTGGACAGTTGTTTAAAGTCAATGTTCATCGCCTCAAGCCTTTCCTAGAACTTGAAGCTTCTGAAACTGAGGAAATTCTCCTCATTGACCCGATTTATTTGGACTGATCCATTTAGGGGTAGCCCCTCCATTGAGTCTGGCTGAAGACGTTAAACTTAACGCTCCTAGGAGGCAACCCAGTCTGTTGTGTAAATATTTTCTACAAAATTTATTTCTCACTCTATTTGGGTATGTTTAGATTTTGTTTGGGGGTAAAGTCTGTCATAATATTTCCAATCACTTAACTTTTCTTTTGCCAAGAATCTTTGCAGGGACTCTACTCCATCACCTCCACCTCAATTGCGGTAATTTGTTCCAATTTGTCTCTTAGATGTATTTTTAAACACTAGGGATAGTGTTATTTTTGTTTGGGGGTGGATATCTATTTAATCAAAATAGAGTTTCAAAAAAAAAAAAAAAATTTTGAAAAATTGAAAGTTTTTGAAGAAACTCTTTGTTTCTTTGCATAAGTGTTTTGCATTATAAGTTGATTAAGTTTTTGTTTATGATGTATCAGTAGTATGTGATGCGATATTCCCGCTCATGAGAATAATGATTAGATTGAGTTAGTGAAGTGATGTGGTTTTACATAGGTAAATGAATTAGTGAAATTGAAACCGAAAAGGACAACTTTGACCTATAAGCACATGCACACATTCACTATGGGAAAAACAGTTGATCTTTGACTATGTAGTTGAAAAATTAGCTTTGCCGCTATAAAATGGGAGATAGAATGGAGAAAATTTAAAAATTTATTTTGAAAGAAATGCAAAAAGTAGTTCTTCGATCTGAGTAACCGGGCTTTGGTATCACCAATATCACTGCTCGCATAAAAAGGGGAGAAAACTAATGAGCATAAATCCTATGGAAGAAGCGCGGGCCCAGTTGGTAGGGACTAAAAATCCTCGCTGGAAAGTCCGAAGCTTAGAAAGATAAAAAAATGGATAGAAGTGGAATGATGGAAAGGATGATTTTTTACAAAAAATGGCAAAGTTTGATAAATGAAGTAGAAGAGGAGAAATTGACATACCATAGTAAAATGTTCACAAAAACACGGAAGGTTGTCTAGATTGGGAGTAGAGAGTAACGAAGTTATTTACTTTAGTGGGGACCGTTCATGTCATTAACTTGAGATAGTTATTGTTCGGTAGTGAGTGGGAGTAGTTGCATTCATATTATCTTATATATTGTATCATGGATTAATTAATGAGTGTGTGAATGCATGAATGCGTGAAAAAAAAGAAGTTTGTGGGTATCTTCACTGTAAACCCTCACGAGGCTATTGCTAGTCCACTAGGGTAACCTAGGGGTTAAAGGCCTTATTGTATACGGTAAATGCAATCGAATGCAGCCTTCGAAAGTGGCACATGTTTAGTTAAACATTAGTAAACGTATCATTTTGTGAACTTATCTATTTTGCCTTTGTGTACTAGAGGACTAGCAAAAGCTTGTTTGGGGGTAATTTGATAAGTGCACAAAATATAGTAATTTTCCTACAATAATATCCTCATATGTATATATTTTCATTTCATGCAGAGGTTGATTTGCAAAAGAAAAGAAAAAGGAAACAAGAAAGATGAAAAAGAAGAAAATGAAGAAAAGTTGGTGTAAATGTGTAATAAATGCATATATATATATATATAGATATGTATATGAAAGTGTATGTGAACATGTGTATGTGTGTAAAAGAAAGAAAGAAAAAGTTGAAAAAAAAATAGTATAAGAGAGTTGGTGAGTTGGTGGGTCAAGGTAAGAATTAAAGGAGAGAGAGAGAGACGGTTGGCATTTGTTATGTGAGGGAGTGTGTGACCGAATTTTTTGCTGTAGCATGCATGCCAAGCTTCCAAGATGAGAAAAGAAGGTTAAAGACATTTAAAGCATTCCACACAATTGAAGGCTTAGCATTATTGAAGTATTGAATTTAAGAGATGCAAATGGCACAAGTTGGGCATTCAAATCTCCTATATATACTGGTAGAATAAAGATAGCGGAGGGGAGAATAGGGAGTTGAGGAGTGAGAGCTTAGAATACTTTTGTATCATTTTCATATTTTTGTAACTTTTTCTCTATCAATGGAATTTTATTCTATTACCTTGTTTTATTTTTTTTATCAACATGCTAGCTTAAAACTCTTCTCAAGGGGGTGATGAAGTCACCATGGGTAAGATATAAATAATTTTTACTTTATTTCATATTGTTTAATTCTCGTCCCGAGAGTATTCATTTTATGAATCTCAATGAACAAAAACCTTACAATAGAGGTTGGACACTAAAAAATAGAAGGAGGATTTTCCGTGATTACCAATTAATGGAAATACGGGGAATGCCTACTACTATTTACATTTTATTTAAACCAAAACATTAGAGGGAGGATTCTTCATAATTACCAATTAATGGAAATACGGGGAATGCCTACTAATATCTATGTTTATGTTTAATAAGTTATAGGAGAATTTGCAAAAGAAATATATAATATTATTTGTATAGACCCGGGTGGTGGATTCTTTTCCCTTAAGATTTTTTCCACCATTTGATAATTTTATCTAGTTATTTTAGTTTACTATTAAAAAATTCAAGAATTGTTTTAAGTGATTTCTTTTTATCTCGAAAAGTAATGTTTTGGATCCTTGTCTCAAAACGAGTTCCAAGTTGAGAGTGGTTCGACCCTACTTATTGCTATACTATTTTAAGTAAAGCATTAGTAGGTATAAATTCTTGTTGATCGGGGTGTGGTGAAACAACGACACAATATCATCAAATCTCAACCCGTCATCTTCCTAATATTACTGGGATATGTTTTTTCAAGTCTTGAATAGGTTCTGTATCGAGAATTATGAAATCCACTAGAAACTAGTACTTGTTCATTTGAATGATGACATCTTCCAAAACTTCCCTCGCTTGCTTAATCGACTTGTATGCAAATTGGAGCTCCACCGAGGTAGGACTGAGCTCTCCCAACCCTAGCTATTGGTAGACTGAATATGGTAGTAAGTTAACACTCGCACCCAGATCAAGAAGAGCTCTACCAATTTCCTTGACACTAATGACACATGGAATAGTGGGAACACCAAAATCTTTCCTCTTAGGCGGTATGTTACTTAGAAGCAATGAACTCACTTATTTAGTCATCATGATATTCTTTGGAGTCTTCGCTCTGTTTTTCTGCTTTTGTGTACAGAGGTCATTGAAGAACTTAGCATAAGGTGGTATTTGGTCTATAATGTCTAATAGAGGCAGATTAATCTTGACTTGTTGGAATGTCTCCAATATGTCTGACTCTTTATTCTTACCATTTCTGGTTGGCTTTATAAGACATTGAGGAAATGGTGATTCCTCCTCAAATGATGCCCTTTCTGGCTTTCATCTTCCTCCACTTGAGGTTGATTTTTCTAAACTTTCTCAGCCTCTTTCTTCTGAGCTTATTCTTCTGCATTTCTTTGGCCTTTTTCTTCTTCAACCTCTTCTCATGTTGCTCCTCAGCCCTATCATCCACTTCCTTTCCACTTCTTAGAGTCGTAATGGCTTGAACTGTCTCTTAATTATGCTCAGCACATGAACCACGCTCCACTATAGGTTGACTATTTAGATTTACCACTGGTTGCCTAAATAAACTTTCCTCTTCAAGCCTATTCACCACATTAGCTAGTTGCCCTATGTGGGTTTCTATCTTAGCAATGGATTGGGAATGAGAGTTCATCGATTGGATAGTTGCCTAAAAATTATTAGATTGATGTTTTAACTCCCTCAGGGCATTCATCACCTCTTCTTCAAAGCCATGTAATCTTGGTGGTGGATTTTGAGTTGGATTTTGATGTTGGAGATGATTTTGAGGATATGGTGGGTAAGCTTGATTTGGATTGAATCCTTGTATTTGGTTTCCTTGAGGCTGAGTTTGGTAGTTATATGGTTGAACAACCTGATTATTATTGAATGGCTGGAGAGCTTGAGAATTATTGGATGGCTATCTGGATTGGTAATTTAACTGAGGAATTTGAGCCATGATTGTTGGTTTTGAGTCAAATGATTGTTGACTTTGTTGGAACCTTAGTTGTGGGTTGTATGATTGTTGTCTCTCAGTGAACCTTGGTAGTTGATTGAATGATTGCCCTTGTTGGAAATTTGATGGTGGATTTTCAACATTGTTAGATTTGTAGGACAAGAGTGGATGATTTATGGCATTGGAGGTGTATGAATTGGTGAAAAGAGCATTATTGGAATAGTTCTATGATGCATTGGCATCAACAACCATTATCTCCTGACACTCATTTTGGGAATACTCAACTTCTGCTTCTAACCTCTCTCTCATAGGAGAATGACTTTGCTGAAGAAACTTGTCAATTCTTTCTAATTTCTCTCCTATCAACACCACTGATTCTCTAACATCCTCATCCGGCCTTCCTTCTATGACAAATGTTTTGTTGGATCCTCTATCATGTCCCTCTCTAGCCCGCAACTGAGATTCATATTGAATTGTATTCTCATTAATATTATCAAACAAATCTAAGAGTTCTTTTGCTGGCTTCAGGATAAATTGACCTTGTGTTGACGCATCTATCAAAGTTTTATGTGCATCTCCAAGTCCCATGTAAAAATCATTAGCTACATCCTATTCAGATAACCTATGATGGAGACACTTATACAAGATTTCACTATATCTCTCCCAAGCATCATGAAACTTCTCACCAGGTAACTCTCTAAAACTTTTGATTGCATCATGTGCTTCTGAGGTATTTCCTATGGGATAATGTTTTTCAATGAATTCTCTTTGAAGGACTTCCCAATCAATTTTAATTTGCTTAGCCAATTTAACGTGCCATCTTTTAGCTTTTTCTCTCAACGACTAAGGAAATAGACGCACTCCCAAATCATTCTTAGACATATTATCATACCTAATAATCGAGGCAACCTCTAAGAAATCATTAATATGCTGGTATGGGTCCTCTATCCTAAGGCCGGAAAATTTTGGAAGCATATTAATAACGCTTAAATTGATCTCGAAGCGCTTTATGCCTTCTTCCTTTGGAAACTCAGCATAGGAATCGTACACATCGGGCGCATAGAATATTTTCAGGGACGTATCTGATGTCCTCGGTAGGTTGGCTCTTTGCTCACCCGTCGCTTCTTCTTCTAACTGACGATGACACTCTTCAATAGCTCGACGATTTCAATAAAAAAAAATTTCGATCTCAGGATCAAAAAGGTCTAATTCAACGTTGGGATCCCACAGAGAATGAGATTGTTCACTTTAATAATTTAGAAATACTGAATTATATTTTCTGAAAGCTTGTTTGTTTGGGTGGTAGAAAGACCAAATTATTTATTTTAATTAAAATTATCTAGAAAACAAGTAAATTGGTTGTGATTCAGATGAGAGAGAAAACTAGATTTTCATCACTCCACCACTAACCGAATAATATAGTTCATTATTGTTTCAACTGTAAAAGGGGGATCACTAACTGTGAATCAGGCCATATCGCAAATAGCTACATACGACACCAAATAGAAATACCATCAATCGGATCGCGACAACTCGTCTCATGACTGACCTAACTAGTACATGCCAATTATATTACTCTAATTTACTCTTAATACATGAAAATAAACTAAAGCATGTCTATATTAAATCGCCAAGGCATGGCCTGTGTCAACCTAGGGTTTCAAGTTTCATTACCACCATTGTGTAGAAAACCATGATTCAGCATCTGAGTTCTAGCCCATATTGAATAATCATAATTGCGCAAAATAATATATTTATTCCATCTAAGACAAGAATTTATAACAAACATAGAATTTTATATTGCAAATTAGTACGGTCTCTTAACTACTACAATCATCACAGTATGGTCACAATTTTCCCTCGTTTATAGTTAAAAACAATAAAAGAACTACATTACTTGGCTAGGGTTGTTGAGAAAACCCTAGATACCGAGTTAGTTGGCCATGGTAGAAGGTGATTGCATCGTTGAAGTAGAAACGTTCTCCATGATCTTCTTCTTTGGATCTCTAGGTTTGAATATGGCTCTCAACAATGGCAAGTCTGAATGAATGAACCTCTTGAATGAACGTCTCAGTGAACTCTCCAACTCAACTCGTATATCAGCAACCAGAATATCATATATATCTTTCACGTCTGAAGTATGGTCTTATATATATATGCAATGGAATAGATAGGCCATTTTTAGTCTTTTCACTCTCAAAACTCATCAAAACCCTAAATATAAGTTTATATACATGTATACAGAGGTTTGGAGTCATGGACATGTCTTCCAATTAAGTCCGGGGTGAAGTAGGAAAAATCAAGCAAAAATCCTCAAAGTTGTCGCACTTACACTTAGAGGCTACGCTTCAAGCATAGGTCCAAGCGTAGGTTCAAGCGTAGATTTTGCAATTCTAGCCAGGTTTTGGTACTGGAAGCGTAGGCACAAGCATAGGATTTTTATGGAAAACCACTTTTCTCCGTGAATGCGCCAGAACGTCCGTTTAGAACCCGCGATACTTTTTGTTGCAGATAACGGCTTCTGAAAATGCCATTTTTGCCTTCCGCGAGCCATTTTTGTCTCGGACTGCCTCTTTGACTCTCCTCTTGGATAGAAAGAACACACTCTTCACTTAATTCACCGAAGTTAGCTCAATTTCTTCCTTAAGCTCCTGAAACATGCCTTAACACGCAGACAACATAAAAATACCAAATAATGGAATGAAAAAACATAACAATAGTGAGTTAAGGAGTCAAAATGATGAATATTTGACACCTATCAATATGTACTTCACCTTTGCCTACGACACTGTTGGGCTTATCGTCACCTAGATGAACCTTACCAAGGTTACCAGGTGCATAGATCTCAAAGTGATCTCGACTTGAGGTGGCATGAAATGATGCTCCAGATTCCAAGACCCAAAACTCTATCTTGCTCTCCAAAGAGCATATCAATGCATCATCTTCTGAGAAAAAATTCACTTCCGTCTTGTCATCCGCTACACTCTATAGGGATCTTCACTGGTCTCTGTAATGACCAAGTTTACTACAATTCCAGCACTCAATGGAATTTCGAGACCCTTATCTCGACTTAGAACGACCACGTCCATTACTTCCGCCTTTCCTTCAGTTCGAACATCTGCCTCTGGTGTCAACATTCAATGCTGAGCCACTGTTAGAAGAGTCTGACGTCCGTCTTCTAATCTCTTATGTGAGTACCATACTCACTATGGAATCATACTGTGGCAGTTTTCTCCCTGAAGAGCTACTGATTGCGGCCACTATGGCACTCCAGCTCTCTGGCAATTGGCTTAAAACTAAAGCCACTTTCATTTTTCCAGTGATTGGCATATCAACTGATTCCAACTACTCAACAATTTCATTAAGAGAAATAAGATGTTCACTGACCTTTTCATTCTCGGACATCTTCAGATTCACCAATCTAGTGATGAGATGTACCATATTCGCTCCAGACAGTTGTTCGTACATGCTCAAAAGTGTACCCATGAGAGACTTCGTAGTCTTCTCACTCTTGATGTTAAAAGCAACGAACTTTGACAACGTCAGTCTAATAGTACCAAGAGCCTTTTGATCAAGGATTATCCAATCCTCGTCTTTCATCGATTATAGCTTCTTCCCTTCTAATGGTAAGAATAAATTTTTCTAGAATAATACATCCTTAACTTACATCTTCCAATAGACAAAGTTTGTACCGTCAAACTTATTGATCATTGTTATCTTTTCTTCTCCTATAGCTCCTACTGAGCCTATTCGAAGTGTTTGGAGTCAAATTATGCAAAACTGATCACACAATTACGTCCAGAGCGGTCAAAAACCTTAAGAACGCCTCTAACCGCATAAAAAATGGGTCAAAAATGACTCCAAATGGGCCCAAACAAATTTATGCTCTAAAAACCAAATAGTGCTGACGTGGCGGTCAACGGTCAAAGTCAATGCTGACGTGACACTAGCGTCAGCGTCTTCTCTGGCAAGGTGCATCGCCGGACTAAATTTTTCGATCCCCGAAAAGTGAAAAATTCCTGCAGAATCTTCCAACTGCGCATGGGGGCGCGTGCAAGCTCTGCTGGGGTTGATTTTTTATGTTGAAACATTCATCTTTGAAAGAGATTTTTGTTGATATACTATACGCCTTGTATGGATCAACGATGCTCCGCGAAATAGCCCTGAAACAAAACTGCTGCGCTTTGGAGCCAAAAAATCTATTCGAACTTGCGGCGGTGTGTGGAGGCTCTTCTCGCAAAGTGCTTTTCAGTCCTAGAGACGAAGCTCCTGGTGTGGTTAATTTCTGATTTCGTGCAACTTGTTCGTTCGAATCTGGACCAGAACATATGACTTTAGGATTTTCTCCAACCAGGAGCTCTGATACCACTTGTTAGGGTTTTTACACCTGCTCAAGAACACTATTAGAAGCCGGTTGTACCTACAAATTAGAAAACACATACAAACACACACCAAACAATGGACACAAATATATATAGTGGTTCGGCCAAAATAATTCTACGTCCACTGAGAGCACCATTTCACTAATGATCAAAAAGAGGATTACAAGGGGTTGATCAACATATCAAACACACGCATACACACAGTGTATACTCACGCCTGTATCACTGGAATAATATAAGCTTGTACTATTCCTAACTCTCACCAAGAATAATACTAACCTGTATCTTTTCTATTATCTCTCTCTATTTGTGCCCCCTGTGCTTCACTCGTACTAGGTGTTTCACTCACACCGGTACCGGCCTATTCTAGCTCTCTGGCGCCGGCCTGTTCTGGCTATCACATTTTGGTACAAAGAATACAATAGGAGAGTCCCTATATTTATAGGGAATGTTATAAAGGTGGTTTTGCCTTTTAGTCGATGTGGGACAACTTTCAATCCTTTTAACAAAGGAGTCACCCTAATATGACAATTCATCTAGAGATGTTAGATATCAAATCTGCTTTCCTCCAAGGTGACCTAAAGGAGGAGTGTTATATGCAGCAACCGGAAAATCTCTTTGTGAAGGGAGAAAGAAGACAGACGCGACAAAGTTTACAAGACAAAGTCAGAAGCGATAGTGGTTGCAAGATATAGTGGCCAGACACAATAGAGGTCGCGGGTTCTGTAGAAGGCTAGATATTGCTCATGAAGTGGGAGCTATCAGCATGGTCATGTTGACCAAAGTGGTACTGAAGTTGTGCGCAACTTCAGTGTGTCTTCAAGTTTGAAGACCGGAATGAGGGCACCGTGCACTGATCATTGATGGAGTTGATTGATGGTGGCAAAGTCGTCAAGTGGAAGATTGTTATATTAGGGTGACTTCTTTGTTGAAATGATTGAAAGTTGTCCCACATCGACTAAAAGACAAAACCACATTTATATCATTCCCTATAAATATAGGGACTCTCCTATTGTATTCTTTGTACCAAAAAGTAAGAGCCAGAACAGGCCGGCGCTAGAGAGCCAGAATAGGCCGACAGAGCCAGAATGGGCTTGTACCGATGTGAGTAAAACACCTAGTGCGAGTGAAGCACATGGTGCACAAATAGACAAAGAGAATATAAGAGATACATGCTAGTATTCTTCTTGGTGAGAGTTAGGAATAATATAAGCTTATATATTATTCTGGTGATACATGCGTGAGTATACACTGTGTGTGTGCGTGTGTTTGATTTGATGATCAAGCCCTTGTAATCCTCTATTTGATTGTTAGTGAAACGGTGCTCTCAGTGGACGTAGGCTTATTTTGGATAAACCACTAGAAATCTTTGTGTTCATCGTTTGGTGTGTGTTTGTGTGCGTTTTCTGATTTGCATGTACACACGGATTCTAATAGTGTTCTTGGGCGGGTGTAGAAACCCTAACAATTTGGACAATTTGTATTTTGAATATTTATATAATAAAGTAGATTAATCATGGTTCGCCATATCGGCCCTAACGACCGTTACGGGCCATTACGTAACGGTTTTTCACGTTACCGTTACTGTTACGGCCCAGTTTCTTGATTCCCACACCTGTAACGCCCGTTACGGTGGCTGTTACGGTGTTACCCCGATTTTCACCGGTTCCGAAAATACCGTAACGGTTAACACAATTGAAGGTTTTCAAAAATTTGGGTTAAAAAACTTTCTGTTATGTATATGATATGATAAATGTTACTCCATTATTAAATTATTGAAAAGTAAAGAAAAAAAAATTTTGATTTAATAATATTATAACAAGTATATCATAAACATTCAAATAACGACGACACCATTAGATTTATTAATAACTCATTTTTTATATTAAAATTCTTTAAAAAATTAAATAAAATTCACTTAAATCTACCAAAAATTCATCTTTATTCATTCATGTTGCCAAAAGTATCCAATTAGAATATTTTAGGTAAGATGTGCAAGATTTTAAAAAATTCACGATTGCGATAACCGAGTCCCGTTACGTAACCCCGATACTGATCCGAGTTTGTTACACCGATACCGTTACCGTTACAGTGACCGATACCATTACGGCGAATCATGAAATTAATATAATCAAGCATGTTATAGCCATTTCACAACTCAGGGGTGTCACTATCCAAAAAATGAGTTGACCGGCAGTGGAATTGACCCGGCAGTGTTACTGGAAGTTGAAAGGCAAAGAGAAACCAATGGTTAGGATCTTCCTTCCATCACCCATGAATCTGGACCATTGATTTTCTAACTATCAGCTTTTGACATAAAAAGGACATTTCTGTGACTCCATGCCTAAACAGTCATCCCCTTTTTAATTAGGGATAGTATCGAAACCCCTATGATTTTCAAACTGTTCAAAAAAAATAATGTGGATTCAAAAACTCCCATATAATTTTTAATTTAATCAAATATTCTCCGTCCTTTATAAGATTACGAAAATTTCCTCAAAAACTCTAATTCATTCTATTTAAATCCAAATTTCAATTTAAATTCTAATTAAATTATATTTCCTTCCATTTATGTCAATTAAACTCTAATTCCTTCCATTTATCATAAACCCACTTTCTCTCACCTATCTGTTCCAAACTCTAATTCATTCCATTTATAACAAATCCACTTTTAATATAAATATCAATTTTAACCCAATTCAACTCTAATTCCTTCCATTTATCACAAAATCACTTATAATTTAAATCTCAATTCAACTTTAATTCCTTTAATTTATTACAAACCCACTTTCTATCACACATTTACTCCAAAACTCTAATTCCGTTTATTTATCACAAACTCAATTTAAATTTAAATTCCAATTTCAACCCAATTTCAATTTATATTTATATATCTCTCTCCATATCACTATATATATATATATATATATATATAATCATATATACATACTTATTTATACATATATAATTATATATATGTACATAATTAATTATATAAATAAGTACGTATATATGATTATATATATAGTGATATAAAGAGAGAAATATAATTATAAATTGAAATTGAGTTTGTGATAAATGGAAGGAATTAGAGTTTTGGAGTAAATGAGTTAAATAGAAAGCAGGTCTATGATAAATGGAAGGAATTAGAGTTAAAATTGAGATTTAAATTGAAAGTGAGTTTGTGATAAATAGAAGGAATTAGAGTTGAATTGAGTTAAAATTGTGATTTATATTGAAAGTGAGTTTGTAATGGAAGGAAATAGAGTTTTGGAGTAAATGGGTGAGAGACAGTGAGTTAGTGATAAATGAAAGGAATTAAAATTTAATTAGAATTTAAATTAAAGCTTTGAAGAGTATTTTTGTAATTTTATAAAGTGCAGGAGATATTTGATTAAATTAGAAATTATAAGGGTGTTTTTAAAACTATAAAGATTTTTTTGAACAACTTAAAATTTATAAGAGAGTTTCTGATAATAGACCTTTTAATTAATACTGTGTCCTTTTGATGTTCTGAAAATAGTACCCCTCTGTTTCATCGTAAACATTAAACATAAAGAAGTGAAGTAAAAATGTTGTCTCAATCAAGGTGTTTTCGTCATTTTCCAAATTGTATGGAGACATATTGTTCTTGTTTGCAAAGTACACTATTTAATTCTCAAAAGCAAAGTTTTATTACTTGTACGGAGCAATGACATGGAAAATGGGTTTTCTTATTTTATTTTTATTTATTTGATGTAAATTTGAGGTGTAGGGAAAAGTCATTTTGAATCTTATTTACTTATGGCAGTTTGATTCATATTTTTTATTTTTTTTATATATTTGGCATCAATATTTTATTTTTTATAATAGAAAAACATAAAGCACATAGTGTTATTTTTAGGAAGTATCAAAATAAATTATTTTTTTCACAATTCAAAAAAATAACAAATAAGTGACCAAAATAAAATATGAAAACATTAGTACCAATCGCGTTTTTAATTTAGACTCACAACACAGTGAAAAATGAGAATAATAAGTGAAGTATTTCTATGTGTGGAACAAATTAAAATTATTGAGATTTAGAAAAAGATGATTTGTTAAATAATAGAATTTTTTATGTGACATGGAATGAGTGAGCTACTTATAGACTTTTTTTTTTTGGTAAATAAATTTTAATAAGAGAATTCAAAAGTCTGTACAAAAGTGAGCCAAACCCAAATAAAAAAAAGACCAAACAGATCATTACATGAGACTATTCAAGCCCACCCTGATTGAACCTGTAGAAACAAACGGTAGGCAATATCAAAATCGAAATTGAAACAAAATCAATAGGAGCAGAATTGTCATTCTTCAACTAGTATAGCTCTTTTTGTCCTTTCGAAGCCCTTAGTCACTGAATCCATTCAATCTCTCATCAAAATAGAAGGACCACATCACACAACACATTGAATCTCAACTCAACCATTCATGGGGGAGGTGGTGGAGGGAGCGGCGGTGGAGGAGGATTTGAAGGGGGAGGAATTGGATGGAGGGCTTGGGGATTAGGGAATGAGTAAAAAGGGTTATTGGGGGATGGTTCATATAAGGTGTTTGGTAGATTCCACTCCATAGCAACGGATTCAGCAAGAGGACACTGGCAATTCTTCACTGAAAACAATCTGAATCGAATAGTTTCTATGACTGCATCAAGGGTAATATTGGGAGGTACACTTCTATCTTTGAAAATTCTGTTATTGCGTTCTCTCCAAATGTGATAGACAAATCCTGAAAATGCTAGTTTCCATGTTAATACTCTGCTATGTTTCAATCTTTTTTTCCAATTAGTTGCTGCCCATATGAGAAGTTGAGTCCATGAACTAGGTCTAGTGTAAAAACCATATTTATCCTGAAGTCCCTCCCATATTCTCCTGGAATAGGCACATTGAATGAACAAGTGTTCATGTGATTCAGCTGCATTAAGACATAGAATACAAACATTTGGCTGCATTAGGAAATTAAGGCTAGGTTTGTCTTTGGTTTGTAATTTCTCCTGGATGGCAAGCCATAGACAAAAGGAATGCTTAGGGATTCTGTTTTGGAACCAGAGAAGTTTATGCCAGTAAACTGGTGGTGGCTATTGTGTAATAGCCAGAATGGTGTGTTTAGTTGTATATGTCTTGTTGGGTGAGGGGGTCCACTGTATAATGTCCTGGCAGTTGGTGGTAGGGATTGGTAAAGCTTGTATATCACAGTGCTGATGGAGAAATCTGGCCATTTGCCTAGGCCAAGACCACTGCCCATTAACAAGTAGAGAAGATACATTTGTGTGTGTGTTGTAGTGCTATCTAGACCTGTGATCAAGATTAGCTAGTACCTTGAAGATGGGACCACAGGGCAACCAATTGTCATAGAATACCATTGTTGCCTCTCCATTACCTATTTTATGCTTGAGCAAAGGTTGTGTTAACTGTCTATGCTGTAAAAGTTTCCTCCAGAACCATGAGCTATCTTGAGGAATATTGATTTCCCAGATGCTTCTGCCTTTGAGTAGATTCTTCATCACCCACTCTTTCCAAACTGTATCTTGTCCTGTAGAGCAAATAATCCACAAGTGCCTTAGTATAGAGGCTTTGTTCCACACTTGGATATCATGGATACCTAAACCCCCAACATCTTTTGGAGTGCAAACTTGATCCCACGCGACTTTAGCTTTTCCTTTTGTCATTGCACAACTAGACCACAGAAATTTTTGAAGAAGCTCCTTGATAGAATTACATACCCTAGTAGGAAGTACAAATAAGCTGGTCCAGTAAATATGAATATTGAATAGAGCGGATTGGATTAATTGGAGTCGTCCTGCAAAAGAGAGGGCCCTAGATGTCCAGTTAGTGATTTTAGAAAGCATACTATCAATAAGATTATGGCAGTTACTAGATGACATTCTAGATGAGAAGAGTGGGAGCCCTAGGTATTTAATGGGGAGAGTGCCAGAAGGGAAGTTAAAAATATTAAAAATGGTATCTTGAATGGAATCCTGAACACCGGAGAAAAAAAGGTTACTCTTAATAGGGTTAGGATAGAGACCAGATAAATTGGAGAAGGTATCAATTGCATTTTTAATAATTTGGGCAGATAAGGTATCTCCATGAAAGAACATAAGTACATCATCTGTAAATGATAGGTGGGACAATTTGGTTGCATGACACCTCCAATGATAGCCAAAATTGTTATCCTGAGTAATGAGTGAGTTAGTAATTGATGAGAAGATGTCCATAGCTAAGACAAACAAGTAAGGTGATAACGGATCACCTTATCTGAGACCTTTGGCACTACTAAAGAAACCACACAACTCCCCATTGACTGACACAGAGAAAGATGCAGTAGAGATGCAAGTCTTCACCCATGAAATGAAAATGGGTGGAAATTTCATGAGTTGCATGACATCAATAAGAAACTGCCAATTAAGACAATCATAAGCTTTTTGCAAATCCACTTTTAGAGTGCATCTTGGAGGATTTAAATCCTTATGATACCCTCTCAAAAGCTCATGTGCCAAAATGATATTGTCCCATATCTTTCTCCCTTTGATAAAGGCATTTTGAGCCTTATCAATGAGATTTGGTAGGATGGGCTTAAGCTTATTGGCCAACAATTTTGAAATACATTTATACACTACGTTGCAACATGAAATTGGCCTATAGTCAGCAGGTGTATCAGGGTTGGGAGTTTTTGGAATTAGGGTCAAGTAAGTAGTATTGATCTGTTTAAGCAACATTCCATTTTCAAAAAATTGTTTAATGGCACATGTGATCTCGGGACCTACTATGTGCCATGTTTTTTAAAAAAAGTAAGAATTGAAGCCATCAGGTCCAGGGGACTTATTAGACTTGATTGAGAACATACAATCCTTAATCTCCAAATCAGTAGGAATGATGCTTAAACTATCAATATCATCCTCATTCGAAGTTTTTGTCACAAAATTTTCAAGTTGAGACAAACCTGGGTAACAATGATGATTGCTACCTAAGAGACTTTGGAAGTATGAAGTGAAACATGATTTGATTTCCTCGTTGTTGCTTGATCTAGCTCCATTCGGTAAACTAACACTAGTGATTTTTCTTTTGTTGAGCCTATTCTGAATGCTTTTGTGGAAGTAGCTGGAGTTCTGATCACCTAGTGCCAACCACCTAATTCTTGATTTTTGTTGGAGAAACTGTTCCTCAATTCTGGATAAGCTAGAGTATGTTATGGATAAATCCTTTTCCATCCTTCTCAACGCCACATTGCCAGGCTCACTGTCAAGTTTGATCTGGAAAGCAGATAAGTTTGTTTTAGCCTGTGATACCCTGGCAGAAACGTCACTGAATGCATTGTGATTTAGTTTCTTTAAAGCCTCCTTCAAGATTCTGAGCTTGGTAGTTACTCTGTACATTGGAATTCCTACTACATTAGTACTCCATATGCTAGCAACTGTTGGTAGGAAATCATGGTGCTCACACCAAAAATTAAAGAATCTAAAAGGGGATTTTCTTCTAGCATTTTGAATACCAAGTGTCACAATCATTGGACTATGGTCAGAGCACAAGGGTGGCAAAAAATTGGCACTGGAATTTGGAAAAGAAGAGAGCCACTGGTCATTAATGAGAACTCTGTCAAGCTTTTTAGCAATGATTCCTATCCCCTGAGTTTTGTTAGTCCATGTGAAAAAATTGCCAATGTATTTAAGATCATCAACACCAAGGTCCAGAATACTTTCATTGAGGAAGTTCATGCTTGGACTCCATATTTCATTGCCCCCAAACTTCTCTGTAAGTCTTCTTATATCATTGAGGTCCCCTAGAATAATCCAAGGAGATTCCCCTAACTGATCACCTAGCTCTCTCATTTTCTCCCACAGCTTCCTCCTTTCATCAACAGAATTTTGTGCATACACAAAGGTAGTGAAGAACTGCATGTTTGAATTAAGGTAGGAGACTTTGACATGTATCAACTGATCTGTCATATGTAACAAACTGATGTTAACACTCTGGGGATTCCATAGAATCCATACTCTACCCAAAGGAGCATGCACACTATTAGTGATCAGGGGCCAAGAAGAAAGATTTTGATGAGTACATGTTATATTATATGCCCTTATCTTTGTCTCTAGCAATCCAACAAAATCCAATTTGTTCTCATTCATGAGTTTTTTTTACCTCTCTTTGTCTTGATGGGTTATTCAAACCCCTTATATTCCAAGCTCCAAATTTCATCATAACTTAGGTGGTGTTTGGAGGTCCTCGAAGAACCTTTTGTACTCCTCTTTATTTGTAGCATTATTGATTTTTGCAGCTCCCTTTGCATTCTTTCTAATCCTTTTTCTTTCCCTTGGTGACAGTCTTGAATTGGATTTCATTAAATTCGCAACACCACTAGACATTGGTTCCGAGGATGTGCAAGTTACCGTAGTAGGAAGGCCATCCTGGTTGACATTGGTATTCATATTGACCTCATTCACCTTACATTCCTCAACTGATGTGGCAATTTCCTCCAACAAGTCAGGACAAGACAACAAATGGAATCTATTGGAGGATTGGGATGAAGCAGAACATGGGGATATAGACATGGGCATGGGTTCTTGCTTTGGTTTAGAGGATAACCCTGGTAAAGTAGTAGCATGAATGGATGTTACAGAAATTGTATGGGCACAATTTGGAAGTTGAATGGTTGGGGGTGGTGAGGTGAAAGGCATTGGTGGTACAGTGGGTTGGATGTTGCTAGCATTATGGTTGGACTCAACGGTAGTAATATGTAACAAATCATTTGGTGCAGGGGTTAGACATGGTTGTACTTGAGGCTCTTGAGACTTCTTGCTAACATAAGTCCATTGATTCCCCTCCTTACATGTGACCTCTGTCCTTTTTGGTACCCATGTCATGCACAACTTAGGGCACTTTAAGTCAGTGTCCAAAACAGTTTCACCTGGAACAAGATTGGGGTAACCACTGATAGCTGACCCCAATTCTGAGAAACTCATTCATTCCCACCTTAAGTTTCAAGCTATCAACAAATCTTTGAGCTGTTTTAACCTCAACACAGATACGTGCAAATGAAACCCTTTTCTTTGATTTAGTTACCTCGTCATCAAAAAGAGGGACACCCACTGCACTCACTATAGAACTCAGGCCCTTGCTATTCCAATAATCAACTAGAATATTGGTGAATTTCACCCAAATAGGAATGGTAGAACATGAATATTTAGTAAATAACATGTTTGGTATCCATGGTTTCAAAATGATAGTTTGGTTAGCAAACATCCACGGGCCCTCATCTAAGATTGTTTTACTCTCACTCTAACTTTTAAATTTGAAGATATAGAACCCCGAGTCAGTGCTAATTATGTCAAGCAATCCTCTCTTTGACCATAATTTCCTGGCTAATACACTAACCACACTGAATGGAAGTTTCTTTGCTATAAAAAAGCCGATAATACTATTTTTCCACTCCTGGAATCCTTCCTCTTTAACACAAGGAGGGGGCTCCACAATGATTTTATCACCATTAATAGAAGGATTTATAAACTCCAGGTCAAACTTGGCATGAGACGCAACATTTTCCCATGATATAAGGGAAGGGATCGGTTGTTTATGCTCAATCGAATCTAAACCAGGTTCAATGGACCTAGGTAAAGGCATTGGGGAATTAAAAAAAGTGTCAGTGGGTGGATGATGGCATGAGTATGGCATGGGCTTGGGTAAGTGGTGTAGTGGTGGAAAGTTAGTGGCATAGGATATGGGTAAAGGCTGGTCAACAAGGGCCTTTCCACGCATGGGATAAGTCTGTGTCAGAGATGTCTGGGGGAAGATGGGCACATACTTAGGAGGCGCGTGAAGATCACCAAGAAGAGATGGGGTGGAAGAGATGTTCGGTGCAGATGATGAAGGCCTAGGTTGACTGGCTGAGCAGGCTTGGGCTATGGGGAGGGAACTCATTGTATCAGGGTCCTTAGTAAATGGTTTCAAAGGAGGCCGAGGTATAGTTAAGGACATAGGAGGAGCACAAGGGCCAGAAGTAAGGCCACATTGAAGTTGAGATCTTACCTTACTATTGTTGTCCACAAGGCATGTGTTTTCCACTTGATGTTTGGTTACCTTTAAAGACTGGATCTGATCCCTCAAGAACTTGACTTGATCTCTAAGCTGTATGACTTCCTCACCCTGATTGGTATTCCTCTTCAACTCAGCATAGTGGTCAACATCAGGTTGGACCTGGGCAAGTCTTGTGTGGAGCATTGCATTGTCCTTTTGGAGAATGTCAACAACATTTGCTATAGCACTAATTTCTCTAGTAAGTTCATTTATTCTATTATTATACTTGAAGGATAAAGATGTCACATCCTCCTCCGCCTTGTCTTCCGAATGAGCATTAGAAGACAGAGGACCCATTAAGGAGGGGGCATCAGACGTCAAATGATTGAACTGTGATAAGGCCTGCTGTGGTTGAGATTGAGATGGAATAGCATTGGATGAAAGGGTTAGAGTAACAGAAGGTGATACACCCAATACACCCGATGAAAACGGAGCACCAATCGTCTGTGCGAAGACCTTGCTAGAGCTGGAAGGAATGGTATGCGGAGGATGACGGAGGGGAGGTGGCTGTGGCGGTTCCCGGTGAGAAGCGGTGGAGTGGGTAGGAAGGGGTGTAGTAGCAGACATTTACTTCACTGCTACTTATAGACTTCTAGGTGTTATTTTTTGAAATCCTTTATTTAATTAAATAAATTTGTGGTTGCACGAATGTTGGGCATCCTTATTATATGAACAAAACACAAACAATTTTTCAACATTCTAATTTCATTTGCAATGTGCCCGCAGATACCAAGAATACGTTATTAAATTTTGAATGGTATAAAATAAGTGGTGATTTTGAATATTAAATTTTTGTAAACTTTTGACCCAATTTAACACTTCGTGTTTTCAAAAACACAAAGTTACATAAACATATGTATAAACTCACATTCATATATACACATATTTAAATATATATATATATATATTGATCCAACGACCAATAGATATAATTTCCATGTATTTTTAGGGAAATTATCATTTTTCACGCTAATTACATCCAGTGATAAATATTATTGATGTATGAAATTCTGGCTCATTGATTAGCTAAGATCATTACTATGTATATATATATACATAAAAACAGATGTATACAAATATATTCTCACCAAGGTTCGCAATCGTGGTATCGGTCGTTGTAACGGTAACGGTATCGATGTAATGGACTCGGGCAGTATCGGGGTTACGTAACGGGATTCAGTTATCGCAATCGTGAATTTTTTTAAATATTGCACATCTAGCCCAAAATGTTCTAATTTGATCCTTTTGACAACATGGATGAATAAAGATGATTTTTTGATAGATTGAAGTGAATTTTATTTAAATTTTTAAAGATATTTAATATAAATAATGAGTTATTAATAAATCTAATAGTGTCGTCATTATTTCAATGTTTATGATATACTTGTTATGATATTATAAAATTAACTTTAAATTTAAATAAATAAAAAATTAAAATCATAAAAGATATAATTTATTTTCAACAATACAAAATAATTTTTAAAAAAGGTATGGAGATACTTTAGCATGTTTCTTTGCAAAATAATTTTGGGAAAATAAGAATTAGGACACAATAGAGATAAACAAAGAATTCTTTGTAAGGAGAAACTTTAGCATATTTTTGTTGTGCCATGCAGTGATTTTAACATGAAAAGTCATTTGCAATCAAATAACAACTATATTCAATGTCCAAGCTTCTTAACCCAAATTTTTGAAAAGCTACAATTGTGTTAATCGTTACGGCATTTTCGGAAGCGGTGGGAATCAGGGTTACGACCACCGTAACGGTCGTAGTGGGTTGTAACTGCCGATTCGGGTGTGGGAACCAGCCTACACCGATATATCGGTCCATAACGATAACGGCCAACCAAAATACCATTACGACTCGGTCGTTACGGTTCGTAACGGCGAACCATGATTCCCACACATATATATACATGCATATCAACACACATGTATATGTGGATATATATACACATACATATACATATAAACACACACAAATACAGACATACACATACACATGTATGTATTTACATATATAAAAATTGGTGAATGGCGCAAAACCCCCATATACTATCAAAAATGTGCAGCAAACCCCCTTATGGTTCACTTTATGCAGATAAGCCCACGTGGTTTGGCAAAAGTGTGCAGATTCACCCCCTGTGACACTGTTCAGGCCACTTTTTCGGCCAAAAAACAGTCACGTGAGTTCCACATGACATATATTTTCCTAAAACCCCAAAATGCCCTTACTCAATTACCTAACTACCCTTTGTATATATATATATATAAATTGATTTTCACTTGTAAATTAAATAAATACAGTTCAAATATTTATATTTTCACTTGTTGTCTCTTGCAGCATTACTCAAATTTTACTACAACAAACATGTCTTCTTCTTCAAGTTCAGTGAATCAAAACAGACAAATTTATGATTCAAGGCCAAATAGAAGATTGTATTGCAAATGTGATATCCCAAGTCCCCTAACTACTTTACTCACTGAGATGAATCCTGGTAGAAGATTTTATGGATGTTCCAATTATAACTCAAGAAAGGGTTGTAAGTTTTATGTGTGGGAGGATGAACCACTTTCTGAGTACTATAGAAGCTTTGTTTGGGATCTATTAACTGAAGTAAAAGAGTTAAGAAAATGTGACACTATGGGAGGGAGAAATGAAGACATTGAACTGATGCAGAAAGTGACAGAATTGGAGAGGGATGTGATGACCTTTAGAGAGCAAAGTGCTAGCATCAATTATTGGTATTTGTTTTGTTTGTTTTTTCTAGGGTTCTTCTCTTGTTTACTTTTGGTTGAAGTGATGTAATGGTGTTGGTTTTGCTAGAATTTGAACCTGTGTTGGCAACAAACTAGAAAATAGGTGTTGGTTTTGGTAGAATTTGAATGTGTTATTTTTGCTACATTGTTTCCTTTGTTGGTTTTTGTAGATTTTGAACATGCTCGTGTTCAATTGCATTACTATTTTTCCATTTAAATACCTGCTCATGTTCAATTGAATTACTAACAATTTCAATACATTTACAAACCTAAAGTCAACCATGTTTCTTTACAAACACCAAACTGGAAAGTATCATTCAAGTTGCAATATATATTTACAACTTACATGTTCATTATTCAAGCATCATTCATTCAAACACATGTTGAAAAACCTTACATAAAACCCATTGTTTACATAAAGTGGTTACAAAAGTTTATAGTGCCACAAAATATCATCTCGCAAAACACCCTTACATTTTTTCCCTTCTACACTTTAGTACTTAGCCAAGTACTAAAGAGTAAACTACAAAACTTTTCCCTTTAATTCGCGTGCAATTATTTTCTTTATAAATACGTTTGATCCATGAAATCCCTTGTTTGCAAATCTATTCCTTTTTACTTTTTCAACCCTTTTTCCTTTTATTCCTAATTTCCCCTTTTAAATCTATTATTGGTTTATCAATATTCCATTTTTATCACGATCCGCGACATACCATTTTACGGCTGATTTGGTGTCGTTTCGCCTTCCGCAAGTAATTAATGCACTTCCTCGAAATTGGTGCCCCTTTTATATAAACTCTCCACACCTTGTCTCACTCATTTTTCTTACTTCTCTTTGAGTTTCTTCCTCATTTCCAACCTTTTTCCATGATTTTTTACTACACATCCTTTTGACTATTTCTACATATATATATATATATATATATATATTCCTTTATTAGTCGCGGTATCAAACTTTATTCCTCCTTTCCCTGTTTCCATACTTGTCTAATTTCTTCACCCATTCTTTTACCTATATCTTCTCATTTTATTATGGCAAAAGCTTCCCCCTCTGTTCCCAAAGTCTTAGCCCCTTTTTTTGGGGTCACCCCTTCTATTCCTCTTCCACCAGAGTGGAGGAAAACCCCTTATTTTTATGCCGTTCATGTTGCTCTTTGGACCTCAATAGAAAACCTTCCTCCCGCGGGAGACATTGTCGAAGAGCCCATGCTCCTTCATTCTAATGGGGAGGCTTCCCTGGCTATTATTCCACCGTTCTCCCTCCCTCATCTGTTTATTGAAAGAGGAGACACTCCATTATCTTTCGTTGAGTATGAGGGTTATGTTGCTCCTATCACCGACTGGAAGATGTGGTCTAGTCACATCCTTAACCAAGAAAAGCATCACGAAACACTTCAGCAAGTTTGCCTTCTAGATGCCATTGAATTATTTTCTGATCTATCCATTCGCCGTGACGCTGATGCTCTTACTCTTCTAGCATCGCGATGGAGACACTTTCCCACACTTTTATAACAGCTTGGGGAGAATTCACCCCAACCTTGGAAGATGTTTATGTGCTTTTCAGACTCCCTATTTGTTATTCGTTGCCACAAGATGTTCGTCCCTTTGAGGAAGAAGATCAGCAGATCCACTTACACCTTCATGCTTGCGCTGCCCATGCCGCGAAAAGGGGAAGTCGTTTCAAACAAGGTTCCCTTTTGCATAAAGCTCCTATCATTAAGAGCGTGAAACTCAAGTACTCAAGCTGATGTCACCACTTTATTATGGAATATAAGCCAAAATTTCCCCTATTTCGCGGCCATGATCGTAGAACTGCTCCAAGCCTCTAATTTAATGGTGACTACGAATTAGCAGGCTTTCTAGCATATTAGTTGGACCGATATATTTTCCAGGGGGGCCCCAAGGATGGTCATAACAAGTCTGTCTTTCTGATGGCCTCCATTATCTCGCGAGATATTCAATTCCCTTTAGCCCCATTGTTTCTGGGTACTTTATATTCTCAGTTAGATACCCTGGCCACTGACTTTTCTAGATCCATGGGTAGGTATGATATAAGCACACATATTGCCTATCTTTTCCTTATGTTATTCCTATTTGAAAGATTCCCTAAATACGCCCCAAAGCCCTATGATTTTTCAATCCTTACTCACCAAGATGTCGCGGATCCCCTACCACTGAAGTCGCAAGCTACCTGTTAGTCAAACTTATTCTCTACCAAGAGACTTGACGATTTCATAGACACCAGTCATGGTTCCCTGTGGAGACCTTATTCTATTCCTTTGAAAGACATTTATCTTCCTTCTTTTTATCCAAACGAAGATATTACCTCTTATGGCTATAAATCTCATAAGGATCTAATATTTGTTGTTACCGCATTTGAGTGTCATCTCCCCATTTTTTATGAGTCATTTTTCAGATTTATAGTTTACAACCCATCGCGGGTTGCTCTCCAGTTAGGCTTTGACCAAGACATCCTCGTTTATGTGACCCCTTCTGAAGAAAATTTGTATGATGATGTTTTGATAAGCTTTCGCGAGGAGTATGAAAAGACAAAACAATAGTTTTCCTTCGTGGTTCATATTCCTTCAAGGTCGCGTGCAGGAGGTCGATCCACGCCCTATGTAGACTTTTGGCTCAAAGTTGTCACCAACTTCCAATATTTTGGGTCCGTTTGGATACCCTATTTTTTGTTTTTGTTTTTTTACTGTTCATAAGACTAAAAAAAAAAACACGTTTGGCAAACGTGTTTACTGTTCACTGTTTTTTCCCCAAGAAAACTGTTTTCTGTGAATAGTGTGTAAAAGTGATGAAAACACCAAATACAACTTTTAGTTGTTTTTTGAGTTTTTTCACTGTTTAGGTGGTAAAAATAATGAAAACACCAAATTCATAAAATACAATTTTCACCAAATAAAAGTGGTGAAAACACCTTCATCCAAACGCTTTTTTGTTTTTAGTTTTTTCCTGAAAAAACAAAGACAAATACAAAAACAGTTTTTATATTTGAAGACAGAAAACAAATACAAAAAACAGGCTTTCCAAACGCACCCTTTATAAATGAACATCCTTCTCCTGCGGAACCCATAAATATATACCCAGGAGATCCATCACTGAAACTTCACAAACCCCACGGCTTCCATAGCAAACTAGCCTTGCAATCCCCCAATCATCATTTTAAGGAGCACTATGAGGCATCAGAGCCTTCAATCCACCTTCCAAGAAAAAGAAGATCTCAAAAACCATTGTTTAGAAACAAGAAAAACCCCCTCACCCTCCTGCAACTAAGAGAAGAAGCTCTGATCGTGTTGAAATTCCTGTTGTTGTACCTATTCGCGAGGAACCTGTATCTAAGAGGCTTGTAATAACATCTTCCATTTTCATGTACTGTATGTATTTTTTTATATCATTTTTTCCAATTTTCCTTTTCACTTCTTTGTTTCAGCGATCCGTGAATATTTCTGTGAGGGCAACCCCAAGTGTTTAAATTCTTTCTACCATCGCTAATGATGATTTGGACAACATTCCTTTGTATCCACGAAGGGATGTTGTTGTTGGTGATGCCTTGGACTATATTCCTCTATCTCAAGAAGAGATGCTCAAATGGCTCAAATACTATCCTCTACTACACAATTGTCAACTTTAGATGTTGAGGTAGATGAAATCCCTTTAACTCGTAAAAAGAGGCCAAACATCCATGTCCAAAACACCTATATTCATGACACAACTGAAGCCGAAACTGTTATTTCCCAGGGTGACAATCATGTTCAAGGTGTGGGTTCTGATCATGAGCCTTCAAAAGACAAACCTTCACCTCCGCGAAAAGGAAGACTGGTATTCGCTGTTTCTCTGTCTCCTCTTAGGAAAAGGCCCTTACTTGATAATGTTGCCCAAGTAGTTGGGGACATTCAGGCTTTAGATCATTTACTTTTAGGTGCCAAACCATGACTGTCACATATTCCCTATATGTATATCTTTAAATCATTACTAATTCATTTGATAATGCCTCAGGTCGTGAGGCTACTAAAGGTACTTCTTCGTTGGGTGATATCTCGAGTCAAGAGGTTCTTGAAGATGATTTATCAATTGATGCCTCAGACTGCGAAGCACTTAACATTCTCTCAGACTTCCCAGACCATGCTTTAGTTCAATCACAGGGTATTATCAGACCTCCTCCTTCTGCGGGGAGAGCCATCTTAACAGGCTTGTCTCGCGGAAGACTCAGATAAGGAGAACAACCTTCCTATATCTTCTATTCTCAAGAAATCAGCTCCTGATGCTTAGTTCGTTGAAAATTTATCTACTCACGATGATTGTGCTCAGAGTATTCATGATGGAACAAATGATAATGTTCAAACTGCTGAGAACATAATTATCCGTGAGAGTTATACAAAAGATGTTCATTTCGCGGAGGGTGCAACTTTCCGCGAGGATCATACAGATGTTATTCAAATTGATGGGGATACCTTTATCCGCGATAATCATACGAAAAATGTTCAGTCTGCGAAAGTTATTAACACAAAAAACATCAATCCTAATCCTGACACACTAAAATTTGTTGCCGAAGATCCCTCCATGAAAAATCCTTTAGTTTCCAATCTTCCACAGGAGGATTACGCGAAAGAGGTTCCAAATAGTGAAGACTCAAATACACGACCTATGCAACCTCTTGAAGGTGATATTGCGATAGAGATAAAAGCTACCCTAGAAGATGGCCCACGAATTTAGAGGTCTCTCATTGGGGGTGCCGTTGCTGACATTGATACTGTTATTAAAGATTCCTCTATTGGCGCGGAACACAATAATGATTCTCATCATGGTCAAGCCTCTGGAAATACAAACATATATGATATTTCTCATTCTCAAATAATTTATGATGAGCCCACTCATGTCACAAGTGTTGGTGTCGTCCATGGCCCTATGTTTCTAGAGTCCGTTCTTAAAGATCCTGAGTCTTTACTTAATGACGAGACAGAACACTTTACATAACCTCTCATCCCTGGCTCCAAATCATTTTTTCTTCCTATCCATCCTCAACAGGTTTAAACTCACTAGGTTTAAACTTAACACGTTCAACCTTCACAGCTTCATTCTCAAAGTTTAAATCGTCAAATTCCTGGACCAAGTTTTCCTTCTATGCCTCACCAACCAATCCCAAAAGTACCATCCGCGCCTTTTATTCAGGATCCTTCTCAGTAAAGCCAATCATATTAGCATAACTTCCTATGTTATTCGTGCGACATGGCCATCCTGGATCGTGTTTACAGTAGCCATCCAGAGACATTTGCAGGAATGGAACTCAACGAACCACTTCTCCAACCTACCTTCTTGCATGTCATTGCAGATACCTTCACTTCACTGATGTCTACTTACATCAAAGACCTCACCCTTGATGTGTTGCCTCGTTGTTGTGTCCGTATTAAGGATTGGAAAATATGAAGATGGATGTATCTTGGTGGGAATCTTGTTTGGACAAAGTACAAAGTTTGTATGACAAGCATTGCACGGAAATTAAAGCATGCATTGAGTACCGGGCAAGCCTCGCGAAAGTGGAGGAGGCCCGAGCACTTTTGGCTATTGCAAAAGAAGATATCCGCAAGCTGAAAGAATCCACAGAGCACTCATTACATTCCCGTGAGCTGCAAAAGGAGCATGAAAACCTCTATGTTTCATCTCCTATTAGTAAAGGTTTATACTAGTGTTTTGATGTAATTTGTATACATACTTTGCTAACTTTCCTAGACACGTTTGTTTTCACATTTTTTGTACTGATGTAAGACAGCTTTTGATCAATACATGTGTTTCATTTTTTTGTTATGTACACATATTATGTATAAATCTATTCTTCACATTAGGATTGGTACAGCTTTATCCATTTTACATTGAGTAGCCTTGTCCTTTCTCGAGTAATCTCATGCTCTAATTTGTAGTACCCATTGTTATTTTCGCTGGTGACTAAATAAGGACCTTCCCATTTGGCTTCAAATTGTTTCACCCTTTGCCCCCTCATTATTGTTGGTATTGTCTTCAATACTCTGTCTCCTTCTTCAAACCACCGATACCGCGCCTTTTTTTGTATCCTTTTTCTTGTTGCTTGTTATAGGACTTTTGATTTATAAATGGTTCACCCCTTTTCTCTTCCAGACTTTCAGCCTCTAACACCCTTTCCTCCAATCTGCTATTCGCGGCCAACGCTTTAGCCGTGATTTCCAATTCTGATGGTAATATTGCCTCTGCTCCATAGACCAAGGAATATGGAGCCATTCCTGTGGCAATATGGTATGATGTCTGATGCGCCTATAAAGCTACGGGAAGCTCTTCCATCCACCATTTTTTATTGTTATGCACCAAATGACTCAATATTCGAATTAGTGCTTTGTTTGAAGCCTCTGCATGTCCATTCCCTTTAGGATAGTAAGGTGTTGACTTATGATGAGTCACTGAATACCTTTCAAGCAAATCCGTGACTTTGTTGTTGACAAAAGGAGTCCCATTATCTGATAATACCACCTTAGGAATTCCAAACCGGCAAATGACATTTTCCCTCTGGAAATACACCACATTATCTGTTGTTATCTGTCGCAGTGGAATAGCTTCTACCCACTTTGTGAACAGCTTGGTTGCAACTAATACCCACTCATGGCCCTGAGCCTGTGGAGTGATTGGCCCAATTATATCCAGTGCCCAAGTATTAATGTGAGTTCAAGAGCATATGAGATATAATGGAATTTTTTATGTTTCTTGAAAGTGTGAATTTATAGAGGAAAGGTGAAAAAAGATGAAGGGCTCACCGAAGTTGGATTGAGGTGGTTAGTACAAGTACTTGGAAGGTTCTTTTGTACCCCCTGTGATAATAACACAAATTTCCATCAGCAAACATGATTTTAGTTGCACTAAGAATAAAAGTATTTAACAATCCATAATTTGAGAGAGAACTTGACAAGCACAACATAAAAACAAGAATAATATAACCACCACCGCAAACCAAAATAAAGAAAGAGAAAAAGACATGCTTTTTTTTTTACTTCCATAGGTCACTCGTAGATTTTGCAAGGGCAGCATATCTATAGCTTAGTGAATGGAAACCATCTGAATTGTGATTATTATTTAGTTAAATGTGTTAAGAGCATTATCTTAGTTCTTCTAGTCTTGTACATGGGTAGCTTAGTCATTATAATCTTTTATTATATTGTGGGTAGTATAGTCTTTTACTTTTGTATTAGGGTATATTATATAACATTTATTCATGTAACTTTGATTATTTATGTTTTTCTTACGATGAATAGAATGACAGTTTTCAAGTTTTCATGGTATCAGAGCAAGGATAATTATTCTGGCCTGAATATGCAATAGCAACCTTAAACAACTTTGATCATTTTCTATCTCCATCACCCCCTTCTATCTACAATACTTTCCTTTTCGTAGAAAGTTTTTCAGTTCGCATAAATTCCAGAATTTTGCATATTTGCAGCCCTCTGTTCCTTTTGCAAATCCATATCCCTTTGTTCACTCTTCGAAACTGCAGTCACCAATCGCAGTGTAATGCCCTGCATTTCCTTTCTCCTTTGTAAAATTCTTTTCCAAGTGTTAACATTTTGTGACGTCACTTATTCATGACGTATTGTATAATCTTGGTACATGTTAATTTTTCACGTTTATATTTCAGACTTAGTGAGACGACTTCATGGACTTTCGTATTCGGCTTCGTGGATTTATGTTTTGTTAGCGACTACGTGAGTTCGCTGCAACGCTTTTTTGTTGATGTTTTGGCAATCGTGATCCATGCTAGAACGTGTTACTGAGTTTATTGTAGACATTCTGGTGTAGCACTTATGTGATTATATGTTTATATTTATTTTTAGAACTTTTGAGAGTGAGGGGTATTCTCGGTTTTCACTTGTGTGTTAATTGGTGAGGAAGTATGAGAGTCTTCCTATGTGTTCCGGAGTGTTTGGATGTGTCCCAGATTGTTTTGGAGTTTCTGGTATCATCTTGGGGCCTTGGAGCCTCTCCTTGCACTTTGCTATTTCAGGGGTACCGAGTACTCGATAACTGTTTCGCCGAGTACTCGACCACTGTTCTACCGAATACTTGGTGTACAACTCGGTAGAGTCTGCTAATTTTATATATATGTGGGTTTTGACATAAAACTTCATTATTTCATTTCCCTTTCTTTCCAAAACCAAGTCTCTCTCCCTCCCACTTGGTTTCTCTCTATTTTTACCCTATTTCATCTAGTTGGGCTTGGATTTTTATGATGACTTCAACACGAAAGTTGATCATGGCGTTCTTGGCTTCGATTTGAGCTAAGATTGGGTAAGTGTTCCCCTTCCTTGTGGGTTTTCTTTCCAAACTTTAGTTTTGGGTTTTCTTCACAAACCACCTTTTAATTCTTTTTTTCTTTATGGTTTGGATCTTAATTCATTGTTAGAAGGCAATGGTGAAGGTTTCCACTTATTGGTTGCTTCGATTTCGGTGTTGGGTGAAAGCTAGAGTTTCATGAGCCTTGTTTGGTGGTTTGGCTTTACTCTTCATTAAGGTAGGGGAAAGCTTTTATCCTTTTTCATCCTTTGGTATTGTGAGTGTACGATTTTGTTTTAGGGATTTCTAACCCTTGATGTATTTGCTAAGTTGTATACTTGAAAAGTATGAAATTGGGTTTGTACATGTTCATGGGATTTAACCCTTGTGTATGGTGTACTTGATGATTATATTGATAGGACTATGTTGCATGTTAGTTAGGTTGTAGTTCTTGAGATTATCAATATTAAAATATGGTAGTATACCTATATATGTTATATATATATGGGTATGGTTGAGTATATGTATAAGTGTAAGTATACATATGTGATTATAGGTATTAGTGGTGTAGCCTTGATGGTGTAACTAGGCTAGATACCTTGGTTAGTATGTTGAGATGTGGATAATAAAAGATTTGTGTGATGTGAGATTTTGAACTTAGAGCATTATCCTAGTTTCCCCCTTTCTTGTTAATCTTGAAATTATTATCTTGAACATTAAACTTGGTTATGAAAGTGAGTTAATGTGTATCATTGCTTAAATTGAGATAAAATCATGTTAAGTGAATGGAAATGTTATCCTTGTGAATTAAATGACAACTTGATGAATTGTGCATGAGAAAACATCCTTGTTGATTATGGCTTTAATTGTAATTTAGGAGCATGTTAAGGAATTGATGGCATTCATGTTGGCATTCTAGGAAATGTTTTTCATAAATATAGAGAGATACATATTTGTGTTTGTTATCTACCTTCCCTCATGAGCCAAGTATCCTCAGGGGAATGGTTAGAGGAGTGTTATCTACCTTCCTTCATAAGCCAGGTATCCTCAAGGGAATGGTTAGAGGAATGTTTTTATAAATATGGCGAGATACATATTTGTGTTTGTTATCTACCTTCCCTTATGAGCCAGGTATCCTCAGGGGAATGGTTAAAGAAGTGTTATCTACCTTCCCTCATGAGCCAGGTTTCCTCAGGAGAATGGTTGGAGGAGTGTTATATACCTTACCTCATGAGCCACATATCCTCAGGGGAATAATAAGAGCAGTTATCCGTTAACCTTGAGTTAGGGTGTGCGGTCATGTGTGGACCATGAGGTGTGTGAATCACATTGCATTAAGTTGTCGTTATGTGATTTATCTTTACATGTGAATCATGATATTGTTCAATGTAGTTGTGAAGCATGATTGATGTGGATTTTGATACTTTAATTCACGTGTTATTAAAATGCTTAAATGAAATTGGATAAGGTGAGAATATGGTTTGCATGCATTGTTTTAAAGTATAATGTGAGATGAATGCTTATACTTGTTAATATGTACTTATCTACCCTTAGGTGGTATTATGAGTTAACTCAATGGCTTTCTTTGATAAGTTAAAGTCGGTAGCGGACTATAGAGTTGATTGTGAGTTGAGACCTTTAAGAAGGAGGGTGATAGTTTCGTGATCTTGGTGTGTTGTGTAGACATAACTTATGATACTTTACTTGAGGAATGCATTGTCTATCCTACTTTGAGTTTTAAATGAATCGGAGGAGGTTTGATTACACCTAGTTAGTTCCATAGTATTGGCTACTAAGTCTTCCTTTTCATAATCCTAAGAATATGAGTGTTATTGGAGTTGTCAACTTAACCACCTTAGGTGGCTGAGATGATTTTGTTTATTTTAGAGTTGAATTGAGTTCACGGTTGGGGATAGAGTTGTTAGATCATTTTTTTCAATTTTCGTTGAAGTGTTGTCATTTTTGGACTCCCTTCTTCTTTCTTTGTTCTCTGCGGTTCATGTCGGATGTTGAGTCACTCTGTATGGTGTTGTAGATGTTTCGGTGTGTTCGGGGTTAGTTCGGAGTCGTCCGACGTCGTTTCGGAACTTTTTGGGTTCAACCCTTCACTTTTCATATTGGGGGACACCGAGTACTCGATGATGATTCTACCGAGTACTCGGTGAGTGCGTAAGTGGGCGCACTTGTGTAAAAGCCTCTAAAATGCCAGAGAATGTTGGCATTCGTAAGGCTACCGAGTACTCGATGTACAACTCGGTGGAAGGGTCACTGAGTACTCGAACCTTCCACCACCGAGTAGTCGGTGGTATCTGTTTCATGCACTTCTTCCAGCTTCTTTCTGTTCTCTCCCTTATGTTTCACCACTTCTCTTACTATGCTTAGGCATTGATTAGTGGCCATTAGGGATGATTTTTTGTTAGGTTGAAGGATCAACTTAGATCCACCTTTTGGCTTCCGCATTTGTTCTTTCGTGATTAGTTGTCAATTATGTCATCATTCGACCTGTGGGGTTGGAAACGGACGTCGTGTTCTGTGGTTCTTGTGTGCCACTTTTCCTTCTTCGTCCTCATGGGAGTCATAGGAATCCTTGAGTTATGGTTGTTCGGTTGACTTGAGAGTGTATTCTCTAGGTATGTGTGTTTTATACCTCTTTTATTCCGAGTCTCGGCTATACTATGTGTGGCTTAGTGCACATACGTAGTAGTATTTTTCTCATCACGAGGGGATGTCCTTCCCTATTAACATGATGTCTCAGTTATTCATTTGTTAGCATTGGAGTTTCCATCCCTTGCTTGGTTCCATGGTCTTATGTGGCCATTCTTAAGAGTATTGTCCACGTACCTTCGTGGTTGAGCAATTAGCCTTCCATGTCTTTAGTGATGGCGTTAGTGATAGAATTAATCTCCTTGTGGATGGTATCATAAGATTGATGTGGTGGCATGAGTAATGATATTGATGCGAGTGTGGATCGCCTTTGTGAATAGATTGATATGTCGTATGTGTATTGTATATATATATATTGATGATGGTTATGCAGGTACTTAAGGACGTGAGAGTTTCCTTGGTACCGGTTATGGATGTTCTTTCTTATGGACATTGTGGTGATCTTAGTTCCTTTGGATACTATGGTTATTGTTGTGGCCACTAAAGTGTTTGGCTATGTTTCACTAAGGTATGGTGTACTTGGTGTACGTTTGTGTGAGTAGTGTAGACTACTAGTGTTGGATCGGTGGGTGCGAGTCATAGTGTTCTCTTGGGAGGTTTGAATTACATGTCTTACACTTATTTGTTGTCTCTATGTATATATACATATATATATATATAGGTATGCGTTTGCCATATGATGTTATGTTATGGTTTCGTTATGTGCTAGTTGCCTTTGTTGATGCATGGTAGAGGATTAGAGGGATGTGTTTCAGGGGTTTCATGTTGGCATGAGTGTCATGAGGGATGATTAACCGACCTAGGATACATGCATGTATACGGGTTTGTTCGCACTAGACTTGGATGGTCGGAGGATGTAACGGTTATGTTTTCCTTTTTTTCTACGGGGCTTTGATGAACTCACCCCGGCGTTGTTTGCCCTGGTGTCTCATACCAGTTTATAGAAAATGTTTTGATTATGGACAACTTGGGGCACAATGACACCTTTCTTATGTCCTCTCGTTGCAGGTTCTGGATTTGCGCAGAGTGATGCGGATGACGTTGCGGGATCGAGACGTTCATCTGTAGTGTTGTTCCCTTTAGCTTTCATTTGCTTATTTCCCTTGTATTAGGACAGTTGTGGTATCTCTTGGGAGCCAGTCTGTTGGCGTATCATTTCCTTGTATTTAGCATCATAATATCGTTGTATAGATGTTATCTTTTAGCGTCTAGATGTGCCTTGTGTATCAATTGGTATTAGCTTCCGCTTGGTTGTGTATAGAATTATTGTTATTAATAATATTCCATTTATTTTATTGTTATTGATGATCTTAGTTGGTCACTCTTTGTATGGATCACACCCCAAATTTCTCGGATGTCCCGGTTCGGGAGTCTTTGGAATTTAGGGGCGTGGCACGCAACCTCTGATTTTGTTTTGCAAAATTTCAGCCTTCTATTATTTTTCAAATTGCAGCACTAATTATCCTCCTTTTGCATCAAGATTTGCAGCAACCAATAATCTATTCTCCTTTCAAAATCGTAGTCTTCCTTCTCCAGCTTTTGGAATTGGCAATAGCATTTAACCATCGCAACATCTCTGTTTTATCTTGTCATGCACTCCAACTGTTTGATATTTGTCCGCATCGTAAATTCCAGTTCACTTAGTACTTTTCATGGCAATTCAAGGTTGAGTTCTAGTGGTTCTGCAAATCTGAGGGGGTTTCTTGCAAGAATTATGGTTTGTGACTGGAAATTGTGTAGTTCCAAAGATATAGGAATGGGTTTGAATGACGTGCTTGGAGGGAAAAATTGTCACTCTTTTAGGCAACATGTGATTGTATATTTTTTTTGGTAAGCTTCATTTTGGCATCCTGTGATTGCAAAGTTGATTGATAATATAGTTTTGCTATTGGGATTGAAAAAGAAGTTGGTTTATATAGGAAAAGAGGACTCTCAGTTTATGTATGTAAATACGGAGAAAGCTCTCTACTTTCTACTTTGTACGAAGAGCTCTCTACTTTGTAAAAGAAGTCTCATTGGCAACAGACAATGGACGAATAGCTCTCTGCTATGTACAAGAATGGCACGTGGGACCTGGTGCCATTACCTTCTGATAAATCTACAATTGGTTACAAGTGGGTATATAAAAAAAATACCAAGACTGATGGTTCAATTGAGCAGTATAAGGTCCGTCTGGTTGCAAAGGGATTCTCTCAAGAGTACAGTATTGACTATGAAGAAACATGTTCTCTTGTTGCTAAAATGACGACTATTCGTGCATTAATTGCTATAACGGTTGTCCGTCAGTGGGATCTTTCACAAATGGATGTCAAAAATGTTTTTTTACATGGTACATTAGCAGAAGAAGTTTATATGGCTCCACCCCCTGGTGTTTCTCATAATTACGAGGAAGTGTGTAAACTTAAGAAGGCATTGTACGGTCTCAAGCAAGCTCCTTGAGCTTGGTTTGAGAAATTTTCAAAAGTCATATGTGGCTACTTTCGTTCAAGTGATTATGACTCAACTCTTTTTGTTCCTTCTACTTATGTTGGATGCATTATTCTTCTATTATATGTTGATGACATGATTGTAACCAGTGATGACACAGTTGGAATCTCACTCTTGAAGTCAAAATTGCAGCAACAATTTGAGATGAAGGATCTTGGGCCTCTTTTTTATTTCTTTGGTATTGAAGTTGCCTATTCTCCCAAAGGCTATCTTCTTTCCCAATCCAAGTATGCAGCAGAAGGTTCTCTCCATCAGAATTTATTATTTTCATCTACCTCTACTTTGGAACTTTAAGCTTTCTCTAATGCTGACTGGGCTAGATACCCCACATATCATAAATCTACTACTTGCTTTTGTATCTTTTAGGGTGATTCTCTCCTCCTGAAAAAGTAAGAAGCAATCGGTTATTTCTCATTCTTCTGCTGAGGCGGAGTATCGTGCCATGGTCGTCACTATAACATGGATACTTTTGGTTCAGATGGTTGCTTGCTAATATGGGTGTGACCAGTACTATTTCTACTCCAATGTATTGTGATAATAAGAGTGCAATTATAATTATTCCCAACAATGTTTTTCATGACCATACCAAGCATATTGAAATTGATTATCATTTTATCTGTCATCATCTCTAGCTTGGCACGATCTCTCTACCGCATGTCCCCTCTACAATGCAGTTAGCAGATTTTTTCATGATGTCGCACACTATTATGCGGTTTCAGTTTCGGTTCCTTCTTGGCAAACTCTCGATGTTTCTAACTGTCACATCATGAGTTTGAGGGGGGTGTTAAAAGTATTATTTTAGCTCTTCTAGTCTTGTACATGGGTAGCTTAGTCACTATACTCTCTTATTATATTGTGGGTAGTATAGTCTTTAACTTTTAAATTAAGGTATATTATATAACCTTTATTCCGGTAACTTTGATTATCAATGTTTTTCCTACGATGAATAGAATGACAGTTTTCAAGTTTTCATAATGAATGTTCGATATTACAACTTTGAACCAACCAGAGTTACTGAGCTAAAGTTTAGGACCTTGGTATATGCATTCAATCAGATAGTCTAATACTAATAGTACAACAGAAGCAAAAATTTGAAATTTCTAAGTACCTGCAAATTAACAACACCCCCAAAGAGATCTCTTAGGGTATGCCCACCAGCTACATTAGCCCTACAGTTCCACAAACGGACCATCATAAAAATATAAAGATTAAGCAACTAAAGAAAGAAGAACACACGGACAGAACTTCCACAACATAAAATTATAGCATTAGATGTTTGGGACTTACGTATCAAGGAAAAATCCACCATCACTGAGGCATTTAACTTTTGTACTTCCTGGAAATAAATCCCGGAACTCGTCACAGTGTAAAATAGAAGTTAAACCTCCAGCAGAGCAACCAGAAAGAAGAGCCTAAAAAGCAAACATATTGTAAAAGCAACATTATTATTAATGATTCATTATAAGCCAAAATTTCAAACAAAAAAAACCCAATTAAGTAGATCAAAATGACCATATTCACTAATGTGTGTGTCAGAGAGAGAAGTTAAAAAGAACTATATACAGAAAAATAAAAGAATCATAAAATGGAAAGGAAAAAATTAAAGTAATCTAAAACTGGTTAGATATACTTATTTATATTAATAACATACAAGAATGACAAATAAAATCATGAAAAAAGGTAAAAAAAAAAACATAACATAGAGTATGTTAGTCACTAATTAACCCTAGAGGGGGGGTGAATAGGGTGTTCAAAAATAATTCTAAATCTTTTCAAAATTGGATCACACTCTAAACAAAAATCAATTTCTCAATAAGCAAGTGAATGAATCAATTTGAACTTTTCTAACTACTAATTTCAAGACAAGATAGCATACAAGATATTCAAGTAATTATGGCATGCAAAATAATCAAGTAAAGAGAAAAAGATAGAGAGATTTGACACCGTGATTTTTTTTAGGTTCGGTAACTCCTACTCCTCGGCTCAAGAACCCCTTCTTGAGACTTTTTCCGATCCTTTCACTATGGTCCATCCTTCACAGGTGGAATGGCAAACCTTTACAACACAAGTCTCTCGAGCTTGTCTCTCAATCAAGAGAACAACCCTCTCTTGAACAATTGGTGGACTTCACATGTTCGAGATTACAAATTGGTATGTAACTAATAAAATCACTCAAAATCAAAAACATTCAAAACCCAAAGGTTTTTATGGAAGATAAATCAATATAAGCTCAAGTGTTTTTGGTGATTTTTGAATAGCTCTAGAAATATATTATCAAATGATATAATCAATGAATGATATTTGGAGAATAAGAAGAGATACTAGAGGTTTTGATTTTCAAAGAAACTTGAAGAAAATCAACTTTTCAAAGCTTCGTTTCAATGGCTTTTGTAGAGAAAACTTTTTGCAGAATTTTTGATAGCTTTTCTTTCTCTTTGTATTTCAATCTCTTAGTCTTCAATATACACATCTCATTCTATATATAGCATTGCATTAGGTTTAAGAGAATGAGTGATGAATTATTTGAGTCAAGAGCTGTTTGAAATCCATTAAACACAATCCACAAAACATGGAAAATGTTTTCTGATAAAACTGCAGGTTTTAAGGAACTTCTAGTCGACTACTTCCTTGTGTAGTCGACTACAATGCTTCATAGTTCATGTAGTCTAGTCGACTCAAAGGTCCTTTTAGTCGACTACTTTGATGTGGATGAAAAACGTGTAGCTACAGATTGTTTTAGTCGACTACTAGAAAATACACATGGTTAATCTAGTCGACTATAGCTTGAAAAATATTTAATAAAAATATTTTTCTTTCCGTTTAAGTTTGGTAAAGAGGTTTTCATTCCATTTGAGTTTGGTTCATTTTATATTTGAGCTTATATGATAAAATCGACACATAAAATTACCTTGTTACAATGATCGCTCCCCGACCTATCTACCCCAAGTCTTGAGTCTTCAACTTTCGCCTTTACCGTTGAATTATTTTATTTTCCATTTGCGCTTCAATTTCTTTCATGGCTTTTTGCTTTAAATCAATCTTTCTTTCCGAACTTGCTTTCCGAGTTTGTTTTCCGAGTCGTTCACCTGTCTTTTGCTGAAAATATAAACTCGATAATTCATTAGTATCAAACACTCTTCAATGGTTTGTTATCATTAATTTTGGAATTATTTGCCGAAAGTAAATTTCAAGGCCAACAATCTCCCCCTTGATGATGACAAAACATTTTGTGTTTTCTTAGCATTTGGCGAAACATCAAGTGATGCTCCCCCTCAACATGTGCATAATATTTTGTTCAAATGCTCCCCCTTAGTAAATGAAATTTGCAGTTTAATGGGCATTTTGATACAATATATAAATAGGCGCACATTTGAGATAACAAAAAGAAACAATATTTCATAGATGGTTTGATTTAATACAAATTGTTTAAGCTAATGAAAACAAGGAAATAACAAGCAAGTCGCAAATAACCATAACAAGCCACACAAAAACATAAATTGCTATTGTCGGATAATGAAATACGTGACAATACGATAGCATAATTTATTCCCCTTTTTGTCAGCGTCGAGGGGTGCGTGAGCGAGGGTGCGTGAGTCCAAGAGTAAGATCATCAAGTGACCCAGCAAGACCATTTATACGGCTAGACATTTCCTCATCAAAAAGAATAAGGCGCTCGTTGATCATTTGAATTGCTTCCGTATTTTTGTTCACGGTTGCATCAAGGCGCTGAAGAGTCTCCGCATTACTCTAAATAACCCAAGAATTTGGTTGAGAAGAGCAGCATGAGAAATCGAAGCATTGTCCAACTGAGGAGTCGAGGAAGACGTTTCCTGGCGTGGTGCAGAACCGCTAGGAGCTGGGCACGAACGAGGAGCAGGTGCACTTTCAGAAATGAAATTTCCTTCCGCATCAGAAGAAATATGCATATGCTTGACATGAGTGGTGTCAAGAAAAATAGGGTGATGCTCGGACACTTCATTCAGAAATGAAAAACCTTTCCACTGCAGTAGATATGTAATGTGCGCGGGAAAGAAAGGCGGGTCGGATGGCTTGCGCTGACAGGTAAGGATGACAGAACGGAAAATATAATCTAAATCAACTCGGGTTCCTGTCATGACGCAGTAAACTAAAAATGCCTCCATACGAGATACACTACTACGACTACTAGTTTTAGGCAAAATAGAGTAAGTAATAACATTATGAATTAATCTAGCCTCGGGTAGTAGCATAGAAGAGAGAATATCGGCGTTCTGCGAAATTTCCTTGTCGACACAAATAGTTTGAACTGCTTCAATACAGTCGAACCCATCAGCCTTATACCGATCCTTAGAGAAATGGCGGATACCGTCAGTCGGAAGTGAGAAAATGCGCTGGATATCGCCGTCATCAACAGATACATCATTACCACACAAATTGAAATGAAGATGAGGGAGGAATTTATCCTTGTGATTTTCAAGAGAAGCGTAGAAAGCTTTGACAATTCGCGAAAGTACCGGAATGTCAAGAGAAATGAAAAAATCCCAACCAATTGCTCGGAACAACTCGAATGTTCGAGCCTTAATTTCAGTGCACAAAGCTTGTGTGACAATTCAGCAAGGTGTAGGAGCACGATGATCAAAAATCGTAATGACTTGATTTCTATCATCATCATCAAGAAGAAGCACTTCAAGAAGCAGAGGTTCATTCGAATCATTTTCCTCTACAGTCGTAAGAATGTGTGAATGAATAGAGCTTTGGCCTCCATCAATGCGTGAACGTTTCCGTAGTAGACCGCGAGTCTTTGGTGGCATTGTAGAAGATGATGCACAAATAGATATATGATGGTGTATATATAGATATATGATGGTGTATATATGAATATGAGAAAGATAATGAAAATGAATAAATTAATTGAATGAAATGGGTGAAGGATGATAGAAATGCAAAATAAATGAGAGATAGGTGATGATTTGAAGGTAGAAATGGTAGTAGGAGATGTATTAAGATGAGAGGGTTTGAAGGTGGGTGAAGGGTGAAGGAGGCGGATGAAGAAGATGAAGGGGGTTTAGGTCTTATATTGGGTTGAGTCGACTAGGTCTAGGTGAGTCGGTTAGAGGGAAGGGTTGAGGCGACTAGGTCTAGGTTTGAGTCGCCTAGAATGAGGGTTTGAGTCGACTAGGCTGAGTATGAGTCGACTAAAAGGGGCAATGTAGTCGACTAAAGAATGGTTCTAGTCAACTAGAACACAAATGAGTCGACTAAAGGGGCAAAGTAGTCGAGTAGAAGGAGATGGGATGTCAAGAGCGAAGCTACTGATCAAAGTAGTCGACTAGAATGAAATACACTACATCCAATGTAGTCGACTAAAGTATAAAAAATGTGAAAAATAAGTTTTTTAAAAATGTGAAATAAATACATGAAAATAACAAAAATATGAAAACAAAAAAAATATGAAATAATTTAAGATAAAACATCAAAATCCATGGCCATTCTAATTTCTCGATGAATTTTAGAAAAAGATTCATCCGCAAGTGGTTTTGTAAAAATATCCACCAATTGATTTTTAGTGTCGATAAAATCAATTCAACGTCACCCTTAGCAACATGATCACGTAAAAAATGATGCCTAATCTCTATATGATTGGTGCGTTTGTGATGAATAGGATTCTTTGAAATACAAACCGCACTCGTATTATCGCATTTGATAGGCACGTGAGAGAATGTAAGACCGAAATCAAGTAGTTATTGCTTAATATAAAGAGTTTGAGCGCAACTACTACCGGCAGCCACATATTCGGCTTCGGCCGTAGATAATGCAACGTAATTTTGCTTTTTACTTGACCAAGATACTAGTGAGTGTCCTAGAAAATGACAAGTGCCGCTTGTGCTTTTTCGATCAATTCTACATCCCGTAAAATCGGAATCCGAATAACTAATAAGATCAATTGAAGTTCCACGTGGATACCAAAACCCTAAGTTAATTGTACCACTTAGGTAGCGAAAAATACGTTTTACCGCAAGCAAATGAGATTCCTTAGGACATGATTGAAACCGGGCACATAAGCATACACTAAACATTATATCCGGTCTACTAGCGGTTAAATAAATCAAACTACCGATCATTCCTCTATAATTTATAATATCAACTCATTTACCATTTTCATCTTTATCAATTTTAATAGAGGAACTCATAGGAGTTATGGCATGTTTGGTAGCCTCCATACCAAATCGCTTTAGCAAATATTTAGTGTACTTGGATTGGCTAATGAATAAGCCATCCGAGCTTTGCTTGATTTGCAACCCTAAGAAGAAATTCAACTCACTGATCATGCTTATTTCAAATTCATTTTGCATACTTGTAGCAAATTCCCTACATAAAGAATTATTTGTTGAGCCGAATATGATGTTGTCAACATAAATTTGGACAATCAACAAATTATTCTTAATGGTTTTTTAAAAAAGTGTGTTGTCAACTCTTCCTCTTGTAAAACCATTTTTAATCAAAATTCCGCTAAGTCTCTCATACCAAGCTCGAGGAGCTTGCTTTAAACCATATAGAGCTTTAGCTAATTTGAAAACATTATTTGGAAAAAGATTATTTTCGAAACCAGGTGGTTGATTCACAAAGACTTCTTCTTCTATGACACCATTTAAGAAAGCACTTTTCACATCCATTTGATAAAGAGTAAAATTTATATATGATACAAATGCAAGAAGCATTCTAATTGTTTCTAACCTAGCTACCGGTGCAAAGGTCTCATCGTAGTCGATGTCTTCCTCTTAATTATATCATTGAGCTACCAATCTTGCTTTATTTCAAATAATTACTCCATTCTCATCCTTTTTGTTTCGAAAAACCCATTTTGTGTCAATTATAGTTTGATTTTCGGGTTTAGGAACTAAATGTCAAACTTGATTGCGTTCAAATTGATTTAGTTCCTCTTGCATTGCTACGATCCAAGAATCATCACATTGAGCTTCGTGGAAGTTCTTGGGTTCGATTTGCGATACAAAAGCCATGTGGTTGCAAAAATATTTAAGTTGAGATCTAGTACTAACCCCTTTTGATGGATTACCTATGACTTGATCAAGAGGATGATTGTGAACCATCCTCCATGCTTTAGGCATTGAGTTGGTCAAGTCATCATTGGATTGATGCTCAACTTCCCTCATTTCATTTTGGCTACTTGATGAATTGGAGATATTGAGTGTATTTAAATTATCCTCAATCCCAACAACCTCATCGTCTTCTAGGTCAATTTTAGGTGATGGTGATGAGGGTGATTCATCAAAGACAACATGAATAGACTCAACCATAGTTAAAGTCTATTTATTAAAAACACGAAAGGCTTTACTCCTTGTAGAATATCCTAGGAAAATTGCTTCATCCGATTTGGAGTCGAATTTTCCAAGGTTATCCTTATCATTTAACACAAAACATTTACACCCGAAAACTTTGAAATACCCAATATTGGGTTTTCGACCATTCCACAACTCATAAGGTGTTTTCCCCAACTTCATCCGAATAATAACGCGATTAATTATATGGAAAACGGTGTTTACCGCTTCCGCCCAAAGGCTTCGGGGAAGTTTGTGCTCATTTAATATGGTTTTAGTCATCTCTTGTAAAAATGGATTCTTCCTTTCAACTACACCGTTTTGTTGAGGTGTTCTAGGGGCCGAGAGATCATGAGAAATACCGAGGTCATCACATAACTTCTCTAAGTCTTATTTTCGTACTCCCTACCTCTATCACTTCTAATTTTTTTGATTTTCAAATCTTTTTCATTTTGAATGACTCTATAAAATCTTTTAAGAATGCAGTGAGTTTCATTTTTATGAGCAAGAAAGTGAACCCAAGCATATCTAGAGTAGTCATCAACTATAACAAGTACATAGAGTTTCCCGGCTAAGCTAGCCGTTCTCTCCGGACCAAAAAGATCCATGTGAAGTAGCTCTAAAGGTCTAGAAGTGGTAATGTCTTTTTTCTCTTGAAAGAGGACTTTACTTGCTTTCCTACTTGACATGTTCTACATATTCTATCTTTCAAAAATTTTGTCTTTGGGAGGCCCTTGACTAAATCATTTTTGGATAAACGATGAATGAGGTCCATACTAGCATGTCCTAGACGTCTATGCCATAACCAACTATTTTCGCTCGATGTGACAAAACATTTAACATCTTGTTCTTGTAAATCACATAGCAACAAAGTATACAAATTTCCATTTCGTTTGGCATTAAACATTTGCTTCCCATTTTTCTTGATTATGCATGCATTTGTCCTAAATATAACATCATAACCCTTGTCACATAGTTGACTAATACTAAACAAATTATGCTTCAAACCATTAACTAAAAACACATCATCTATAGAGAGAAGAGGAAATACCGATTGAGCCAATTCCTATAATTTTGCCTTTAGAGTTGTCTCCAAAAGTTACGTTCCCTCCTTCATATGGTTTTAGTGAAATAAAATTTGATTTATCTCCCGTCATATTCCTTGAGCATCCACTATCAAGAAACCATTTTTCTTTTGATGCGGATTTCAAGCATACCTACAAAACAAGTTCAAGTAACTTTTATTGGTACCCAATCTATTTTGGGTCCATTTTGGTTAGATAGAGACGCGATAGTTCCTTTTGGAATCCAAATTTGTTTAGTTACAACATTCTTTTTTCTATGTGAGCATTCTATAGTCCCTTTTGGAATCCAAACCATTTTTGAAATTTTTTTCTTTCTATGAAAGCATACATTTGCTTTGTGTCATTTTCTATTGCAATAGTAACACGTAATATGTTTATAATCATTTGAAAATGCATGAGATGATTTTCGAACAAATGTAGAGCTAAGTGATTTTCTCTTTTTCAATATAAAAGCATCTTTGTCAAAGGCATCATACCCTATACCACATTAATCAAATGATCCTCTTTGTCTTCCTAGCATGATACTAAGGTTCTCTTTTCCTTTTGTGAATTTAGCTAAAACATTTATTTGATCATCAATAGTATTTTTCAACCGAATATTTTCCTTTTCTAGCTCCATGCTTTTGTCATTGCAAGAGACTTCTAAGCTTGAACTAGTGAGACTACTTGAAGATTTCGCTTTCTTAAGAAGGATATGTTTTCTAGCTAATTTTTCAAACTCATCATGTAATTCGTTATAATCAAGAAGAAGTTCGTCATATGATAGTTTATCTTGATCATGTAAATTTAAATGTACCTCTTCTTCATTTTCCATGAGGCAAATGTTTGCCGTTTCCTCGCTACTTTTCTCCTCATCCGAGTCGCATGAGTCATAGTCCTCCCATGTTACATTCATTGCCATCTTTCTAGGTCTTTTATCGTTTTCCTTTTTGAGCTTGAAGCAATCACTTTTGTAGTGTCCCGCCTTTTGATTCGATTCTCTTCACGAATCTTCCACCATTAGCTTTCTTTCTTTGAAGGTGTCTCTTGAATTTTTGGGTGAAAAAAGCAATGTCCTCATCCTCTTCTTCTTCACTCGGCTCATTGATTTCATTTTTGGTGAAGGCTTGCAAAGCTATTCCCTTTCTTGGCTTGATGTCGTCTTCATGAGCTTTTAACATTATTTCCCAAGTGAGTAGAGAGCCGAAGATTTCATCGAGACTCATGGTGTTGAGGTCATGAGCTTATTTGATAGCCGTTACTTTTGCATCCCATTTTGCCGGGAGACTTCTAAGCACTTTTCGTGACGCATCAGATCTAGGAACAATTCTACCAAGATGCTTTAGTCCATTCAAAATATTTGTAAAGCGAGACATCATAGAATTCACATTTTCATCATCTTTCATAGCAAATAATTCATATTCATGCATGAGTATGTCAATTTTAGATTCTCGTACTTGAGATGTTCCTTCAAAGGTTACCTCAAGTTTATCCCACATTTCTTTTGTCGTTGAACAAGTAGATACACGATTAAATTCATTTGGAATTAAAGCACAATTTAAATTTACTTTAGCTTTAGCATTGTACGACATGAGTTTACGGTCATCATTATCCCACTCATTGGGTAATTTGGAGATGGTTTTTTCATCAACAATTTTAGTTAGTACAAATGGTCATTCAAGAACTACTTGCCAAATTTGGTAATCAATAGCTTGAAGAAAATCTATCATTCTAGTTTTCCAATATCTATAGTTTGATCTATCAAACCATGGGGACCTATTGTTCGATTGTCCTTCAACATGAGTGACTAAATTTGATGACATGATCGTTCTCTAAAACGGCTAAGTCTAAAATAAATAGAGATTAGGCTCTGATACCAATTGTTAGTCACTAATTAACCCTAGAGGGGTGTGAATAGGGTGTTCAAAAATAATTCTAAATCTTTTCAAAATTGGAACACACTCTAAACAAAAATCAATTTCTCGATAAGCAAGTGAATGAATCAATTTGAACTTTTCTAACTACTAATTTCAAGACAAGATAGCATACAAGATATTCAAGTAAGTATGGCATGCAAAATAATCAAGTAAAGAGAAAGAGATAGAGAGATTTGACACCGTGATTTTTTTGAGGTTCGATAACTCCTACTCCTCGGCTCAAGAACCCCTTCTTGAGACTTTTCCCGATCCTTTCACTATGGCCCTTCCTTCACAGGTGGAATGGAAACCTTTACAACACAAGTCTCTCGAGCTTGTCTCTCAATCAAGAGAACAAACCTCTCTTGAAAAATTGGTGGACTTCACTTGTCCGAGATTACAAATTCGTATGTAATCAATAAAATCACTCAAAATCAAAAACACTCAAAACCCAAAGGTTTTTATGGAAGATAAATCAATATAAACTCAAGTGTTTTTGGTGATTTTTGAATAGCTCTAGAAATATATTCTCAAAGGATATAATCAATGAATGATATTTGGAGAATAAGAAGAGATACTAGAGTTTTTGATTTTCAAAGAAACTTGAAGAAAATCAACTTTTCAAAGCTTCGTTTCAATGGCTTTTGTAGAGAAAACTTTCTGCAGAATTTTTGATAGCTTTTCTTTCTCTTTGTATTTCAATCTCTTAGTCTTCAATATACACATCTCATTCTATATATAGTATTGCATTAGGTTTAAGAGAATGAGTGATGAATTATTTAAGTCAAGAGCCGTTTGAAATCCATTAAACACAATCCACAAAACATGGAAAATGTTTTCTGATAAAACTGCAGGTTTTAAGGAACTTCTAGTCGACTACTTCCTTTTTGTAGTCGACTACAATGCTTCATCTAGTCGACTAGATTGTGATCTAGTCGACTAGTTCATGTAGTCTAGTCGACTCAAAGGTCCTACTTTGATGTGGATGAAAAACGTGTAGCTACTGATTGTTTTAGTCGATTACTAGAAAATACACATGGTTAATCTAGTCGACTATAGCTTGAAAAACATTTAATAAAAATATTTTTCTTTCCATTTAAGTTTGGTAAAGCGTTTTTCATTCCATTTGAGTTCGGTTCATTTTATACTTGGGCTTATATGATAAAATCGACACATAAAATTACCTTGTTACAATGATCGTTCCTCGACCTATCTACCCCAAGTCTTGAGTCTTCAACTTTCGCCTTTGTCGTTGAATTATTTGATTTTCCATTTGCGCTTCAATTTCTTTCATGGCTTTTTGCTTTAAATCAATCTTTCTTTCCGAGCTTGCTTTCCGAGTTTGTTTTCTGAGTCGTTCACCTGTCTTTTGCTGAAAACATAAACTCGATAATTCATTAGTATCAAACATTCTTCAATGGTTTGTTATCATCAATTTTGGAATTGTTTGCCAAAAGTAAATTTCAAAGCCAACAGAGTAGACAAAAGTAAGTAAACCAAATAGTTAAATTAAAGTAACTATGTTCCCAATAGATTACAAAACAAATATATGGGGGAGAGATAGATACATTGCATAAAAAAATCCCAACAATGTGAAAAAAATGTATATGTGGCGTCCGGTATTTTTACGTTCAAATTATAAAAAAAATTAATAATTAAGTGTTTCTCTGATTATGTGTTTAATGTTTTTATGTGCTTAGCATGACTTACATGATTTATTTGAGATTAAATTTGTAAGTTGTATGTTGTATTTTCATTTTGAGAATGATGAAATGTGTTAAAAATGATTTTCGGGAAAAAATGACAAAAGTGTAAATTGGCATTTTCATACTAAGAGGACTTGGTTGAAATTGTACAGATTTAGCTAAGTGTTGGTGTATGAGGGGTATGGTGGTAAATAGAGAACAAGACATGGGGTAAAAGGGTAATTGAGAGTCATGATGACACTCTTGTAATTAATCCTAAGTTGAGACTGTTAGCCTTGAAATTCTATTTCGGACAATAACTCTTATTTTGATATTAACAAATCATTCAAAACCGTGTTTGGTACTAATATTACTTTGAGCTAAGTGTTTCAGGAAGTACATGTAAAATGATTCGGAAATATCATAAATACCAAAAAGTAACAAGCGATAAGGAAACTCAAACGCAAACTCGGAAAAGGACAAAAAGGTCTAAGAAAGACAAAAGTTGGACTCAAGACCTGGGGTAGATAGGTCGGGGTGAGAATATTGTAACAAGGTATCTTATACGTTGATTGGTCTTATAAGCTCAAGTAATTAAACAAACGAACTCAAAACGGATCAAAAATGGACCTTGAAAATATTTCTTGGAGTCACCTAGTCGATTGGCCATGAAATGGCAACCGACTGGCCAATAAGGACCCAGCCGACTGAGTGAACCAGTGAGCTATAAACAGTTTTGACTGCATGAGGCAGTCGACTGGCCTGTCCAAGGCAGTCGACTGATTGTGCCCAGTCGACTAGCAGTTAAGGACCCAGCCGATTGAATAAAACAGAGAGTTATGAACATTTTTTATTGCCTGAGGCAGTCGACTAGCCTATCCAAGGCAGTCGACTGACTCACGAGGCAGTCTACTAGCCTTCTTGAGGCAGTCGACTGACCCTAGCCGTTGGGAAAAATATTTTAAATCTAAGCATGGAGGCATTCGACTGGGTGCCGGTAGGCAGTCGACTGGGTGTTTTAGGATTTTAAGGAAAAGTATTTCTAAACAATATTTTTGCCCAAAAACAAATGATTTTGCTTGCTGATTTTCAGGTCCTACTCTCCATATTGTATAGGGTGAGATACACTCTCCTAACCCTAGTGTTTCACTATATAAAGAAAGAGATATGGATTGAAAACCTAAGGTTCTTGTGTGAGAAATTTTCTAAAAATCATTCATCTCTTATTTTCTCTCAAGCACTTTTTGAAAAATCTTTTGATAGCAAGAAAGATCTAAATCTCGTTTTTCACTCCTATCATTTTGAATATTTAAAACTCAAGCTTTGTGCTTATTCTCTTATTAAAAATATATTTTGAGAATATATATATCTTGAGTTCTTGAAATATCACCTAAAAACACTTGAGCTTATATTGATATATCTTCCATAAAAACCTTAGGGTTTTGAGTGTTTTTGTTTCTTGAGTGATATATTGATTGCATACACAAATTTGTGATCTTGGGTGAGTGAAGCCCATTGTATCAAGGGAGGATTGTTCTCTTGATTGTGTGAAGAGCTAGTTAGCTCTTTTGTAAAAGTTTTGTTATTCCACCTATTGAAGGAAGAGCCATAGTGTGAGGATTGGGAAAGTCTGAAGGAAGGGGATTCTTTGAGCCGAGGAGTAGTAGTTACCAAATCTCATAAAAATCACGGTGTCAATATCTCTATCTCTATCTCCTTACTTTATGTTCATGCATGCTTAATTTATATTTTGGTAAATAGCTTGTCGAAATTAAGTTAAATTATTCATTGCATATATACCTTGTAAATTAATATAGAATCTTGTTGCATTTTCTAGTAAGAATTAAAAGGAGTTAGAAAATTATTTTTAAACCCTATTCACCCCCGTTCTAGGGTAAATTAGTGACTAACAATTGGTATCAGAACATAATCTCTACTTGTTTTAGACTTAACCATCTTAGAGAACGATCATGGCCTCAAACATAGTCACTCATGTAGAAGGACAATCAAACAATAGGCCCCCATGGTTTGATGGTTCAAACTATAGTTATTGGAAGACTACAATGATAGACTTTCTTCAAGCTATTGATTATCAAATTTGGCTAATTATTGTCGATGGACCTTTCACTATTACCAAAGTGGTCGATGGAAAAACTATCCTCAAATTGCCCAACGAATGGGACAATGATGAGCGTAGACTTATGTCCTTTAATGCCAAAGCTAAGGTTAATCTAAATTGTGCCTTAAGTCCAAATGAATTTAATCGCATCTCTACTTGATCCACGGCTAAAGAAATGTGGGATAAACTTGAAGTTACTTATGAAGGAACTACTCAAGTTAGAGAATCTAAAATTGATATACTTATGCATGAATATGAATTATTTGCCATGAAGGAAAATGAAAATATCAATTCTATGATGTCTCATTTCACCAATATTTTGAATGGACTAAAGCACCTTGGCAGAATTGTTCCTAGATCCGATGCAGCACGCAAAGTCCTTAGAAGCCTTCCAGTCAAATGGGATGCGAAAGTGACGGCTATTAAAGAATCGCATGATCTTAGCACAATGAGTCTCAATGAGATTTTCGGGTCACTCCTTACATGGGAAATTACCTTAAAATCTCGTGAAGAAGACGCCAAGCCTAGAAAAGGTATAGCCTTGCAAGCTTCCACTAAAAGTGAAGCAAATGAGAGAATCGAAGAAGAGGTAGATGAAGACATTGCCTTGATCACTCAACAATTCAAGAGATTTAATCAATGAAAGAAGGCTAAAGGTCGTAGGTTCTTAAAGAGCAACGAACCAAGAGGAGAGACAAGCAAGAAGGAGTCCATTACTTGCTTCAATTATGGAAAACTGGGGCACTATAGAAATGAGTGTTTCAAGCCCAAAAAGGAAAACGAGAAAAGGCCAAACAAAATGGCCATGAATGCAACATGGGATGACTATGACTCTTGTGATTCGGATAAGGAAGAAAATGATGAGGAAATTGCAAATCTTTGCCTCATGGCAAATGAAGATGAGGTACATTTAAATTTACATGCATTAGATAAATCCATTTTGTCATATGATGAGCTTTTATTTTCTCATAATGAATTACAAGATGCATTTGAAAATTTGTATGATGAGTTTGAAAAACTAGCTAAGAAACATAGTTAGCTTAAGAAATCTAAATCTTCATGTAATTCTACTTGCCTCATCATAGTTCATTTAAATGCAACAAATGACAAAAATATGAAGATAGAAGAGGAAAATATTTTGTTGAAAAAGACTATTGATGATCAAATAAACATCTTAGCAAAATTCACAAAAGGAAAAGAAAACTTGACAATCATGTTAGGAAGACAAAGAAACTCTTTTGACAAATGCGGCTTAGGATATGATGCATTCAACAAAGATGCACTCTTATTGAAGAAAATAAAATCATTAAGGCATACTTTTTCAAGACAATCTTCTTTCTCAACTTCAATTGATCACAATCATGTTTCATGCTACTATTGCAAGAAAAGAGGTCACAAAGCAAATGCATGTTATCTAAGAAAGAAGAAGAAAATTGTTTCAAAAATGTTTTGGGTTCCTAAAGGAACCATTGCATCTCTACGTGCAAAAGAAAACTCGGTAACTAAATCATTTTGGGTTCCTAAAGGAACTATTGCATCTCTTTCTAACCATAATGGACCCAAAATAGATTGGGTACCAATAAAAGTCACATAACGTTGTGTTGTAGGTATGCTTGAAGTCTGCCTCAAAAGAAAGATGGTTTCTTGATAGCGGATGTTCAAGGCACATGGCGGGGGACAAATCGAAATTCATGTTCCTAAAATCTTATGAAGGAGGAAGCGTTACTTTTGAAGACAACTCACAAGGCAAAATTGTTGGAATTAGATCCATTGGTATATCTTCTTCTCTAGCTATAGATAACGTACTTTTAGTTGATGGGTTGAAGCATAACTTGTTTAGTATTAGCCAACTTTGTGACAAAGGTTATGATGTTATCTTTAGGTCAAATGCATGCATAGTTGAGAAAGATGGAAAGCAATTGTTCAATGCAAAGAGAAATGGAAATTTATATACTATGTTGTTGTGTGAATTAATTGAACAAGATGTTAAGTGCTTTGTCACATCGAGTGAAAATAGTTGGTTATGGCATAGACTCTTAAGACATGCTAGTATGGACCTCATTCAACGTTTATCGAAAAATGAATTAGTCAAAGGTCTCCCGAAGACTAATTTTTCAAAAGATAAAATATGTAGTGCATGTCAAATAGCTAAGCAAGTGAAATCTTCTTTCAAAAGAAAAAAAAAATATCACCACTTCTAGACCTTTAGAGTTACTTCATATGGACCTCTTTGGTCCGGAAAGAACGGCTAGCTTAGTCGGGAAACTCTATGTACTTGTTATAGTCGATGACTACTCTAGATTTACCTGGTTTCACTTTCTTGCTCATAAAAATGAAACTCACTTCATTCTTGATAAATTTTATAGAGTCATTCAAAATGAAAAAGATTTGAAAATCAATAAAATTAGAAGTGATAGGGGTAGAGAATTTGACAATCAAGATCTAGAGAAATTATGTGATGAATTTGGTGTATCTCATGATCTCTCGGCTCCAAGATCTCTTCAACAAAATGGGGTAGTTGAAAGGAAGAATAGATCTTTACAAGAAATGGCTAGGACTATGTTAAATGAACACAACCTTCCCCGAAACCTTTGGGCGGAAGCGGTAAATACCGTTTATCATGTCATAAATAGAGTTATCATCCGAATGAAATTAGGTAAGACTCCGTATGAGTTGTGGAATGATCGGAAACCCAATATTGGGTATTTTAAAGTGTTTGGTTGTAAATGTTTTGCTTTAAATGATAAAGATAACTTGGGAAAATTTGACTCCAAATCGGATGAAGCAATTTTCTTAGGTTATTCCTCAACAAGTAGAGCCTTTAAAGTCTTTAACAAAAGGATTTTAACTATGGTTGAGTCTATCCATGTTGTTTTTGATGAATCATTATCTCTACCATCACCTAAATTTGACCTAGATGATGATGAAGTTGTAGGGATTGAGGATAGTTTCAATAATCTCAATTTCTCCAACTCATCAAGTAGGCAAATGGATAAGAGTAAAGTTGGAAATCAATCTAATGATGACTTGACTTACTCCATTCCTAAATCTTGGAGGATTATGCACAATCATCCTCTTGACCAAGTCATAGGTAACCCTTCACAAGGTGTGAGCACAAGATCTCAACTTATAGACTTATGCAACCACATGGCTTTTGTGTCCAACATTGAACCCAAGAACTTCTACGAAGCTCAATGTGATGATTCTTGGATCATGACTATGCAAGAGGAACTAAATCAATTTGAACGCAATCAAGTTTGGCATTTAGTCCCTCAACCCACACATCAAACTATAATAGGCACTAAATGGGTTTTTCGAAATAAAAAGGATGAAAATGGTGTGATTATTCGAAATAAAGCAAGATTGGTCGCTCAAGGTTACAATCAAGAGGAAGGTAATGACTATGATGAAACCTTTGCACCCGTAGCTAGATTAGAAGCAATTAGAATGCTTCTTGCATTTTAATCATCTAGAAATTTCATTCTTTATCAAATGGATGTCAAAAGTGCTTTTCTAAATGGAACTATAGATGAAGAAGTGTTTGTAAAGCAACCACCCGACTTTGAAAATGAACTTTTTCCAAATCATGTTTACAAATTATCTAAAGCCTTGTACGGGTTAAAGCAAGCTCCTAGAGCTTGGTATGAACGGCTAAGTGACTTTTTACTTTAAAAAGGGTTTTCTAAAGGCAAAGTCGACAACACTTTCTTTACAAAAACTGTCAAGAATTATTTGTTGATTATCCAAATATATGTTGACGAGATTATATTCTGATCAACAAATACTTCTCTTTGCAAAGATTTCGCATCCAGTATGCAAAACGAATTTGAAATGAGTATGATGGGTGAGTTGAATTTCTTCTTAGGGTTGCAAATCAAGCAAAGCTTGGATGGCTTATTTGTTAGTTAATCTAAGTACACTAAAGATTTGCTAAAGCGATTTGGCATGGAGGAAGCCAAACATGCCATTACTCTTATGAGTACCTCTATTAAACTCGACAAATATGAAAATGGGAAATATGAAAATGGAAAATGTGTTGATATTACTAAATATAGAGGCACGATAGGAAGTTTACTCTATTTAACTGCTAGTAGACCAGATATCATGTTTAGTGTATGCTTATGTGCTCGCTTTCAATCTTGTCTTAAAAAATCTCACTTGTTAGCCGTAAAACGTATTTTTCGCTATCTTAGTGGGACGATTAACTTAGGACTATGGTATCCACATGGCACTACACTTGATCTCACTAGTTATTCGGATGCCGATTTTGTGGGTTGTAGGGTGGATAGGAAAAGCACAAGTGGTACATGTCATTTTCTAGGTCACTCTCTTGTTTCATGGTCAAGTAAAACGCAAAATTCGGTTGCCTTGTCTACGGCTGAAGCGGAATACGTAACGGCCAGTAGTTGTCGCGCCCAAACTATTTATATTAAGCAACAATTACTTGATTTTGGACTTGTTTTCAATCTTGTACCTATTAAATGTGATAACACTAGTGTTATTTGTATCTCAAAGAATCGTATTTAACACTCGCACAAAGCACATAGAGATTAGGCATCATTTTCTACGGGATCACGTAGCCAAAGGTGACGTTGAATTAATTTTTATTGACACTAAAAATCTACTGGCGGATATTTTTACAAAACCTCTTTCGGACGAACCATTTTCAAAAATTCGTAGAGAAATAGGAATGGCCATGGATTTTGAAGTATTTGGTTAATTTTCACACAAATCTCATCCACGACCTAGGCGTTCAAAATTTTAAAAAATTTCAAAAATTATTTTTGAGGGCCAGTCGACTGCCTCTCAAACGGCCTGTCGACTGGATTGACTAGAGAGCTTTTTGCATTTTTAGTTGTTTCAGCCAATCGACTGCCTACCTTTGGCCAGTCGACTATGTCATGAGCCAGCCGACTGCCTCCATCTGGCCAGTCGACTGCCTCTGCACGACCATGTTTTTATATCTCTTTTCTCTTCATCTTCTCTCCACTCTCTCCACGATTTCTCCCATTTCTTCCTTCTTTCACGCCATTTAATCCCTCTTTTAAACCATTTCCCCACTTCTCCACGTCCTTTCTTCCATTATCCCCACTTCCATTTTCATATATACAAATACATATACACCTATATACATATCTATTTTCTTCTCTTTTCTTCTCAAAATGTTTTCAATCATCTTGGTTCTCATCTTTCACCACTTCCATGGACGCACTTCGTCGTGACCCTCCGCCTTTTTTATCTCGTCAAAGGGGGAGAATGTTTTGGGTTGGGTTGTAGGTGTTTGGTAGGTGTTCGGCCATAGGTCCATTTTGTGTAGCATAGGACGTTACCTATGTTTGTTGTTTATGTTATCTTTAGTTTTATTTCTATGCTTTATCATTATGTAATGTGTAGTAGTAAAACAACATGTACCGAACTTGTAATTATTAATTGATAAATAGTGTTTCTATTATCCTTCAATGCGTTACATAAATGAGTATCGAATTGCAAAATTTATTTCCTAAGGGGGGGCATGCAAATAAAAATGAAAATATGCATACATTGAGGAAGAGTATCAATTGATACTTCACCATTTATGCGCAAACACGAAATGTTTTGTCAACATCAAAAAGGGGGAGATTGTTGGCCTTGAAATTCTATTTCGGATAATAACTCTTATTTTGATATTAACAAAATATTCAAAACCGTGTTTAGTACTAATATTACTATGAGCTAAGTGTTTCAGCAAGTATAGGTAAAATGATTCGGAAAGATCATAAATACCAAAAAGCAACAAGCGATAAGGAAACTCAAGCGCAAAATCAAAAAATGACAAAAAGGTCTAAGAAAGACAAAAGCAGGAATCAAGACCTGGGGTAGATAGGTCAGGGTGAGAATATTGTAACAAGGTATCTTATGCGTTGATTGGTCTTATAAGCTCAAGTAATTAAACAAACGAACTCAAAACGGACCTTGAAAATATTTCTTGGAGTCACCCAGTCGACTGGCCATGAAATGGCAGCCGACTAGCCAATAAAGACCCAGCCGACTGAGTGAACTATTGAGCTATAAACAGTTTTGACTACATGAGGCAGTCGACTGGCCTGTCCAAGGCAGTCGACTGACTGTGCCCAGTCGACTGGCAGTTAAGGACCCAGCCGACTGAATAAAACAGAGAGTTATGAACATTTTTTATTGCCTGAGGCAGTCGACTAGCCTATCCAAGGCAGTCGACTAGCCTTCTTAAGGCAGTTGACTGACCCTAGCCGTCGGGGAAAATATTTTAAATCTAAGCATGGAGGCAATCGACTGGGTGTCGGTAGGCAGTTGACTGGGTGTTTCAGGATATTAAGGAAAAGTATTTCTAAACAATATTTTTGCCCAAAAACAAATGATTTTGCTTGCTTATTTTCAGGTCCTACTCTCCATATTGTATAGGGTGAGATACACTCTCCTAACCCTAGTGTTGCACTATATAAAGAAAGAGATATGGATTGAAAACCTAAGGTTCTTGTGTGAGAAATTTTCTAAAAATCATTCGTCTCTTATTTTCTCTCAAGCACTTTCTGAAAAATCTTTTGATAGCAAGAAAGATCTAAATCTCGTTTTTCACTCCTATCATTTTGAAGATTTAAAACTCAAGCTTTGTGCTTATTCTCTTATTGAAAATATATTTTGAGAATATATATATCTTGAGTTCTTGAAATATCACATAAAAACACTTGAGCTTATATTGATCTATCTTCCATAAAAACCTTAGGGTTTTGAGTGTTTTTGTTTCTTGAGTGATATATTGATTGCATACACAAATTTGTGATCTTGGGTGAGTGAAGCCCATTGTATCAAGGGAGGATTGTTCTCTTGATTGTGTGAAGAGCTAGTTAGCTCTTTTGTAAAGGTTTTGCTATTCCACCTATTGAAGGAAGAGTCATAGTGTGAGGATTGGGAAAGTCTCAAGGAAGGGGATTCTTTGAGCCGAGGAGTAGGAGTTACCGAACCTCGTAAAAATCACGGTGTCAATATCTCTATCTCTATCTCCTTACTTTATGTTCATGAATGCTTAATTTATATTGTGGTAAATAGCTTGTTGAAATTAAGTTAAATTATTCATTGCATATTTACCTTGTAAATTAATATAGAATCTTGTTGCATTGTCTAGTAAGAATTAAAAGGAGTTAGAAAATTATTTTTAAACCCTATTCACCCCCCCCCCCCCCCCCCCTCCCCTCTAGGTTAAATTAGTGACTAATTGAGAGAAATTTGGTCTTTTCACACTTTAGAGTGTTGTCTAATTCTCCACCATTGATTTAAAGTCTTCTTCCACCACTATTCTCAACCCTTGGATCATAGGGCCTTGTTTAGATGACACACAAATGCATGAATACATTATTCTTGGTATTTCATGTGCAAGACTTCATTTCCACCCTTAGATCATTCTCTAATTTCCTTGTTTTATTCTCAACCCTTGGATGAGAGGAGAGTTAGTGGAGAATCTCTACACTTGTGTATCTTCTCCCCTTTGCAATACCTCCATCCTCTCAACATATTCTCTTGCTCTCTCCTTCTCTCTTTTCTTGGTGTGGTTTAGGATGGTGTTCTTGAGCTACTTTTGGGTAAGTTTCTCTTGCACTTTAGGGTTTGGTTTACAAGAACTCTAGCTTTCAAGTTCATAAGTTCCTTATACTTGTATTGATTATTTTCTTCCAATTGTGCATTCTTATGGAATGTTGAACCTAGCTTCCAACCATCAAGTAGGTTCACTTGTGGTAGCTTTTACACTCATCTTGTGAAGAAATCATTGGTGAGTTCACAACTTCATTCTCTTGAATAATTGCTTTCATGAAACCCTAAAATTAGTTATCATTAGGGTTGGTTTAATTCTTTTGGTTGGAGCCACTTTTGAATGATTTAGATTTATTGTGACATCATTGTAATATTGTTGTTCCTTGAATGGTGTGTTACTAGTAGGAAGTTATCCTTTTGATCACTTTACTTGGTAGCTCGGCTTGGACCTCTTTTGGCATCCTTGTGTTAGCTTGCTTGGATTAAGGTAGGGAAAAAATGAGTTATTTTAATTTTTGTACGAGGGTGTATGCGTCTATGTGTATATATGTCATATATATATATATATATATATATATATATATATGCGAGTTGAGTCTTGACAACTTAGACGATGAACTAGGCCTTTGAAAAACATGATTGTGTGATATTAATGCTTATTGTAGATGTATTGCTTATAAGTGTGAAACTATGAGCATGATGTTAAATTGAATACAATATATTACATAGTGATAAAAGCATGTATTGTGATGGAACATGTTTGTTATTGAAATCCTTTATGCATATTAAGTACACCATGTAGTGTCGAATACATGAGTGTTGGTCTATGCGGGTAGTGTGACCATGTGTGAGTTGACTTGTGTTGGATCATCGCAATTAACTGGCCAGGTGGTGCATCTCGCTTCCAGCGGAACTAGTCTTCCGAGAAATAGAGACGATGAGGGAGGACTTGGTCCAAACTCCATTTTCACAGACCGTGTTTCATGTTTTCTATATTCTTTATTAAGTCTGCATTTCTCTCAAGTGAATGATCATTGCGGACTCTACATCACTTCATGAGCCCGGTATCCTTAGAGTGAACAGTTAGAGTGTGTATTCGTTGACCCTTAGAATTAGGGTGTTTAGTTGTGCGAGTGTACCATGAGGTGCGTTGAGTCACATTCCATTTAAAGTGTCATAGATGTGATTGTGATAATTATGTTGATGTATGTTACAATCTTGAATGACTATAATGTGAGCATGTTGGGAAAATTGTTTGTTGGGTTCGATGGGGCCCCGGATTGACGTAAGAGTCATGTGGGACAAGAGACCAACCTAGGATTAGTAGCATGTGCCTTAGGTGGGTTATACCACTCGGACTACCGAGATTGAGGCGATGACGTTTCCTCTACTGGGCTAGTGAGCTCACTCCGCGACTTTATATATTTTTCAGGTGATGATCCCATTGGGAGAGTTTCGTAGTCTCTCTGTGGATGTGTGGCACTTTGTCCGCCTTTTTGTGCATTGGTGGCGGCCCGTATTACTTTTGTAGAGAATTAGTGTAATATACATGTATACACATGTTTCTCTTTTATAAACTTGTAAACGAATGATTAAATATTTATCTTTTGTCGGTTACCATGTTAGCAGTGTAGTTTACCTTTGATGTATATCCCTCAAAGCGCTATGCGCGGGGATTCTTTTCTTTTGGTGCACTTCGGTGTCGGTAATATAAAACCACATACTTAGATCAACTATGACATGTTTCGCCTTAGAGTATTTGAATGTAGCCTTTGAATCCTTTTATTTTGAGTTGTGAAGTGGATTATTGCTATTGAAAGTGGTTATTAGGAAGTTGGCCGAAAACAACATTTTTCTAGATTTTCAAACAAACCCTTTTAGTTTTGAATGAATTAACCTGTTTTCGTTCACCCCCGTAGCCCTGATAAATTTTCTCGTTTTAGAAATGATTTTAAACTAATTTTTATAAAGATATTGACTTTTAAAAGCCGATGGTAGTTAAAACAGAGACCGAGGATAAGACGAATATTTTTATGAGATTTTAAAAATAGTTTGTGTTTACAAGTTTACAAAAGCAATAATATACATGTATACACATGTTTCGCCTTAGAGCGTTTGAACTCATTTTAAACTCATTTTTATAAAGATATCACTTTTATTCATAGTTTGTGTTTTTCACGTATCCTGAGGTCTCGGTAGTTATTTTTGAAATCCGTAAATGAAAAACTCACTTTTATAATATTTGTGAATTTTCGGGATCGGTGGTGTCAATAACAGAGGCTTGTTGCAAAAATGCATTTTTTTATGGTTTTACTATTGAAATGTGAAGGTACCTTGGCGACATGTCGCCAGTCTCAGTATTTTTAAAAGTCGAAGGTGCCTTGGCAACATGTCGCCAGCCTCAGCTTTGGTTCGATTTTTCTTTAGCGACATCCAATTTTCAAAAAATCAATTCTCTCACTTCACACCTCCGAATTAGGTATCGTTTGTTCCTACGACCTGTGCTAGGTCCAAACTTTGTAGTTGTACTAGGAAATTACTATCTTACACCTTAAATGACTATTTTACCCTTGGGTGAACATGGGGGTTCAAATGATTCGTTTAAGGTGTTATTTGAGGCGTTTCACTTTCTTTTCAATCTCGAATGATATTGTTGGTATCCTTGAGATGTAAAATGACTATTTTACCCTTGCATGGATGTTTGACGACTATATGTTATATTTTGTTTCTTTCTTTTCATTTCTGCGTTACTCCCTTAAGTCTTAGGCTCATGTTTCGGAGTCCTAGGAAATTTGGGAAGTGATAGTATATACATAAACATATACAAATATATATATAGAGAGAGAGAGAGAAAGAGAGAGAGAGTACCAGTGCCTTTAGAAGCAACTCCTTGGATAAGGGTAAGATTAACCATGATATGGTTGTAATCCACAGAAGTAGAAACTCCATAGATAGAATAATTTTTTGTTCCATTAAAATACTCAAACTCATTAAACTCAAACCCATCAACCAACATGCTAATCGGTTATATCCTTCTAAGCTCTAACACATATATAAAAGCTAGGCTAAAAATGCATGCACGCAAGTTCTTTCAAAGTTAAACGAGAAAGGGATCAAACAAACCAGTGGCCATGAGAAGTGTCAACACAAGAACAACAATTACCAAAAATGCATAGAGCGCTTCATCATGTGTGTTATTGTGTGTCTATGAGAGAGAGAGAGAAAGAGAGAGAGATTCACCAAATGAGAATGGACAAAAAAGAGAAGAAAATGTTAATTTAATTAACATATCCATTTATTATGAATTATAAATATATGTGAAACTTATTCTCCTGGATTAGATACAGATCTAGGAGTAATATATATATATATATATGCCTCCATTTTTAGGGTAATATTTCAACAAGTGTTCTCGCACCTTTTACCATTTTCGTTACCTGCAAATTAAAAATTATGAATATTAAAATTTATGTTGGCATTATTATACACTGTAGTGTAGTGTATTGTGTACATATAGGGAAAAAAAACAATTGCGAAAGTTTTTGTATTAGCGGATCGTCAATACCTTTGTGTCCTGGTTCAAAGGAGGAGTGACACAATAAATATTGACACACTCCGCATAACAACTTGGATCTAGCTCCCAATTAAAGTTATGACATTGCTCATCACATTGTTTGGTGTTGCACGTAGTAGCAGATGTTGGATGATCTATGAGCATCAACATCACCAAACCATATACTTGACTGTCTTTCTTCTCCATCTCAAAACTAATTCCCTTAAACATATCCCGGTTACATTTAATGCTAAAAACACCACCTTATGTCATTATTTGTAGGGTCACATACCTTATTATTCATTTATGAACTAAAGATAATAAAATTAATTTAATTTGAAAATAAAGTCATTGCATTAAGTGGGTCTCATAACATATTAAGCATAAAGGAATAAGAGTTAATAAGAATCATTTAATTAATTTAAAAATAAGTTGTTGCATTTATGAATTAGAGTTAATAAAAATCATTTAATTTGAAATATATGCTATTTCCTTTTTAACTCAGTTTGTTACAAAAATTTAATTAAAACGGATGAACCCTTGGGGTTGATAGTGGCATTCTATCATTTTACTACGGTGTCTGATATGAAGTCTATGGATCAATCAACCGTTAGTACCTAAATATGTCAATTCTATAGTTTCCATCATTTATTTACATGGACTCTCTTTGACCATTTCCTTTGACCCATTATTTTAATGCACACTAACCAATTCTTAATTCATATAACAAGATCACAATAAAACCCTTAGGCCCCGTTTGGATATGGAAAAATAGTTTTTGTGTTTTTTACTGTTCACTTTTTTTTCCCCAAGAAAACTGTTTTTTGTGAATAGTGTGTAAAAGTGGTGAAAACACCAAATACAAATTTTAGTTATTTTTTGAATTTTTTCACTGTTTAGGTGGTAAAAACGGTGAAAACACCAAATCCATAAAATACAACTTTCACCAAATAAAAATGGTGAAAACACCTTCATCCAAACACTTTTTTGTTTTTAGTTGAAAAAAATAAAGACAGATACAAAAACAGTTTTTATATTTGAAGACAGAAAACAAATACAAAAAACAGGCTTTCCAAACGCACCCTTACTTGATAGTGGGTTTTGGGTATAATTTCCCTTTGTTTGTGATCCACGGTTCTTTTGCATCTCTATATTTGTAATAACAACAAATATGTGTTTTTGGTCAATATTGTTTTATCAACCTTGTTTTCTTATGTCTCTTTAAATTTCCATCTGATTCTATTTTTCATACACATGCAAAGATAAAAGCACGAAATGAGCGAGGTCCCAAGGCTGCTCACATTGAACACCATTAGTGGGTAGTCTGCTACACGCTTTCAGGTACAGACACAAAGATGTGTAAGGGAGTTAGGCGTACCTCATGTGTTCTATTTTTAATAAGGCATGTGAATTTAATATTGTTTCAAAATGTATATTTATTTTTTATTCTACTTATGAAATTTATGTTGCAAGATCCAACGGAACCATGAACACTTTCCAGCTAAATAATTATATATTTTTTTAATATGAATTTTATGTAGTAAAGATTACTAAATAAAATAACAATACTAATAAGTGAAATTAGGACATGTTTGACATAACTTTTACTTTTGGCTTTACACAGAAGAAAAAGATAAGCAAAAACTGTTTTGATAAACTGGTAGCCCAACTTCTTTAAAACACTCTTCCAAGATCCGAAAGCTCTTCTGAAAATTTTGTCAAACACCATTCAAAATAGCTTTTTGCTCCGAAAGCCAAAAACGGCATTTGAAAAATCAATCCAAACGGGCCTTAGTTTAACAAATAAAACAAGAATACATGCTTATTAGAATACCACATTGTGGCAAGTCTTGTCACAAGGGTATGCACAGTCAATGTACTTGTTGTCGGATCGATTAAAGTACCAATCTCCAACCGCCAGCGCAATCCCCTGCATAGCATTTAACCCTTGTTATTAGACAACTGTTTTGTGAATAATTGCACCTATCTAACAATGGCAAATAAATAAGTTATTAAACATGAGATGTTTCAATATAATAATTTGAATTTTTTCGGTCTTAAAAGACATAAGGCGGTTTGATTCCAGTTTCTTTTCATTGTACTTGACAGTTTTGCCCACTTCCCCTTTCGTGATAAACATGAATTACAGAGAGCAACTAGCATTTTTCAAAAAAATTAGTTTTCATCATAAATCTTACCAAATTTTATTAGTGTTGCTCTCTGTAAATTCAAATTCATGTTTTCAGATGAATTTACAGAGAGCAAATCGGCTAATAGTAGAATTAGTGTTGGTTCTTCATCATACATCTTACCAAATTTCTAACATAACGGGAATCGTATTTGGCTTAAAAAAATTGCGCCTAATCCTCAGTCTTGAACTTGAAATACTTATTATTATTTTTCCCTACAAGGTATTAGAAGATCAAAAGGAGAAAGAAAAAGAATATATATAATTAAAGTGACGCTTTCTATAAGTTGTAGACTCATTAGGCACGTAAACTTCAAGGCTCAAATCCTACATAGAGATGGTAGAGTGAAGTCTTCTTGTGTGATGGTTAAAAATACTTATTGTTGATTCTTGCGGACTCGGCAAATGAGAATAATCTAACTGGGGATATGATAAATTTCGGAACGAGAAACTAACAACATTGACAGAGTGTATACACCTTGCCATCAATAAGAGGAGAGTTATCTGCAAACCATGTAGCCTGCCCATCTGACTGGCAATGCGCGAAACATGAATTTATAAACAAACCGTTCTTCGGGGACATTGAGAAGTGCTTTACCATATTCAGCATGTGAATCCTGAAATCTGCTCCAAATAGTCAACAAAATATGCAGATCCTTAGCTTAATTTGTCGCAAATTCGATATGTGAAAAACTTCTAAGCTAATTCAGATATACGGAATCACCTTGAAGAAATTGGATCTGCCAAGCTGAACAATTTGCAGGGTTCATTTTGCACTCATGCCAATAGTCGTGGGGATCGGCCGATGGGGGAATTAAAGTCGCATGAACCTGAATTTAATATGGGAAAAGAGTTGTTTAGTTCACCAAGCACTATTAAGGATTTGATACTCGCGATGTAAATAATTGTGCGATGGTGCATTTCAGTGCCTATGTATGTAAAAAATGAAGTATAACCTGCCATGCATCGTAAGCTGCATTGAGAAGAAACAATGGAGTTTGGATGTTGGAAATTATATTTTGAGGGATGAAGCACTGACAAGGGAAGACATCAAAAATAAAATGAAAAAAAAAAAAAAGAAAATGTGAGTTCAAGAGCATATGAGAAATAATGGAATTTTCGATGTTTCTTTTTGAAAGTGTGAATTTGTAGAGGAAAGGCGAAAAAAGATGGAAGGGCGGGCTCACCGAAGTTGGATCGAGGTGGTTAGTACAAGTACTTGGCAGGTTCTTTTGCACCCCCTGTTATTATAACACAAATTTCCATCAGCAAACATGACAGTTGCACTAAGAATAAAAGTATTTAGCAATCCATAATTTGAGAGAGAACTTGACAAGCACAGCATAAAAACAAGAATAATATAACCACCACCGCAAACCAAAATAAAGAAAGAGAAAAAGACATGCTTTTTTTTAACTTCCATAGCTCACTTGTAGATTTTGCAAGGGCAGCATATCTATAGCTTAGTGAATGGAACCCATCTGAATTTTGATTATTATTTAGTTGAATGAAAGTTCGATATTACCACTTTGAACTGACCAGAGTTACTGAGCTAAAGTTTAGGACCTTGGTATATGCATTTAACCAGATAGTCTAATACTAATAGTACAACAGAAGCAAAAATTTGAACTTGTTACGTACCTGCAGATTAACAACACCCCCAAAGAGATCTCTTAGGGTATGCCCACCAGCTACATTAGCCCTACAGTAACACAAACCGACCATCACAATAAGCAACTAAAGAAAGAAGAATACACGGACAGAACTTCCACAACAAAAAATTAGAGCATTAGACTTACGTATCAAGGAAAAATCCACCATCACTAAGGCATTTAACTTTTGTACTTCCTGGAAATAAATCCCGGAACTCGTCACAGTGTAAAATAGAAGCTAAACCTCCAGCAGAGCAACCAGAAAGAAGAGCCTAAAACAGCAAATCAACAATATTACGACATAACATCTTAGCGGAAAAATATAAGTTTGGAAGTTGTCTTGGATAAAAACCTGATTGGCGTATCGCATCCCCTTTGACATCAATTCTTCCATAGCTGCTAACCAAATACGTTGCCCTCTGAATTGCAGATTTGCGGCCTACAAATAGAGATAGTGCAGTATCATAAAACAGCTGGTCTACAAATGACAAATGAAAATATATGAAATCAGAACCATATTTGAGGTTGAATAAGCCCAATGAGATGCCAAGTCAAATTTATTCAATCCATATATGAGGTTGAATGCATTTTTTCTTCTTTTAAACAAGTGTACCAATAGTTCTGCTTTCTTCCATGGATTTTAGTAACTTAAAGAAACCAAGGACAATCATAGAAAAATATTAAAATCCGAAGATCAATTATTCTCTTAAAGTGACTTCTTAGACCATTTTGAAGCTACGGCATGCTAAATTGTCTACGCAAAGTTATGCATCCTCATATACTTATGCACCATTTCGCCTTGAAAGCACAATTTTTGAACAGGATTTAAATTAAAATTGCAATAACCAAAATTTGCAAGTATCAGAATGTTGGTGGTAAGGTCCTAATTTCAATTCCTCTCGTCCCCATTATGAAAGTCCAGTTAGAGCATCAATCTCCATTAGAAAATAGATAACATCAAAATTTGTCAACCAACCCTATTTTCTCCTTCGCCTGCAAAAGAAGCACCATCGCAGTAAGCAACTACTACTCTATTCCAGTTGAAAAAGTCTGCACAAAAATATCCGAAAGATCAAGTTCTGTCAGTCTAGTGCAAAGGATAGTAGCTATCTAAATTTATCACTTAAGATAGTAATTTAAAGAGGATACCAGGATTTTGTTCAGTCCTATTACTTAGAATCCCTGTAAATGGCATCTGCTTCACCATATGGCTCGATGAGCCGAGACGAGTTATTGCACGCTTCACACAAGATTCAATGGTATTACACCATCCTCCACCCTACCAAAAGATATCTAACAAAGTCAGGCTCTCAATCAAGGACAGGACTATGATAAATTGAAAAGTATGTGGCATAAATTCTTGACTCATTAATTGGCACATGAAAATTTGAATAACATGAGAAATGAATGATAGAAGCAATGGAAGTAGATACATGACACCATCATTTAATGAGTTTAGTATATGTAAAGAGTAAAGCTGTCAAACAACCTCCAAGTGAATGAGCCAACTGTTCGCCCCTGACCCGTATCCACGATGTAAATAGTAGGCCGGTAATGTTCCATCCAAACATACTGTAAAAGCAACATTACTATTAATAATTCATTATAAGCTAAAATTTACAAAAGAACCCAATAAAGTTACATTGCACAAACAAATCCCAACTATGTGAAAAAATGTATATGTAGCGTCCGGTATTTTTACGTTCTAATTAAAAAATTTATTAATAATTAAGTTTTATCTGATTATGTGTTTAATATGTTTATGTGTTTAGCATGACTTACATGATTTATTTAATATTAAATTTGTAAATTGTATGTTATATTTTCATTTTGAGAATAATAAAAAACATTAAAAACGATTTCGGGAAATAAATTACCAAAGTGTAAATTGGCATTTTCATAATAAGAGGACTTAGTGGTAATTGTAGAGATTTAGCTAAGTATTGGTGCATGAGTGATATGGTGGTAAATAGAGAGGAAGACATGGGGTATAACGGTAATTGAAAGTCATGATGACACTCTTGTAATTAATTCTAAGTTGAGAGGGATTTGGTCTTTTCACACTTCAGAGTGTTGTCTAATTCTCTACCATTGATTTCAAGTCTTCTTCCACCTCTATTCTCAACCCTTGGATCATAAGGCCTTGTTTAGATGACACACAAATGCATGAATGCATTATTCTTGGTCTTTCATGTGCAAGACTTCATTTCTTCCCTTGGATCATTCTTTAATTTTCTTGTTTTATTCTCAACCCTTGGATGAGAGGAGAGTTAGTGGAGAATCTCTACACTTGTGTATGTTCTCTCCTTTGCAAGACTTCCATCCTCTCAACACAATATCTTGCTTTCTCCTTCTCTCTTTGCTTGGTGTGGTTTAGGGTGGTGTTCTTGAGCTACTTTTGGGTAAGTTTCTCTTCCACTCTAGGATTTGGTTTACAAGAACCCTAGCTTTCAAGCTCATAAGTTCCTTATACTTGTATTGATTATTCTCTTCCAATTGTGCATTCTTGTGGAAGGTTGAACCTAGTTTCCAACCATCAAGTAGGTTCACTTGTGGTAGCTTTTACACTCATTTTGTGAAGAAATCATTGGTGAGTTCACAACTTCATTCTCTTGAATTATTTCTTTCATGAAACCCTAAAATTAGCTATCATTAGGGTTGGTTTAATTATTGTGGTTGGAGCCACTTTTGAATGATTTCGGTTTATTGTGACAGCACTGTAGTATTGTTGTTCCTTGATTGGTGTGTTGCTAGTAGGAAGCTATCATTTTGATCACTTGACTTGGTAGCTTGGCTTAGACCTCTTTTGGCATCCTTATGTTAGCTTGCTTGGATTGAGGTAGGGAAAAAACGAGTTGTTTTAGTTTTTGTACGAGGGTGTGTGCGTCTATGTGTATATATGCCGTATATATATATATATATATATATGTGTGTGTGTGTGTGTGTGTGTGAGAGAGAGAGAGATGAGTCTTGACAACTTAGACGATGAACTAGGCCCTTGAAAAGCATGATTGTGTGATATTAATGCTTGTTGTGGATTTATTGCTTATAAGTGTGAAACTATGAGCAGGATGTTAAATTGAATACAATATATTGCATAGTGATAAAAGCATGTATTGTGATAGAGCATGGTTGTTATTGAAATCATTTATGCATATTGAGTACACCGTGTAGTATCAAATACATGAGTGTTGGTCTATGCGGGTCATGTGACTATGTGTGAGTTGACTTGTGTTGGATCGTTGCAATTAACTGGCCAGGTGGTGCATCTCGCTTCCAGTGGAACTAGTCTTCCGAAAAATAGAGACGATGAGGGAGGACTTGGTCCAAATTCCGTTTTCACGGACCATGTTTCGTGTTTTCAATATTCCTTATTGATTTTGCATTTCTCTCAAGTGAATGATCGTTGCGGACTCTACATCACTTCATGAGCTCGGTATCCTCATAGTGAATAGTTAGAGTGTGTATCCGTTAACCCATAGAGTTAGGATGTGTGGTTGTGCGTGTGTACCACGAAATGTGTTGAGTCACATTGCATTTAAATTGTCATAGATGTGATTGTGATAATTATGTTGATGTATGCTACATTCTTGAATGACTATAATGTGAGTATATTGGGGAAATTGTTAGTTAGGTTCGATGGGGTCCCGGATTGGTGTGAGAGCCATGTGGGACAAGAGACCGACCTAGGATTAGTAGCATGTGCCTTCGGTGGGTTGTACCACTCTGACTACCGAGATTGAGGCGATGACGTTTCTTCTACTGGGCTAGTGAGCTCACCCCATGACTTTATATATTTTTCAGGTGATGATCCCGTTGGGAGAGTTTCGTAGTCTCTCCGTGGATGTGTGGCACTTTGTCCACCTTTTTATGCATGGGTGACGGCCCATATTACTTTTGTAGAGCATTAGTGTAATATACATGTATACACATGCTTCTCTTTTGTAAACTTGTAAACGAATTATTAAATACTTATCTTTTGTCGGTTAGCATGTTAGTAGGGTAGTTTACCTTTAATGTATGTCCCTCGGAGCGCTATGCGTGGGAATTCTTTTCTTTTGGTGCACTTCGGTGCCGGTAATGTAAAACCACGTACTTCAATCAACTATGACATGTTTCACCTTTGGACGTTTCAATGTAATCTTTGAATCCTTTCATTTTGAGTTGTGAAGTGGATTATTGCTATTGAATTTGGTTATTAGGAAGTTGGCCGAAAATGGCATTTTTCTAGGTTTTAAAACAAACTTTTTTAGTTTTGAATGGAAAAATCCGTTTTCGCCCACCCTCGTAGCCCCGGTAAATTTTCTCGTTTTAGAAATGATTTTAAACTCATTTTTACAAAGATATTGACTTTTAAAAGCCGGCGGTAGTTAAAACGGAGACCGGGGGCAAGATGGATATTTTTATGAGATTTTTAAGAATCACTTTTATTCATAGTTTGTGTTTTTCACTTTTCCCGAGGTCTTGGTAATTATTTTAGAAATCCGTATATGAAAAACTCACTTTTATAATATTTGTGAATTTTCAGGACCGATGGTGTCAATAACGGAGGCTTGTTGCAAAAATGCATTTTTGTTTTTGTGGTTTTACTATTGAAATGTGAAGGTACCTTGGCAACATCTCACCATGGGCGACATGTCACCAACATCAGCTTTGGTTGGATTTTTTTTTAGCGACATCCAATTTTCAAAAATTCATTTCTCTCACCTCACACCTCCATATTAGGTTTCGTTTGTTCCTACAGCTTGTGCTAGGTCCAAACTTTGTAGTTGTACTTGGAAGTTACTATTTTACCCATGGGTGAACATGGGGTTCAAATAATTCGTTTAAGGTTCCATTTGAGGCGTTTCACTTTCTTTTCGATCCCGACTGATATTGTTGGTATCCTTGAGATGTAAAATGACTATTTTACCCTTGTATGGATATTTGACGACTATATGTTATATTTTGATTGTTTCTTTTCACTTCCGCGTCATTCCCTTAAGTCTTAGGCTCATGTTTCGAAATCCTAGGAAATTTAGGAAGTGATAGTATATACATAAACATATACAAATATATATATATATATAGAGAGAGAGAGAGAGAGTACCAGCGCCTTTAGAAGCAGCTCCTTGGATAAGGGTAAGATTAACCATGATATGGTTGTAACCCACAGAAGTAGAAACTCCATAGATAGAAGAATTCTCTGTTCCATTAAAATACTCAAGCTCATTAAACTCAAACAAATCAACCAACATGCTAATCAGTTATATCCTTCTAAGTTTTAACACATATATAAAAGCTAGGTTAAAAATGCATGCACGCAAGTTCTTTGAAAGTTAAACGAGAAAGGGATGAAACAAACCAGTGGCCATGAGAAGCATCAAGACAAGAACAACAGTAACCAAAAAATGCATAGAGCGTTTCATCATGTGTGTTATTTTGTGTGTGTGTGTGTGTGTGAGAGAGAGAGAGAGAGAGAGAAATAGAGAGAGATTCGCCAAATGAGAATGGACAAAAAAGAGAAGAAAATGTTATTTTAATTAGGGTTAATTTCAAGAAACTCCCCTATACTATCTAGTTTAATCAACTAACCACCATTGTGTCTACTTTGCCCCATATACTATTCAATTTCATCATTATGCCCCCTTACCTCACATTTTGAGTTAAAATGTCTAAATTACCCTCAATAGTATAAGGGGGTTTAGTGAAATCAACCATTTAAAAAAATTATTTTTCAAAAATCAATTATATTTTTCGCAAAAATTATAAATTAAAAAATATATATATATTTTTCGCAAAAAAATTATTTTTCGAAGGGAGTATATTATTTTCCAAAATACGAATTATTTCAGAAAAAATAATATATATTTTTCGCAAAAAAATTATTTTTCGTAAAAAAATCATTATTTGGAACATAATAGTATATATTTTTCGCAAAAAAAAATATTTTTCAAAAAAGATCATATTTTGGAACATAATAGTATATATTTTCTGCAAAAAAATTATTTTTCGAAAAAGATCATATTTTGGAACATAATATATATTTTTCGGAAAAAATTCATATTTTGAAACATAATAAATACTTTTTCACAAAAAAATCATATTTTGGAACATAATATATATTTTACAAAAAAATTCTTTTTTGGAAAAAAAATCATATTTTCGAACATAATATATATTTTTCGCAAAAAAATCATATTTTGGAACATAATATATACTTTTTTGCAAAAAAATTATTTTTCGAAAAAAAATTCATATTTTGGAACATAATATATGTTTTTCGCAAAAAAATTACTTTTCGGAAAAAAATCATATTTTGGAACAAAATATATACTTTTTCGCAAAAAAAATATTTTTCTGGAAAAAAATCATATTTAGGAACATAATATATATTTTTCACAAAAATAATATTTTTCCTAAAAAAATCATATTTTGGAACATAATATATATTTTTCGCAAAAAAAATATTTTTTAGAAAAAATCAAATTTTCCGAAATATATATATATATATATATTTTGAAATTTATAGTTTTTACGAAAAATATAATTTGTTTTCGAAAAATAATTTTTTTAAGGGTTGATTTCACTAAACCCCCTTATACTATTAAGGGAGGGTAGTTTAGACATTTTAACTCAAAATATGAGAAAGAGGGGGCATAGTGATGAAATTTGATAGTATATGAGACAAATTGGACACAGTGAGGGTTAGTTGATTAAATTAAATAGCATAGAGGGTTTCCTTGCAGTAAACTCTTTTAATTAACATAGCCATTTATTATGAATTATAAATATCTGTGAAACTTATTCTCATGGATTAGATACAGATCTAGGAGTAATATATATATATATGCCTCCGTTTTTAGGGTAATATTTCAACAAGTTTTCTCGCACCTTTTACCATTTTCGTTACCTGCAAATTAAAAATTATGAATATTAAAATTTATGTTGGCATTATTATACAGTGTAGTGTAGTGTATTGTGTACATATAGGGAAAAAAAAACAATTGCGAAAGTTTTTGTATTAGCGGATCGTCAATACCTTTGCGTCCTGGTTCAAAGAAAGAGGAGTGTCACAATAAATATTTACACACTCCACATAACAACTTGGATCTAGCTCCCAATTAAAGTTACGACATTGCTCATCACATTGTTTGGTGCTGCACGTAGTAGCAGATGTTGGATGATCTATGAGCATCAACATCACCACCACCATCATCACCAAACCATATACTTGACTGTCTTTCTTCTCCATCTCAAAACTAATTCCCTTAAACATATCCCGGTTACATCCAATGCTAAAAACACCACCTGATGTCATTATTTATAGAGTCCCATACCTTATTATGCATTTATGAACTAAAGATAATAAAAATAATTTAATTTGAAAATAAAGTCATTGCATTAAGTGGGTCTCATAACATATTAAGCATAAAGGAATAAGAGTTAATAAGAATCATTTAATTAATTTAAAAACAAGTTGTTGCATTTATGAACTAGAGTTAATAAAAATCATTTAATTTGAAATATATGTTATTTCCTTTTTAACTCAGTTTGTTACCAAAATTTAATTGAAACAGATGAACCCTTTGGGGTTGATAGTGGCATTCTATCATTTTACTAAGGTGTCTGATATAAAGTCTTATGGATCAATCAACCATTAGTACCTAAATACGTCAATTCTATAGTTTCCGTCATTTATTTACATAGACTCTCTTTGACCATTTCCTTTGACCCATTATTTTAATGCACACTTACCAATTCTTAATTCATATAACAAGATCACCAAAAAAAAACCTTAATTGATAGTGGGTTTTGGGTATACTTTCCTTTTGTTTGTAAGCCTCTGTTCTTTTGCATCCCTATATTTTGTAATAACATATTTGTTGTATTTCTACAACAAATATGTGTTTTGGTCAATATTGTTTTATCAACATTTTGTGTTTTGGTCAATATTGTTTTATCAACATTGTTTTCTTATGTCTCTTTAAATTTCCATCTGATTCTATTTTTCAGACACATGCAAAAATAAAAGCACAGAATGAGCGAGTACTCGAGGCTGCTCACAATGAACACCAATAGTGGGTAGTGCGCTATTCAATCCCATCGGTTTGAGAACAGAAAGACGGGAGTAGTGCGCTACATGCTTTCAGGTACACACACAAAGATGTTTAAGGGAGTTGGGCGTACCTCGTATTTTATTTTCAGTGAGGTATGTGAATTTAACATTGTTTCGGAGTGTAATTTATTGTTTATTCTACTCATGAAATTTATGTTGCAAGATCCAACCCATTAACACTTCCCAGCTAATTAGTCGTATATTTTTTTAATCTGATTTTTCTATAGTTGAACAAATAAAACAAGAATACTTGCTTATTTGAATACCACATTGTGGCAAGTCTTATCGCAAGGGTATGCACAGTCAATATACTTCTTGTCGGATCGATTAAAGTACCAATCTCCAACAGCCAGCGCAATCCCCTGCATAGCAGTTAACCCTTTCTATTAGACAACTCTTTATTCAATAATTGCACTTATCTAACATTGCCAAAGAAAGAAGTTATTAACCATGAGATGTTTCAAGATAATAACTTGAACTTTTTTGGTCTTAAAGACACAAGGCAAATTGATTCCAGTTTCCTTTCATTGTAATTCGCAGTTTTGTCCACTTCCCATTTGGCGATAAACATGAGTTACAGAGAGCAACTAGCATTTTCCGAAAAATTAGTTCTGATCATAAATCTTACCAAATTTTATTAGTGTTGCTCTCTGTAATTCATGTTTTTAGCGTTTTTTGATAAAACATGAATTACAGAGAGCAACTAGCATATCGGCTAACAGTAGCATTAGTGTTGATTCTTGCGGACTTGGCAAATGAGAATAATCCAACTGGGATGATATCTATTACGAGACTTAAATCAAATAGTATGCTGTATATATAAATTACACGGAGAGTGTATATACCTTGCTATCAATAAGAGGAGAGTTATCTGCAAACCATGTATCCTGAAAACCTGACTGGCAATGCGCGAAACATGAATTTATAAACAAACCGTTCTTTGGGGACATTGAGAAGTGCTTTACCATATTCAGCATGTTAATCCTGAAATCTGCTCCAAATAGTCAACAAAATATGCAGATCCTTAGCTTAATTAGTCGCAACACTTTTGAAATCCGATACATAAAAAACTTCTAAGCTAATTCAGATATACGGAATCACCTTGAAGAAATTGGATCTGCCAAGCTGAACAATTTGCAGGGTTCATTTTGCACTCACGCCAATAGTCGTGGGGATCGGCCGATGGGGGAATTAAAGTCGCATGAACCTGAATTTAATATGGGAAAAGATTTGTTTAGTTCACCAAGCACTATTAAGGATTTGATACTCGCGATGTAAATAATTGCGCGATGGTGCATTTCAGTGCCTATGTATGTAAAAAATGAAGTATAACCTGCCATGCATCGTAAGCTGCATTGAGAAGAAACAATGGAGTTTGGATGTTGGAAATTAGATTCTGAGGGATGAAGCACTGACAAGGGAAGACATCCAAAATAAAATGAAAAGAAGAAAGAAAATGTGAGTTCAAGAGCAGATGAGATATAATGGAATTTTCAATGTTTCTTGAAAGTGTGAATTTGCAGAGGAAAGGCGAAAAAAGATGAAGGGCTCACCGAAGTTGGATCGAGATAGTTAGTACAAGTACTTGGCAGGTTCTTTTGCACCCCCTGTTATAATAACACAAATTTCCATCAGCGAACATGACAGTTGCACTAAGAATAAAAGTATTTAGCAATCCATAATTTGAGAGAGAACTTGACAAGCACAACATAAAAACAAGAATAATATAACCACGGCCGCAAACCAAAATAAAGAAAGAGAAAAAGACATGCTTTTTTTTTTACTTCCATAGCTCACTTGTAGATTTTGCAAGGGCAGCATATCTATAGCTTAGTGAATGGAACCCATCTGAATTTTGATTATTATTTAGTTGAATGAATGTTCGATATTACCACTTTGAACCGACCAGAGTTACTGAGCTAAAGTTTAGGACCTTGGTATATGCATTCAACCACAGTCTAATACTAATAGTACAACAGAAGCAAAATTTTGAACTTGTTAAGTACCTGTAGATTAACAACACCCCCAAAGAGATCTCTTAGGGTATGCCCACCAGCTACATTAGCCCTAAAGTTCCACAACCGGACCATCATAAAAATATAAAGATTAAGCAATTAAAGAAAGAAGAACACACGGATAGAACTTTCACAGCATAAAATTAGAGCATTAGATGTTTGAGACTTACGTATCAAGGAAAAATCCACCATCACTGAAGCATTTAACTTTTGTACTTCCTGGAAATAAATCCCGGAACTCGTCACAGTGTAAAATAGAAGCTAAACCTCCAGCAGAGCAACCAGAAAGAAGAGCCTAAAACAGCAAATCAACAATATTACGACATAAAATCTTGGCGGAAAGATATAAGTTTGGAATTTGTCTTGGATATAAACCTGATTGGCGTATCGCATCCCCTTTGACATTAATTCTTCCATAGCTGCTAACCAAATACGTTGCCCTCTGAATTGCAGATTTACAGCCTACAAATAGAGATAGTGCAGTATCTTAAAACAGCTGGTCTACAAATGACAAATGAAAATATATGAAATCAGAACCATATATGAGGTTGAATAAGCCCAATGAGATGCCAAGTCAAATTTATTCAATCCATATATGAGGTTGAATGCATTTTTTCTTCTTTTAAACAAGTGTACCAATAGTTCTGCTTTCTTCCAGGGATTTTAGTAACTTAGAGAAACTAAGGACAATCATAGAAAAATATTAAAATCCGAAGATCAATTATTCTCTTAAAGTGAGCTTCTTAGACCATTTTGAAGCTACAGCATGCTAAATTGTCTACGCAAAGTTATGCATCATCATACACTTATGCACCATTTCGTCTTGAAAGCACAATTTTTGAACAGGATTTAAATTAAAATTGCAAAATCCAAAATTAGCAAGTATCAGAATGTTGGTGGTAAGGTCCTAATTTCAATTCCTCTGGTCCCCCATTATGAAAGTCCAGTTAGAGCATCAATCTCCATTAGAAAATAGATAACATCAAAATATGTCAACCAACCCTATTTTCGCCTTCGCCTGCAAAAGAAGCACCATCGCAGTAAGCAACTACTACTCTATTCCAGTTGAAAAAGTCTGCACAAAAATACCCGAAAGATTAAGTACTGTCAGTCTAGTGCAAAGGATAGTAGCTATCTAAATTTATCACTTAAGATAGTAATTTAAAGAGGATACCAGGATTTTGTTCAGTCCTATTGCTTAGAATCCCTGTAAATGGCATCTGCTTCTCCATATGGCTCGATGAGCCGAGACGAGTTATTGCACGCTTCACACAAGATTCAATGGTATTACACCATCCTCCACCCTGCCAAAAGATATCTAACAAAGTTAGGCTCTCAATCAAGGACAGGACTATGATAAATCGAAAAGTAAGTGGCATAAATTCTTGACTCATTAATTGGCACATGAAAATTTGAATAACATGAGAAATGAATGATAGAAGCAATGGAAGTAGATACATGACACCATCATTTAATGAGTTTAGTATATGTAAATAGTAAAGCTGTCAAACAAACCTCCAAGTGAATGAGCCAACTGTTCGCCCCTGACCCGTATCCACGATGTAAATAGTAGGCCGGTAATGTTCCATCCAAACATACTGTAAAAGCAACATTACTATTAATAATTCATTATAAGCCAAAATTTCAGACAAAAGAACCCAATTAAGCAGATCAAAATGACCATCTTCACTAATGTGTGTGTTAGAGAGAGAGAAGTTCAAAAAATATATATACGGAAAAATAAAAGAATCATAAAATGGAAAGGAAAAAATTAAAGGAATCTAAAACTGGTTAGATATACTTATTTCTATTAATAACATACAAGAATGACAAATAGAATCATGAAAAAAGGTTAAAAAAAATAGCATGGACTAGACAAAAGTAAGTAATTCAGATAGTTAAATTAAAGTAACTACGTTCCCAATAGATTACAAAACAAATATATGGAGGAGAGACAGATACATTGCACAAACAAATCACAACAATGTGAAAAAATGTATATACATAAACATATACAAATATATATATATATATATATATATATAGAGAGAGAGAGAGAGAGAGTACCAGCGCCTTTAGAAGCAGCTCCTTGGATAAGGGTAAGATTAACCATGATATGGTTGTAACCCACAGAAGTAGAAACTCCATAGATAGAAGAATTCTCTGTTCCATTAAAATACTCAAGCTCATTAAACTCAAACCCATCAACCAACATGCTAATCAGTTATATCCTTCTAAGTTCTAACACATATATAAAAGCTAGGTTAAAAATGCAAGCACGCAAGTTCTTTGAAAGTTAAACAAGAAAGGGATCAAACAAACCAGTGGCCATGAGAAGCGTCAACACAAGAACAGCAGTTACCAACAAATGCATAGAGCGCTTCATCATGTGTGTTATTGTGTGTGTGAGAGGGAGAGAGATTGGCCAAATGAAAATGGACAAAAAAGAGAGGAGCCACAAATACAATGCAAGGTCTTTAGGTGCTTATATAAGGGTTTTTTTCTTAAGGAGGTCTGTTTGGCAGCAATGTATGGGTTGACATACCATTCCATGTGTTTGTGATTGAAAAAGTTTAAATGAAAGATTGACATACCATTAAATGTCCACACAATGTACCATTCATTCCATTGATATCCTAATCCCATCCCCTGTTTGGTTCCCAAGAAAATTAGGGAAAACGAAACAAAACTAAATTTACCCATCATTCGCCCACAATTAGTGAAACTTCAAAATATCAATGAAACTGTTGTAGATAAATGGGTGTTTGGTTCCCGAGAAAACCAGGGAACAAGAAAGAAACAAAAAAAAAAAATTGAAGTCACCATTTTTTTACCCGAATTTTTTTCCCCACAACCAAACAATTTGGAATTGAGGAAAATTGAAACTAGAAAAAAGTCAATGAAATTGTGAGGATAAATGGGGTTAGTACTAAGTACCGACCTTGGGAGGGGTTGAAGAGGGGAAATAGAGAGAGACAGGGAGAGAAATAGGGTTTGTAACTTCTTCTGCATTGCCTGGTTGTTTTATCCTTGAACTTGGAAGCAATAGTCACCCAACTGTACCCACATAAAACAACAAAACCCATAGATATTCACATATTAAAACTAGCATGTGCAACAAATAATTAAAATGATATATAACTAGCATTTATATGAACTACACACATAGATATTCACATATTAAAATCATTCAGACATGATATCAAACATCTTGCAATCATACAAGTACACAATATGCTTCATATTGATTAAAATATTCATACCTCTATATTCACTTGGTAAAATAGGTGGATAAAGCCCTAATTTTATGTTTTCGAGTAGAAAAATACTATATGCTTCATATGATACCTAAAATGATCATGGAAACATTTCAAAACTAAAAGAGTGCAAATTGACTACTACAGAGCAATCAGAAAATCCTAGAAGAAACTAAATTTAACAATTGTCACATGTTTCAATTTGTTAAAAAAAACAAATCCAATTTAATAGTAAAATAAACCCCCTGTACTTTCAACTTTTAATCCAAAAACCCCCTATAGTTTTCAAAACCCCCTTGATTTTAATTCCGCTTACAAATACCCCCTCACTAAAAAATAAGTCCAATTTACCGTACCAGAAATGGGAAAAGACGTAAATGCCCATCATTATAAGTGGACATATTTAAATGGCAATATTGTCCCATGACCCTAATTATCATAAAACCCCCTATACTTTTAACTTTCAAAAATATATATTACGGAAATTTTTTATTTTTTTTGAAAATATATATATATATATATATTTCAGAAAAATATTTTTTTCCGAAATATATATATTTTGGGGAAAATATAGATTCCGGAAGAAAATATATATTTCAAAAAAAATATACATATTTCAGAAAATATATATATATATAATATATATATTTCGGAAACAAAATATATTTATGAGAAATTTTTTTTTTCCTGAAATATATATATTTCAGAAAAAAATACATATTTATGAGAAAAAAAATTTCCGAAATAGTGGATTGTCCCACGCTAGTACTCCCCCGCAATAATTCTACACCCGTAACCCAAGTTAATTCGCGAGGTTTTTTAAATCCACCAATGAGATACACAAGAAATACATGCAAGATCATCATTACGACCATCATACTTGTTAACCATATATATATTATTTTGAATATATAATTTTTTTAGAAATATATATTTTCTTCGGAAATATATATTATTTTCAAAATATATACTTTTTATGAAATATATATATATATATATATTTTTGAAAAAATACATGTATTTCATAAATATATATATATATTTCAAAAAAGTATATATATTTCAGAAGAAAATATATATTTCCAAAAATATATATATTTTGGGAAAAAAATATTTCTAAGAAATATGATTTTTTAAAATATATATATATATTTTCTAAAATATATACATTTTTTCCAAAATCTCTATATATTTGAAATATATATATTTTTTTCTGAAATTACATGGGGTTTTATGAAATGGCTAATTTCATTTACACCCCTGAACTATGTCTATACATCAATCACCCCCCCCCCCCCCCCCAACTATGCAAAACATCAGTCAGACCCCCTAAGTAAGAAAGTTGGCATCATTTGCACCCTGACCACTTTTGGGACTAAAATGCCCTACCCAAACACCCACTATCCATATTCTTAAAAATATATATAAAATTAGAAAAAATATATATATAAAATTCAAAAAATATATATATAATTCAAAGAAAACATATGAAATTCAAAAATAATATATAAAATTCAAAAATAATATATAAAATTCAAAAAATATATATATAAAATTCGAAAATTATATATAATATTTGAAAACAATATATAAAATTCGAAAACAATATATAAAATTTGAAATATATATATATAATTCGAAATATATATATAAAATTCGAAAATGATATATAAAACTTGAAAAATATATAAAATTCAAAAAATATATATAATTGGAAAAAATATATAAAATTCAAAAATATATATATAAAATTTGAAAAAATATATAAAATTCGAAAACTATATATAAAATTTGAAAATAATATATAAAATTCGAAAACAATATATAAAATTTGAAATATATATATAATTCGAAAATAATATATAAAATTCGAAATATATATATAATTCGAAAACAATATATATAATTCAAAAAATTTGCCTCTATTTTTGTGAATCATTATTTTCAGTGGCCATGAATTGAAAACCACATGTGATGTTATGATATGGTTGGATGTGTTATTCATTCACCATATATGTGTGCATTGTTATATTAGGAATGAGAATGTCAGCCCCCACTTGAGATCTTAGTTTTTAGGCTGTGAAAGTTCCTCCCAAAACCTCTAATTGGCTATGCTTTATGTGAAAAATCATGTGACCCATACAGGGGTTGAAAAATTAAATGGTACCCCCCATTCCATGGATTCCATTGTCCACTATTAGTGGAATTCATGGATACAAATGATTGTCCACATATATTATTTTCGAATTTTATATATTTTTCAAATTTTATATATTGTTTTCTAATTTTATATTAGTTTTCGAATTTTATATATATTTTTCAAATTTTATATATTTTTCAAGTTTTATATATGATTTTCGAATCTTATATATATTTTTTGAATTTTATATATTATTTTCGAATTATATTTTTTTTTCAAATTTTATATATTGTTTTCGAATTTTATATATTATTTTTGAATTTTTTATATATATTTCGAATTTTATATATTATTTTCGAATTTTATATATATTTTTTGAATTATATATATATATATATATTTATGAATAGGGATAGTGGGTATTTAGGTAAGGGCATTTTAGTCACAAAAGTGGTCAAGGGGTGCAAATGATGCCAACTTTCTTAATTAGGGGGTCTGACTGATGTTTTGCATAGTTGAGGGGTGCGATTGATGTATAGACATAGTTCAAGGGGTGTAAATGAAATTAGCCCATTTATATATTTCAGGTAAAAATTATATATTTTGGGAACAAAATATTTCTCATAAATATGATTTTTTTAAATATATATATTCCGAAATATATACATTTTTTTCAAAATATATATATATTTGAAATATATTTTTTTTTTCCGAAATTACATGGGGTTTTATGAAATAACATGTCCTATAAGGATATAAATGTACTTTCATTCAAGCAAATATGATTCAAGGGCAAAATAGACAAAAACCAATCCATGTGCCAAGCACGTAATCACTTTTAAACACAAAAGAGGCTACCAGAACGGAGGGGAGGGGGTAATTGTAACCGGAATCAAAATATAGGGAGTTTTTGGAATTACAGGGAATTTTTTTATTAAAATATCAAAGTACCGGGGTTTTATGAAAATTACCCTTTAAATAAACATAACTCATCTAATTTTAACAAAACCCTCAAATTTCATATCAATTAAATAGTCAAACTTTCAATTTCATAAATAAATTTCATCAATACAACATGCAATTACTTAATTTCACCCTAAATTAACAACTAATTCTAAAACCCCCAAAATTAGTTAATCCACATGCAAACAGTTGTAATTTCATCAAGGATCAAAGCGAACCCTAAAACCAACTTTAACAAGAATGAAACTAAAGAATACATACATATATATATAGTAATATAAACAAAATAAACATGCAATCTGTAAAAGCAATATAATATACCATGAGAGAGGCAATCTGTAAAAGCAATAGAATATACCATGAGAGAGCTTGAGTGAAACAGAGGAAAAATTAGAAACCTTGATATCAGATGAGAACACGTACCAAAACCATCAAAGAAAGTAGATGAAACACACAAGAAAAATGAAAGAGCCCTTGCAGGTTAACATTGGGGTAGTTTGGACAAATTGCATTCTTGATATTTATATAATAAAGTAGATTAATATAATCAAGGGTGTTATAATCATTTCACAGCTCAGGGTGTCATTATCCAAAAATGAGTAGACCGGCAGTGGAATTGACCCGGCGGTGTTACCGGAAGTTGAAAGGCCAAGAGAAACCAACGGTCAGGATCTTCTTTCCATTACCCATGAATCTGGACCATTGATTTTCTAACTATCAGTTTTCGACATAAAAGGACATTTCTATCACTCCATGCCCAAACAGTCATCCCCTTTTTAATTAATACTATGCCCTTTTGATGTTCTGAAAATAGAACCCCTCTTTTTAATCGTAAACATTAAAAATGAAAAAGTGAAGTAAAATGTTGTCTAAATCAAGGGTGTTTTCGTCATTTTCCAAATTGTATGGAGCAATGACACATTACTTGCAGAATACAGTTTAAGGGTGTTCGGTTCCGGTTCAGGTTCGGTTCCATAGGGGTTCGGTTTCGGTTCCAAAATTCCAAAAGTCGAAAATTTCGGTTTGGTTCCGGTTCTGCGGAACCGAACCGGAACCGGTTTTTTTTGTTTTTTTAATATATTTTTATTATTATTAACCAAAAAGACTAGCAATAAACCTCCACTAATTTCAATAACAATATAAATCCAAGTTACTTTATTTATTCCACTAATTATATATTTGGTTTTGGGTTTGCTTTAATTCAAATACTCTAGTTTATAATTATATTATTTTATAAAATTGAGATTTTAAAAAATAAATTAATTAAATATAGAAGGAACCGAAGGGTTCCTTCCCCTTTCAGTTTCGGTTCTAATTTTTCAGGAACCGAAAAAATTAATTCAATTCTAATTTCAGATAGAACCGGAACCGAAACGGGTCCTGAACAACCCTAGAATACACTATTTAATTCTCAAAAGAAAACTTTTATTACTTGTATGGAGCAATGACATGGAACATTACTTGCCCTGTTTGGTTACTTTCAGAATACACTATTTAATTCTCAAAAGCAAACTTTGACATGACACATTACTTGCCCTGTTTGGTTACTTGCAGAATACACTATTTAATTCTCAAAAGCAAACTTTTATTACTTGTATGGAGCAATGACATGTAGGATGGGAACGGGTCGGGTTTGGGACGGGTTTGGCTAATACTATTACCACCTCATTTAAAAATTACTAAAATCAAATCCGCCCCAAATCCGTGACGGGTTATAATCGGTAATATTATTACCATCATGTCGGTATAAACGGGTTTCATCGGGTTACCATCAGTTGTACTAAATTATTTCTAATAAATTAGAAGCACAGTGATTTACTAAATTATTTGAGACAAATTAAGTTATAATCCGTTTGATAACAAATTAAGTTATAAATCAAATATCTCTCTCTTATTCTAAGCATATATTTTGTTTTACGTTATAAACCAAATATCCCACATATTTAGACAAACAAATGTGTATATCCGCATATTGATTGAAATTCTTCCAAAAAGAAAAAATATATAAATGTCAGCACAAAGAATTAGATTAATGAATTATATATAGACAAAGGCGCGCACACACACACATATATATATATATATATAAATAAAATTAAAATTAAAATCGTAAACGGGTCGAAGTCGGGTTACCAACGGGTTTTTCAGAAAACCCAAACCCGCCCCGAACCTGCTTCGGGTTTTAATTTTGGATACCAAACCCATCTCAAACCCGTTTAGAAGTTTACCAAACCCGCCCCAATCGGGTTGGGCCGGGTCGGAACCCGGCCGGGTTGGACCATTTTGCCATCCCTAATGACATGGACCATAACTTGCCATGTTTGGTGACGATTTTTTTTTTACTGTGATTTTACTTTTTATAAAATAAAACTTGTGATTTCCTTTACTGTTATTTTGATAAAAAGTAAAACATGTAAGGTAAAATTCATGTATTGTGAAAATTTTTAAAGCATGAAACTGAAAATGTGTTTGGCAATGAAAAAAATTATGAATTAATTAATAATAATAATTAAATGAACTAATTTAAATATCTATTTATTAATTTTTGTACAAGTTTATTTTATATTTAAATATTTATTTAATTATTTTTATTTATTAATTATTAATTCAATTTTTTGAATTTTTATTTTTAATTATTTAATCATCAATTTTTATTTTATTATTTTTATTTATTTATTAATTTCTTTATTATTTATTTTCTTTTCTTTATTTTTTTTAATTATTTATTACTCAATTTTTATTTAATTATTATTATTTTTTATTATTTTTTTATTTACTTATCATATTAATTTATTTATTATTTTTATGTATTTTTATTTAAATTTATTTAATATTTAATATTTATTTTTTCATTTTTGTTTGTTATTTATTTTGGAATTATATTTATTATTATTAATTATTTATTACTAATTTTTTATTTAATCATTATTATTTTTTATTTTTTTATTTTATTTTTATTATTTATTTTACTATATCCGCGTTTTGGGGTTTTCAAAATAAAAACTCAAAATGAAAGATTCAATTGAAGCTTCCAAATTTTTTCACAAAATTTCAAAACTTGGCAAATTTTGAAATATTATTTTGCCTTTTAAAAATGTAGAAAAAAAAAAAACATACGTTACCAAACAACTTTTAAGTTTTGATTTTATTTTTTTGAAAACTAAAACAAAAAATTCAAAATAAAAACGTTACCAAGGCTTTATTTAATTATTTTACTTTGGAATAACTTCATTTACACCGCTTGAGGTTTGCTTTAACTTCAATCGCATCCCCTCAGGTTTGAATATCTTTAATTACACTGTCCATGGATTAAGATTCTCATCATTTACACCCCTGACCACTTTTCAGACTAAAATCTTCTTGCCCAGACACCCACTATTCCTATTTTCATACACCCACTATCCATATTCCTAAAAATATATATATAATTCGAAAATAATATAAAAAATTAGAAATATATATATATAATTCAAAAATAATATATAAAATTCGAAATAGATATATAAAATTCAAAAAATATATACAAAATTTGAAATATATATATAATTCAAAATATATATAAAATTCAAAAATAATATATAAAATTCGAGAAAAAAATATAAAATTCCAAAATATATATATATAATTTGAAAATAATATATAAAATTCAAAAAACATATGTAAATTCAAAATATATATATATATATCAATTCAGAAAAATATATAAAATTCAAAAATAATGTATACAATTTGAACAAATATATATAAAATTTGAAAATAATATATAAAATTCAAAAAATATATATAAAATTTCAAAAATATATAAAATATTCGAAACAAATATATAAAATTCAAAAATAATATATAAATTTTGAAATATATATAAATTTTGAAAAATCTACATAAAATTCGAAAAATATAAAAAAAAAACTTAGAAAATAATATATAAAATTCGAAATATCAATATAATTCGAAAAATATATATATAATTCAAAATATATATAAAATTCAAAAATAATATATAAAATTCAAAAAATATATATAAAATTGAGAAATATATAAAAAATTCGAAAAATATATAAAATTAAACAAATTTAAATAAAATTCAAAAAATATATATAAAATTCGAAAAATATATAAAAAAGTAAAAATATATATATAATTCGAAAAATATAAAAATAAATTTGAAAAAAAGATATAAAATTCGAAAAATATATATAAAATTCAAAAAATATATATATAATTTTAAAATAATATATAAAATTCAAAATATATAAAACAAATTTGAAAAATATATATAATTCAAAAAATAGAAAAAATTCAAAAATAATATATAAAATTCGAAATATATATATAAAATTCAAAAAATATATATATAATTTGAAATATATATAATTTGAAAAATATATATATAAAATTCGAGAAAAATATATAAAATTCTAAAATATATATATATATAATTCGAAAATAATATATAAAATTCAAAAACTATATATACAAATTCGGAAAAATATTTAAAATTCGAAAATAATATATATAATTCGAAAATATATATGTAAAATTCAAAAATAATATATAAAATTCGAAAAATGTAAATAAAATTTGAAAAATATATAAAAAAATCGAAACAAATATATAACATTCGAAAATAACATATAAAATTCGAAAAATATATATTTTTTGAAAAATCTATATAAAATTCGAAAAATATATAAAACAAATTAGAAAATAATATATAAAATTCGAAATATATATATCATTCGAAAAATATATATATAATTCAAAATATATATAAAATTAAAAAATTATATATAAATTCAAAAATAATATATAAAATTCAAAAAATATAAATAAAATTTGAAATATATTTTAAAATTTTGAAACAAATATATAACATTCAAAAATAATATATAAAATTTGAAAAATATATAAATTTTGAAAAATCTATATAAAATTCAAAAAATATATAAACAATTAGAAAATTATATATAAAATTCGAAAATAATATATAAAATTAGAAATATATATATAATTCGAAAAATATATATATAATTCAATATATATATAAAATTCGAAAATAATATATAAAATTAAAAATATATATATAAAATCGAAAAATATATAAAAAATTCGAAAAATCTATTAAATTTTAAAATTTTAAATAAAATTTGAAATATATATATATAATTCGAAAAAAATATATAAAATTCAAAATATATAAAACAAATTTGAAATATATATATAATTCAAAAAATTTATAAAGTTCAAAAATAATATATAAAATTCAATATATATTTATATAATTGTTTTTGAAAAAATAAATGACGAGGGTATACAAGACGCAATAGAGAAAGGAAGTGTGAAGCTACAAAACTTAAGTTCCAACAAATGGTGTCAGGTGCACATATAAACCATGGAGGCTTTGATTCTTTGAAGGCAAATGATGCAGTTGTCCCTTAACTACCTTTATTTTAGTACAACACCAAGCAAGCACAAAAGATTCGATCGAAATGTATGGATCCATGGATCTATGTGTCTATATTGATCTTGTTCATGGATTAACGAAGTGGTCTAGATTGAACTTATCAAGTGGCACCATCATGTGTTTCTCCATTATCCGCATCATGACTTGGAAAAATAATATATATATAAAATTATTTTTGAAAAAATAAAATTTTATATATATATTTTTGAATTTTATATATTATTTTTGAATTTTATATATTGTTTTAGAATTATATATATATTTTTTTAATTATATATATATTTGAATTATATATATATATATTTCGAATTTTATATATTATTTTTGAGTTTAATATATATTTCAAATTTTATATATTATTTTTGAATTTTAAATTTTTTTCAAATTTTATATATTATTTTCGAATTTTATATATTTTTCAAATTATATATATATTTTTTGAATTTTATATATTATTTTCGAAATTTATATATATATTTTAGAATTTTCTATATATTTTACAAATTTTATATATTATTTTTGAATTTTATATATATTTTGAATTATATATATATATTTCGAATTTTATATATTTGTTTCGAATTATACATATATTTTTCGAATTATATATATATATTTTTAATTTTATATATTATTTTCGAATTTTATATATATATTTTTGAATTTTATATATATTTTAAAAAAATTATATCTTATTTTCAAATTATATATATATATATATATATCGAATTATATATATATTTTTCGAATTATATATATATATTTCGAATTATATATATATTTCGAATTTTATATATTATTTTCGAATTTTATATATATTTTTAGAATTTTATATATATTTCTCGAATTTTATATATATTTCGAATTATATATATATATATTTCGAATTTTATATATTGTTTTTGAATTTTATATATATATTTCGAATTATATATATATATTTTTAGCAATAAGGATAGTGGGTGTTTGGAAATAAGGATAGTGGGTGTTTGGGTTATGGCATTTTAGTCCAAAAAGTGGTCAAGAGGTGTAAATTATGAGAATCTCAATCCAGAATGGGTGTAATTGAAGATATTCAAACCTGAGGGGGTGTGATTGAAGTTAAAGCAAACCTCAGGGGTTGTAAATGATGTTAACCCTTTTATTTTTATTTATTTGATGTAAATTTGAGGTGTTGGGAAAAGTCATTTTGAATCTTATTTACTTATGGCTGTTTGATTCACATTTTTGTTTTTTGTTTATCAACACAAATAATACAAAGAATTTCTCACTCATTGGTCACACTACAACATTTACAAGAACACTCAATCACTCAATCTCTAAATGTCTCTCCTGATGTCTATACAAATTTATACGACATCCTATATACGCAAAATACAAAACTACATATCAGATGTGGATGACAGCCCCATCCACTTAGGCTTTTTGTTGGCACCATTCAAAAGTTGTCAATACTAACAATACAGTTGCAATCCCAACTGCTGGATGTCTTGGGATTCTCCTGTAATGCCACATGCCTCCTTGGTGGTTGCATACAGTTGTGTGCCCCAAAACTACTCAATTGCCTTGTCTGAGTCACACATTTGCCTTAACTAGCCTTGTCCAAGTCTGAGTCATGCCGCCCTCACGAGCCATCTTGTGTGCCAAGCATGTGCCAACAATACACAATGCTTGCCTTTGCTAAGCCTAAGTCTTGTCACAGCCCCTCTCATGCCTTCACGCACATGAAAGCATTGACAAGCTTGAACCAATACATTCTCTAGCGAGCATGCACCGTGTCATGCCCATGTATTGGTTCCTCAATGCCTTGTCACATAGGCTTGCACCACGCCATGCATGCCTATGTCTTTAATCTGTTTGCACCCAACATAGCTTCCCTTTGTGTCACGCCCTTGCCTAAGGGCAAGTTAGCATACCCAGAGCTTAGAATGCACTTGGCTTGCATGCACATCAGTACATGTCAAGCTAAGGCATCATCTTGCCTAAAGCAAGTTGGAACACTCGTGGGCATGCGCACATAGCTTGTCAAGTCACGTGCTCCAATATGCATTGCTCACCGTGTCATTAACATCGTGCATCAAGTCGTTATCACAAACCATGCCACCATACCAATTCAAAACATGCTAGCAAGCTTCCCCATTCGTGCCCTAAACAAGGCTTGCCAAGGCCTTGCTAGGTAGTTGAATGCCCATAGTCAAGGACACACCCCTCCCTATATATGCAGAAAACACAAACACCCCTCTAACTAGGACAAATATGAACCATGTTTGAGGAGTCATAATGAATTTAATTAAATAATTTCAATAATAATTCCTAACCTCCTTTTTCAGATCCATGCCATAAGTCATAAGGGTGTCTCTTGCCTTTTTCCAACACTTAGTTTATATTCTAACTTCAAAATTCCACTATGCCACTCCAAGTGCCATCTTCAGGCCCCCATTTCCCATGGGTGCTGTCTTGGGGCTTTTGCCGTACATAGGCAAAGTGCCCCACTTGCAAGTCTACGGGTCTAACAAACCTCCCCCACTAGAAGAACCCAACGCCCTCGCCGGCTGTTGTTTGTCTAAGTACTCCTTGATTTGCTTCTCAAACTACCATAATATTACATCTCTTTCCCATGTAGCCTCCTACTCACCACTGCATTTCCATTGAACCAAGTAATATGTCCTTCGGTTCTTCTTGTTTTGGCATTCATTCTGTGCGCCAAAAAAATTTCAACTTCTTAATCAAATTGCTTCCTTATAACCAGGGAGTGCTCGATTGTCTGCAATCTGTTTGCATCTACAATATCCTCATGAAATGGCTTGAGGAAACTCATATGGAATGTTGGGTGGATCTTAAGGCGATCAGGCAGCCTTACGCGATAAGCAACTTCGCCCACCCTCTTCATCACTTCAAACGGACCATCATACTTTGGAACCAGCCCTCTATGCACTGCTTTACTGCTTATCTTTTTCATGATCTGTGGTGTCAATTTCAGCAACACTTTGTCATAAACAACAAAGTTCAAGGGCTTCCTATGCTAGTTCGCATACTTCTTCATTCGCCTACCAGCCTTGGCTAGGCTATCTTGTCAAGCCATAAAAAAATACCATGAACTATGTTTTTCACAACCAACAGCCCATCAAAATAAACAATCAACATGAGGAAATGAACATTACCAAGTTGTTGGCAATGCATCTTTGGTGACATCTTCGCACGACCAAGATCAAGTTTAGTAGGCCATCCACTATTTCTTTATACCTTTAAAAGAAAATCGGTTATATTACACGATTGAGATAAGGATCCGAGAGATTCTTGGTCAGATTCACCTATTTCAATATTGTACTAAGATAGACTAAATACCAACCCAACTCAAATGATCTATATCCAGCCTGTCTCAGGTTAGGAGATAGTCCAAATCGCAGGTAACGCTAGATCTCTTCAAGGTTCCATCTCACTTTCTTTCAGCCCGAAGCTAAGAAAAAGCAGCTACAAAATAAAAATAATTTGATTTAATGATTTTCAAAATCAGCTTTAGATAATTACGGAGCTATTGCTATTAAAGAACCTATATATCCATATCGTTACTTATAATAATTCCTTCTAAACCTATTTCTCAAGTTAGAGAAGTGTAACTTGGAGTGTTTGTACTTCACTGAATGTTGACATTGATTTACTCCATTTTTTCATAAGAACGAAAAGAAAACACAAAAATCACCTCAAGAATCATTTTTTCCTATCATATGACAAATATGATGTATATCACGGAAATTAATCTGCTCCAGTACAACATCAATCCAGTGCGTGCCCCACATACCATGGCAAGATCTAGACCGTAGATAGATGATAGTGGACCCCTCTATTAGAATTCCCAAAATCCCACCAAAATTTGTATACCTTTAGATAGTTGGATGATGTGAGGCCCGCACTTGATACAATTACTTGAGACCTTCAATGGAGCAGAATCGGATCCTTATATAACACCCTCTTTCTCTACCACACCCTCTTTCTCTACAACACTAAAAATAAAAACCGACCACCCATCAGAATTTGTTTTGACTTTTGTTCTGGGTATTAAACTGGACCGTGTAAATGGAACTAATTTTCCAACGATTTAATTAATATGATTTGTGACTTAACTCCAACTTTTTAAAGATTAATATTGATTCTTGATATACAGAGTTTTAAAATATTTAAATTTTCACTATCATTGAGGAAAGTGATCGTCCATTTTTTCAAAAACTAAAAACTGTCAATAGTTTGACTAACAATCCGATTGATGGAGGGAGGTGTATAATAATTCCTTTTATTTATATATATCGGGTTACTCGAATTAGCGTAAGTCATAAGAAATATTTACATTGAAACATTTTATTGAAGCACACTTATTTTGGGTAAAATATACTTTACCTCTTTGGAAGTTTGATTTAATTACATAGGATGTTATGTTTGGTGTTACTATACATAATACCCCTATTCTTCCATGATAATATTATTCGGTCTTAATTACCTTCATTAAAAATTATTTTTATCAATATGTTATATATTTTTTTGTTATGTAACGAAAATAAAATTTTGTATAATATTTCACCAACGAGTCCTAAAAATTATGCGTTAAATCTCAAAGTTATACAATATACTAAATTGTAAACATAGTCGTCATAAATAACTTAACCAAACCTCACGAAAGGGTCAATTTATTTTATATTTTATTTACATGGCAACCACAATTATTTCATGTAAATTTATCGAGTCTCTTGGACAGAAAGAAACAGCGGACTCATACATCAAAATGTTTGTCCAATTCGATTAATAAATATGGATAGAGGATTGGGTACTCACATATTCATGAGACCGCTTACATGAATTAAAATGCTCTTTGGGATGGGCTTCACATTGTGTCCCATAAAGCTTGGGTTCATATGATCCTTCGGTTTAAATTCTTTCACTCATTTTTTCCATTTCAATATATAATATTATATAGTTTATCATACAATCCTATCTTTTAGGTTTTCCTCCTACGAAAATAATAATAGAATAAAAAAAAATGCTTAGTTTGAATCTTGGCAAATAAAGTACATATTTTTTAATATTACGAATGACAACTTTGTGAGCTTCAGTGGATGCATTAGATTTAGGTTGAATCTAATGTAATGCTTATTCAACATCATATAAGATAAATAAATGATACAGAAAATCTCAACTTATATGCACCCACTACAAGTAAAACCAGGAGACATCACAAGTCCCAGAGTGCATATTCCCACCAGGTTTTTTGGAGCCACCAAGTATAAACAATTTCTGCTCAGATCATATCTGATGAAAGAGAAATTCTGAAAGTAAATTCCACAATCTGGTATTTTGGATGCATGAGAAATTTAATTAAACATTTTATTATAAGCAAAAACACTCAAAACAATGGGTCCAAGTTACAAAACAGACAACCAAAATAAAATCAATATCAGAAATGTAAAAAATTAGTGTCCAATTGATCATGACCAGATGAATATGATCAAACTTCTAAATGTGATGGGATTAAGTTGTATAAAGAGAGTAAACTAAACAAAGAACAAGAAAAGCAAGCAGAGAAAGGAATACATCCCAAAAATTAAAACACAACAATAAAATTACACGCTGTGTTTTACCCACTGAAAGAAAAACAATATGAAAATAAAAAATAAAAACACAATCATACCATGACTAGGACTAGGAGTTACCAACAATCTGAAGAAAGCCAAAGAGACATGATAAACTTCAAATATAAATTTGTTCAACACCATTAGTGTGACAAAGAGAACACAAGTTTAGCAAAGAAATGACACCTACTAGCAGTTGTACCCTCCATTTACTCTAGTTTTGACAACTATATCTATATAACAAAAGAAGTCTTCGCTAAATAAATTGAACAAAACACCACCAGAAACAAAATACATTCCATAGCCTTTCATGCCATCGACAATTAAGCACGCTCACCCCTGATCCTCCTAGCCAACTGAATGTCCTTGGGCATGATGGTCACACGCTTGGCATGGATTGCGCAGAGGTTAGTGTCTTCAAAGAGACCCACGAGGTATGCCTCAGCTGCCTCCTGCAGAGCTAACACCGCATGGCTCTGGAAACGCAGGTCCGTCTGCAAAACAAAAACATTGCACATCACATCACAACCACCGTAGCAAAAACATAATTACTATCAAGAAACAACACTTAACATTTTGATCTACATTACAAAGAAGATTTAGCATAAAAGGCCACTTCAACTACCTTGAAGTCCTGAGCAATTTCACGAACAAGCCTCTGGAATGGCAATTTCCTGATCAGCAGCTCAGTACTCTTCTGGTACTTGCGAATTTCACTGTTCAAAATAACATAGTAATATCACTTTATAAACATTTTCAAAAAAATGAGTTCTGCCTCTTCACTAAACCTCTTATTTTATCAATAGGGGAATTCAAATCTTTTTTTTTTAAAATCATATAAACAATAAACATGTAATCCTATTCAAAATACTTTCAAAAGGGTTTAAAAAAAAAAAAGGTTCTGTCTTTTATAATCAAGTAATTAGATTCTAATTTTGAACTCCCAAACCAGAGTTCTGCCTCCTTACTTCAACCCTTTTTTGTCAAGCAATGGAATTGAAATCTATTTCTAAAATAACACAAACAATTAACATGTAATTACATTCAAACCACTTTTGAAAGGTTCTTTTGTCTTTACAATCAAGTAATTAGAATCTAATTGTGAACTCCCATACAAAACTAGCACATACCATTATAGCGAAAACACTGTTGAAAGCAATCAAAAATTAGTTTATTTATGATGAAGTAACTTGCTCATGACATTACATTCATCTTTTGCAATATACAAGTGTTATGTAAAATATACTAATTGATTTATCTTTTGCATTCACACAGACAATTATCATGCAATTACAGCCAAAAACACTTCTAATAAGGTGAAAAAAATAGAATATTGCTCATGAAATGATCATGGAATTAGAATTAACCATCAAATATAAACAATTCACATAAATTAACAGCAAACAAAACAACTGTCAATATGAGCTTACCGAAGAGCAACAGTTCCAGGACGATAGCGGTGAGGCTTCTTAACTCCTCCAGTTGTTGGAGCAGACTTGCGAGCAGCCTGAAACAATACAATTTATAAGAACCAAACATAATTTCAATAAATACACTATTTATATATATATTTATACACACAAATATATGTATATAAACAAACCTTTGTAGCGAGTTGCTTCCTGGGAGCCTTCCCTCCAGTTGACTTACGAGCAGTTTGCTTGGTACGAGCCATCTGAATTAAATCATATTCATATCATTAAAAACAAAATCCCGATATTAAAACCTTAAAAGTTTTAGCACAAAAACAAGAGGAGCCATCTCAATGGAAACAAAATTCATGGAATCAGAAAAGGGAAAAAAATCCCCCGATTAAACAACAATCGATCACACAGCCACTATGTGTTTGTGGTGTTTCTGTATCAAACAAGTCAAACTATCAATCCAAATACAAAACCTAATTTCAATCCATGTACGCATACGATGCTAACAAAAATTCAGAAAACAAACCAAAATTTGCAACCTTGAAAATAAATAAAATAAAAAGATTAAAGAAAACCCTAACCCTAGAATTTCATACGAAGAACAAGATTTAAGAATAGGACCAAAAATACTAGTCAAAATACAGAGAAACCCTAATTTGATCTTGAATCGAAACAAATGAAAATTTGCAACCAAGAAAAATCACAAAAAAAACCCTAACCATAGAATTTCACACGAAGAACAAGAACTATTTCATCAAATCAGAACAACAGGGCCAAAAATTAATAGTCAAAACACATAGAAACCCTAATTTGATCTTGAATTGGAAGGAAAAAAACGCTAACCCTAGAATTTCACACGAACAACAAGAACTAAATTCATCAAATTAGAACAACAAGACCAAAAACCAACAATCAAAACACATAAAACCCCTAATTTGATGTGAATTGAAAGAGACTCACCTCTCAATTGACGCAGAACAGAACAATTTTCTTCACCTTCTCTCTCTCTAAGTTTCTCTCTCTAGAAAACAAGCGAATAAAAGTTTTGAAACTTTCAATGAGACATGGATATATATAGCGAACGCGGTTGGGTGGAGTGGCTTAATCGGACGGTTGAGAATGGTGATCCGCGTGCTTTTCAGAAACAGTATCGGACGGTGGGTAATAGGGGTAGTTGTGTTTTCTTGAATGATGTGGACGGCTAGGATGTGGTATTGGGTTTATGAGTCGGATCGTGGGAGTCCAATGCTCACTTCCTATTGGTACAAAAATTTTACATTTGGCTGTATATATCTATGTATAATATAGGAATATTTCAAAATAAATATATAAAATTCGAAAATATATATATATAAATAATTGGAATATATATATATTAAATTCGAAAAAATATATAAAATTAGAAAATAATATATCAATTTCAAAAAATATATATAAAATTCGAAAACAAAAAAATTCAAAATATATATATATTTCAAAAATATATATATAAAATTCGAAAATATATATATTTTGAAAAAATATATATAAATTTTTAAAACAAAATAAAACTTTCGAAAAAATATATAAATTTCGAAAACAATAAATTTTGAAAAAAATTTAAATTTCAAAAAATATATATTTTTTGAAATATATATATAAATTCTTAAAAAAATTAAATTTCAAAAACAATATATAAAATTCGAAAACAATAAATTTTGAAAAAAATATAAATTTCAAAATATATATATGACTAGGTTGTTTTTCGAAATTTATATATATTTCAAAAATTATATTTTCATCGAAATTTATCTATTTATTAAAATTAATATATTTTTTTCAAAAAATATATATTTTTTCGAATTTTATATATTGTTTTTGAAATTTATATATTGTTTTTGAAATGTTTATTTTTTTTCAAAATTTATATATTTTTTAAATATATATATATATTTCAAAATTTATATATAATTGAAATATATATATTGTTTTCGAATTTTATACGTTTTGTTCGAAGTTTATATATTTTTTTTCGAAAGATATATATTTTTTTTGAAATTGATATATTGTTTTCCAATTTTTTATTTTTTATTTGTTTTTCAAAATTAATATGTTTGTTTCAAAAAAAAAATTTCTTCAAAATTTATATATTGTTTTCAAATTATATATATATATATTTCAAATTTTATATATTTTTTAGAAATATATATATTTTTCAAATTTAATATATATTTTTGAAATTAACATTTTATTATTTCATTTTAATGTTAAATATAGAGGGGTAACAAAATAAATTCACCTCTTTTTTAACGGTGTTATGACGGTAGGGGACTTATTTTATCACAATTGAAATTATAGGGACATGTTTGAACATGTAGGGGGTTTAGTGCCCATTCACAAAACTAAAGGGGTGTTTTATGCCATTTACCCTTCTATAAAAAATATTTTACTCACATTTTGTTTTGAAAAATATTTTATAGACTGTGACACCATCTGCATTAAGAACTCTAATTAGGGTTTGCAAATGAACTGAGTGGTTCATGAACAGTTCGAGCTCAGCTCATTAAGGATTCGGCTCGGACTCGTTCATAAAGCAAACGAGCTAAATTTGTTTTCGATTTCCAGGCTCGTTTGTTAAACGAGCCGAGTTTGAGCAATGGTGGACTCGACTCGTATATATTCATGAACATGAACTCGTATAGGCTCGTTTGAGTTTGTGAACATAAGTTCGTTTAAAGCTCATATTAGTTCATAATTACACATTTAAATTGAATTTTTTGCCTAATAATATTGTAGAAATTATGCCAATATGTGTTACTGTTATATTAATCTCATGATCATGCTTGCCTTAGGCCTTAGAAAAAGAATTTCCTTATGACCTAGCCCAATAAAAAAAATACATGTGGCCTAAAATTTAAAAATAAATGCATGAATTTTAAAAATACTTCAAGATCTTAATTTGCTTATTTTTTAAATGTTAATATTGTAATAATATTAAAACATATGTCAATTGTTTATAAAGTTCTCTCCTGTTGAGAAAATTTTCTTCCTACAACATGTGCATTACATGTAACACCCCGCATTCTCTTCCCCTTTTTTGGAAATGTTTTTCAATTTATTTTCGGTTTGTAATGTCACTTATTCACGACGTCTTGTGCATTCTTAGTATGTGTTACTTTTTTTCTAATGCTTCCCATTTCAAACTTAGCGGGACGACTTCGTGGACTTCCGTTATCGGCTACGTGATTTCGTTGCGACATTTATAGTTTGGTGCTTCGGCTGGTTTGAGACACGTCTTGTGGCGTCCGGTGTTATGTTTTTCTTTTGTAATGAATTGTTACGTGCCTCACTTGCTTACGTGCTTATATGTTTCTCTCTCCTATGCGTTGTCGTTGTTTTGGAGCTAAACTCTTCCTTTTGATCTTCTAAGGGCCTATTTGGGAGGCATGTTTTTGCTCCATACTTTAACATTATTCACAGCCCAAAACAATATGGGCTTGTTTGGCAAGTTGCTTCTGTTTCCAACATTTGAGAGCAACCCAGGGCAATGGATTGATTCTGGAATCGCCTTTTGAGGTGATTCCAACACTGTAGATGGTAGGCCCATTCCAAATTGCTTCTAAATTAATCGAATCAAAGCTTCCCGAAAATGAGATCATTTCCAACAGCTTCCAAATGGAGACCTAACTTTTTTTTGGGTCTAATTTTATGGTGGTAATTTTTCTGATTTGTTCATTCATGTGACTAATTTTTATCTCTATCTCTCTCTCCTTTGATATGATCTTCTTATTAATAGCTTACTTGTTTCATTTATTTATTGTCTTCTAAGGGTCTATTTTATTTCCAATTTCTATTTTATTTGTCATTATGTATGAAAATTTATTATGTGTCTCATTTTTTTGTTTTATCAATTGTGATAGGTATAAAACTATTTATAGAACAATTTATGGGGAGGTGTTGTCAATTTTTTTAAAAAATGTGGTTAAAATAGTGCAATTACAAATAGAATAAGACATTATATCTTAAAATGAAATCTGAGAACCAATTGAGAGGCCTTGTGCAATACAAATTTATATTTTTATCCAATATTATAGTTTAGAAAAAAAAATTTATTTACAATATCCATTTTTTTAAAATTTTTGTAGAACTTAAACTTATCTATTCAATGTATTAACAAAAAAAACAGAATCTCAGATCATTTGAAGTTGTCAAACATACTTTGCTTTCAAATTTTATTGAATCAACAGTTCCACCAAACATGTGTTTACTTGCTTCAGCTTTAATTTTCTCATATTAGAATCATCAGCACCAAACATGTTTCCGCTTCATATGTGGTTGAAAAAAATATTTTAAGGATCCGAGTTGATGATGGTGATTCGTTTACCGTGAAAATATTTGAGTAAATAAGAGAAGAAAAAAAAATATCCAAATTAAAATTCAAAAAATAATAGGTAAGATCCATTTATATATTTAAATTAACATGTGTCATGATTTATTATGCCAAGTAAAAGGAAATGACCAACTTCATCACTCCGAGAACGATACAAGTATTGTCCATTTTAAAAAAACCCTTAAACAATGATAATGATAAGAATGTTTATTGTCATTGAAAGTCTAACTTGTTAAATACCTAAACGGGAAATAAGAAAAAATAAATTTACCCATCTTCGCAATAAGGTTTTGACCACATAATCACAATCCAGGTCTGTCCAATCTTTCAAAGTGTGTCTAATACTATCAGTGTACGCCTTGGGCCTTGAATTATTATTTTTTTTAATGATTGCAAGTCGTATTATGTTTGGTTAGTTTATAATCTAAATAAAATATTTTTTTATTGTTTTCGAAACAAAAAATTATATATTTTTAATTTTTTTTTGGGTAGATGTAAAAAAACGCCTACCCAAAGGCCCACAACTGGAAAGCCTATCAACCCAAGCCTTTCCATGAACACTGTATCTAGGTAGAACAGGTCCAACCCAATTGCCCAATCCATCCATCTGTCCCAATAGAGGCAAAAGAGAGACTATGTGACTGTTAGTGTAATTCATCTTGTATGTGAGCCTGGCCCAACACATATTTTAAATTTAAAGAGTTATGAAAAATTATTGGTTACCACATGGATAAATTTGACGTGGTATCCCAAACCAATTAGTAGAAACGGTGTCTATCATGCGCAAGTGATAAAAATACATGCGTTTATTATACTTCTTCTTCTTCTTACTATTGGCTTGGGTACCACATGTATTTATCCCCAATATACCCCATCCCTCTTACTTGGCACATGTGAGCTCGTTCATTTAATAGACCGTGAACAATAAAACTGACATTACGAATACTATGAATAGAAAATATTGAGAACAATATATCTAAAGACAAAATGAATATGACAGAGAAGAAATTTAAAAGAGTGAAATATGACTGACCGAGGAAAAAGTGTATCCAGAGTCGAATAAATTTTTATTGTGAATATTGCCTCTACTTATACATCAAATATTTTCTATTTTTGGTTTGAATATAATATACTTGATTCTTACCCCCAATTGTTCATGCTTGATCGTAGGAGTTTGTTGTTGATTGGATTTTGAATTCCATGAATGCTGACGGTGTAACTGGGCTTTATTTACATCAGATAGGCCAGGCCCAAGATACGGGCCTACACTTTGCCCCCAAATTCTCAGCCCATATTTCAAATTGGGTGGGAATTTCAAAAGTTTCATTTAATACATATGTTTTGGGACTTGTTTACTTTCTATTTCCTCAACCCTGTGCATGTTCCTCTTTTGAAACAACAAGAGTAATCTCCTCTCAACTTCTCTTGGCAAATAAATCTTACAAGTTTGATCTTTTTACTTACTTTGCTTCTTCCTTTTCTAATTTCTCTTTATTTCGTTCGTATTTACATGAACAATAACAGTAGTCGTACCATTTCCCATGAAACCACCGTTGTTCTTGAGCCTGAGGAGTCTTCTTCTCTGGTGTCTGCAATTTCCAGTGGTTCTCCGGTGAAACTTATGCCCAGAAAGGAATGGTTTAAACTTCTTATCCCTGAGAGATGGAAGTTTGAGTTTCAACTTCCTGGTGATGTGACGATCGCTGAGTACCCATCCAGTCTCAATTTTAGGATCTACGAAAATGTTGGTGAAAATGAAGTTATTTTCTCTCTTAGTCATTTGCATGCCCTGAGATTCCCCCTTCATGCCTTATATCATATTGTTCTTAATAAATTAGGTCTGACCCCTCTTCAAGTGAACCTTAATTTTTTTAGGGTTCTTTCGTCTATGCTGGTCTTGAATCGGGAGAGGAAATTGAACCTAGGGATTGCTGATTTCTTGATCTGTTATAAAGTCGATCATATTCGTGAACTTCCTGATCGATATCACCTTCATTCTCGCACTGATCGTAAGTTATGTGATGGTAACCCGTCTTCTGACAAGGATTGGAAAGGGAAAATAGTGAAAATTGGGAGAAACTGGAAGGTAGATGTTTCTTCAAAGTACCCCATTCCCAAATCGTTCGGCGAGTGTAAATTGTCCAAGGGGTCAATCACTCACCCTGGCAAGTGTCTAATTGTCCTTTGAGTTTACTTTATTCCTTGATATTCTTGCTCTCAGTTTAATATATATTCTTTTGTTTGATCGATTAGCTCCCAAACTTGAATACCTGAGGAGAGAAGTTTTTTCCGATCTTTCGTACAGTAAAGCGTTTATGACTGTTGAGAATCTGCTCCTGATAGCTCAGAGCGATGCCTCTTCAGTCGTTATGGACGTCCATTTCCCTCCTTCAAGAAGGTCTGCTGCTGAAAAGAGAAATGCGACTCAAACTGAGGCTGATCAGATTAATAATCCTCCCACAAAAGGCAAAGGCCTTTTTATTCAAAAAAAGATTATTAATATCAATCATCCTGCTTCTAAAAAATAAAAAAAGTGGGGCAGATACCAAAGCCTCATTCGAACCCGTCCATGAGATGAAGACCGTTGGTGGCTATACTGTACCAGATCTCTGCTTTAGTAGTGCTGATCCCAAGACATGGGCGCCCACCTTCATAAAGCCTGACGGATCTTCGATCATGACATATTCTTGCCTTGGGCGATCTAGACTCTCTATTGACTTTGGCTAGGGGAATGTGGCCTCCTAAGGATGAGTTGTTGCAATAACATGTAGATCAGGACGAATTGTTGGTCCGTGCCCCTGTTTCGATCATGGAGGTTTGTACACTTTTCTATGTGGTTGGTTGTATGTTATAGTAAATTAATAAATTTTGATCTTGTTAGGTTGCCTTCAATGTGCTGTCCCTCTGTAAAGTGGTTGAGGTTGGGAATTACAAGAGGAAGGTGATCGATGAAGCCTATCAGAAAGTGGAAGCCACAAAGATTGCTTCTATCAAAGTTAAAAAGGACCTGAAACTTAAAGTGAAAACGCTAAAGAAGAAGGCCAATGAGGATGCTGAGAGGATCGCTACTCTGGAAAGTCTGAATGATTCCTTGAAGTCTTTTCTGGTTACTTGCCATAGGGGAGGCATGGATATGCATCATTGGTACGTGAGTATGTTTGATCTTAGGTACTGTGATGGGTTTCGGTTTTGTACTGAAGAGTTTCAGTTGGAGCCATCATCAAGGAAGTATGCCGATGCTGCTGCTCATGATATTGATTGTGGGGTTCAACATCCGTACAAAGATCCGGATTCTAGCGATGCAGAGAAATTGTTTGATCACTTCTTGAAAAATGGTGAATTCCCCATCGCTCGCTCTGTTGATGTAGATAAGGAGCCATGTGTTACCCATACTGCCCAAATTGTGGATGCCTTCGATCAGACGTTTACCAAGGAGGGTGGTGCCCCTATTCATAATCCTTTTGTTTCTTGAATTTGAACAATTTGGTCTGTAATAACTTGAATATTTTTTGTTTATCTTTTGATTTGTGTGTCATATTTCTTTGAGGGAAGTGTTTGAATGGCGCATTTGTGGTCTTGAAATGACCTTAGGATTTTCTTGTAAAGCGCAGTATGCGTATTTTTTAACAGGTTTGGGCAATATTTGTTTATGATGAATTTTCCTTGAATGGTGTTTTTGCTTGAGCTTTTCGACGATTTGCCACTGATGGGGTGGTCTTTTGAAATGAATGCGAATACATTTGAATTTGGTTTGTTTTCGAGCCAAATATTTTTGACAAATTAAGTATTTGGTCTTAGATGAAGAATATATATATATATATATATATATATATATATATTTGTTCTTTTGTAGAACAAATCACATTAGTGCAAAACAAATGATTGTTTTATTTAACAAAATATAATAACATAATTGACTAAAAATGGAATACTTCAAGGAAGTTATATCATTGATAATACCTTTTGAGGTGAGTCGCGTTCCATGCTCGTTCGATTGGTTCTCCATGCCGATCAATCAATCTGTAAGCTCTTTACTCAATGACTTCCACAACTATGTATGGCCCATCCCATGTTGGATCGAGCTTATTTATTCTTTTGGCCACTACCTTTAGCACTTGGTTTCCAACTTGGAATGATCGTGGACGAACCCTTTTGTTATAACTTCTTTTTAACTTCTATTGGTATGCTGCTAGCCTGATCACTGCCATTTCTCTCTTCTCTTATATCAGATCTCCTTCAATTTTGAGTATCTCTTCATTCTGTTCGGGATCAAAGCAATGTTTTCTTGTAATGGGAATTTTGAATTCAATTGGTATGACTGCTTCTACGCCATACGCCATTGCGAACGGTGTTAGTCCTGTCGGTTTCCTCAGTGTTGTGCAATAGCTCTAGAGAATTCGAGGCAACTCTTCCAGCCACAGTCCCTTTTATTCTTTCCCTTATAATTTTCTTTTAATGCCTGTAAATATCGTTCGGTTCGTTATCTCTTCTTGCCCGTTTGCTTGAGGAAAGCTGACTGATGATAGATTTTGGTTGATCCCGTATTCATCCAACACCTTTCTAACAAACTAGTTATCCAGGTTTATCCCATTGTCCATCATGATGTACTTGAGCACACCGAAATGATAGATGATATGATTGAGGATGAAGTCAATCACTTTTACATGCGTTATACGAACGTAGGCTTTTGCTTCGACCTATTTGGTGAAGTAATCCGTAGCCAATAATACGTGTTTCTGATTTGATGTTGCTCGAGTTAAAGGGCTTACATCATCCATTCCCCAACGAGTGAATAGAGCAGGTGCCGCCATGGCATGCAGCAGCTCTAGAGGTTGATGGATTATATTGGCATGCCTTTGGCATTTATCGCATCTTTGATCGTACTCCTCAGCATCCCGGATCATATAGGGCCAAAAATAGCATTGTGTGATCTTTCAATGGGAGAGTGATCTGCCTTCAGTGTGATTACCGCAGACCTTATCGTGGAGTTGAGTGAGCACTTCCCTTGACTCGGCTGGTGTCAAGCATCTCAAATAGGGTCCTATGAGCGATCGGCGATATAAAGTGTCATCAATCACCGCGTATTTAACCATTTTTATCTTGGATTTTCTTGCTTCCTGTCTATCTTCTAGGAGGGATTCGGTCTGGAGGTAGGCTAGTATTAGATCGATCCAACTTGGCTCAAAAGGAACGAGGCAAGTTTCATCCTTCCTTCCAATGTAGGGCTCGTCCAGTTCATCAATCGGTATTACTCTGATCATGTCTTCACTTGCTGCTGAGGCCTGATTCGCTATATGATATGCTGTATCATTCTTCGATCGCGGTATCTAGGTAAATTTCACTTTTTGTAAGCCGGATAGTTCCGTTTCTACTACTTTCTTGTACTCCTGCATCTTCTTTCCTTTAACGATGTAACTTCATTCTACTTGATTAATGATCAGTTGGGAGTCACTGTATACTTCTAAGTTTTGAATTCGGAGTATCTTTGCTAACCTGAGGCTAGCTAGTAGGGCTTTGTACTCCACCTCATTGTTAGAACTTAGAAATTTTAATCTGATGGATTGTTGCAGTTTGGTACCTTTTGGTGATACTAGTTCAACGCCGAGTCCTGCCCCCAATTGGTTCACGGAGCCATCAACGTAAAGTTTTTATTGGGGCTCTCTCTCGTCTTTCCCTTCGTTTTCATACTCGAGCAGAAACTCAGCCACGACTTAACCCTTCATGGAGGTTCTGGGTTCGTAATTGATTTCAAACGTACTTAGTTCGATCGCCCATTTAGTGGTTCGACCAGAGAAATTAGGCTTCGAGAGGATCGATCTGATGGGGAAAGTTATCGGGATGATTACTGGATACGACTCAAAGTACTGGCACAATTTTCTTTTGGATTGGACTAGGGCCAAAATGACCTTCTCGATCTTTGAATACCTTCGTTCAACATCAAGCAAGGTATTACTAGCGTAATAGATAGGAAATTGACACCCATTCTCCTCTCTCAGCAGCATAGAGCTAGCAGTGTTCGCTGAGACGACGAAATAGAGCGTTAATGTTTCTCGTTCCTTTAGGGTTGCTAAGATTGGTGGCTTTGCCATGCAGGCTGTTAAATTACTAAATGCCACATCTTGCTCCCGTTCCCAAATCATCCCTCGTTCAGATTTGAGTGCATCGAAAAATGGTTTACATTTATCCGATAATCTGGAAATGAATTTGTTGAGTGCTACGATTATTCCTATCAAGACTTGAACTTCCTTCGGTGTCCTAGGTGCCTCCATCTGTAGCAGCGCCTGGACCTGGACTGGACTAGTGGTGATTCCCTCTTTAATGACCACGTGCCCGAGGAATTTTCCAGTGGTGACTCCAAATGTGCATTTTTCTGGGTTTAACTTCATCTTATGCGACTGTAAAGAAGAAAAAACTTATTCTAGATGACACAAATAATACCATATTGAACTTACTATTGACCACCATGTCATTGATGTATGCTTCAACTATCGATCCGATCTGCTCCTTGAAGATCTTATTAACTAGACGTTGGTATGTTGCGCCATCATTTTTTAAACCGAACGACATGACCTTGTAGCAGAAGGTCCCTCTCTCGGTGATGAAGGACGTCTTTTCTTCGTATTTGGGATTCATCGGGATCTGGTTGTATCCTGAATAAGCATTGATTAAAGTCAAGCGTTCATACCCCGTAGCGGCATCGATCATTTGATAAATTCTTGGAAATGGGAAGCTATCCTTTGGGCAAGCTTTATTTAGGTTATTAAAGTGTACGCACATTCTGAGCTTCCCATTCTTCTTTTGGACAACAACGACGTTGGACAACCACTATGGGTACTGGACTTTTCTAATGAAACTAGCTGCTAGCAATCGATCAACTTCTTCAAATATGAACCTTCCACGTTCTACTCTGATCCTTCTCGATTTTTGTCAAACTGGCTCCATTTATGATCTTACATTCAAGTTATGCCTTATGACTTGTGGATCGATCCCAGGCATATCCCCATGCTCCCAAGCAAAGACGTCAATGTTCGTTTTTAGCAAAACGATCAATTGGTCCCTTTCCTCTAGCTCTAGGCTCACTCTGATGCTTGTCATCCTTTCTTCTCGACCATCGATCATCTCTACTTTTATAGTTTCTTCAACATGTTTGTTTGTTTCTTTCGATTGATCGATGGATTTTTGTAATTGCTATAAAGGAGGATCATCTTCTGTATTTTTTAGGCTCTGAGACACGATCGTGTAACACTCCTTTGCAACCACCTGATCCCCCAGAATATCAACAAAGCCTTTTCCCGATGGTTCAATGCATCTCATGACTTGGTGCAACATGGATGGAACGCCCTACATTCTATGAATCCAACCCCTCCCCGGAATCAGGTTATAGGATGGTTAAACGTCGACCAACACGGAATTCTTTGTTAACATGCGTTTTGCTGCAGTTATCGGCAAGGTCAACACTTTGATCAGAAAAACTTTTCTTCCATTGAACCCAACCAATGGGTTTATCGAAGATCTTATCAAATCTGTGCTAATTCCAACTTTCTCGAATGCTGATTTGGTCAGAACGTTTGTACTACTCCCAGGATCTACCAGTACTCGCTTCACCAAATAATTTGAGATAATGACCGTGATCACCAATGGATCATCATGGGTCAAATGTACTCTTTTTAGATCTTTGTGAATAAACGATATGGTCATCGCTGGAACATTGTTGATCATGTTTACCTCACCGATCCATCTGATCTTGTTTGCATTCCTCATTCTCGAACGTTGTAAGGATCTGCTTTCTTCATCTCCCTTTCGTTTTCCATGAATTGTATCAATGATTTTGACCGGTTGACCGTCGATCAGTTTGTTGCTTTTTAACCGATCATTGTTGTGGGTACCTTTATCGACGTAATCTCTGAGTTCCCCTCACGCTATTGATAAGTGCATAATTCATAAACGATTAATCTCCAAAAATATATTTTTTTAGTCATTTATTTTAAATTATTTTAATTAATATGTGTGTTTTTATATTTTTATAGGTTATTGGTGATTTATGGTACAAATGGGTTAAATCCATCTACACAAGCCCAAAATCTGTTTAGACCACGTCTTAGTATTTGTGCCATATATTTTAGCCCGTTTTTCGGATTGGTGTGAGCCCAATGTTCCTAGAAAGCTGATTCAATTTAAAGAATATTGATATTTCACATAGAAACCCTAATTCTGAAGTTTAGAGGGCGAAAAAGATATTTTAAATCTGGCATACTATTTTGTGCGAAAATCAGCATCAGCTTGGTAATATAATCACAGATTCTGAAGGAACGATCAGAATTGAGTGAAATCAAGGGATGTGGGAAGAGGACTTGATTAACAAGAAAAGAGCATCTCACTAATATCTTCCAAATTTACTCTCCAAATTGGTCAAAAGTGGGCTGCAAGATATCACCAATTAGGAAAAGAAATATGGGAATATTGTATTCTCTTATTTACTTTCCTAGATGAAACCTTGAGGACCCCTATAAATAGGGCATATGTGGATGCACAAAGGATCATCGACGACCAAGAAACAGAAGGGGAAGACCTGTGCGATCGACGAAGAAATCCAAGATGTCTTCCACTTATGATTTCGGGTTTGGTCGTTCTTGTTTTATTTTTCTTGTATAGTTAATTCGCTCGGCCAAGGCCGAGAGGAAACCCTAGTCATGTTCAATATTATAGTTTTTAATTGTAGACATTATTGAATATTTTGGTTAATGAGTTCTTCTTATTATTATTATATATATGTCAATGCTTTCGATTTTATGTGCTTTAACTGAGACTAAAATTGAACGTATTTCATTCCTAGCATAAAGGTTACTTGTCTCTGACCACGAACATGTAATCTACTTGGCAATTTAAGAAGAAGATAATAAATTATAATTGTTTATGCCTGACCATGGATAGATAATTGTGATTTATATTTTCCTTCAATGATTTATTTATTAATTTTGGCCAAGATAATAAAATATTGAGTTGAACCTATGACCTAACCCGGATAGACCATCTATGAACGTAATAATAATAGTTATTTAGATGTGTGGAAATTAATTGGATATTTAATGAGTTTACAATTGAAAATCGGATTTGTGATGATTAGTGGTGGAATCAAAGCCTTGGTATTCCTTTTGTATTATTGTATTTATATTATTTTTTCACAATCATCAATAATTTGTTGAATTAGTTAGATAGTAGTTTTTAGATTTAATTTGTCTTAATTAATCCTCGTGGGAATGACCTCGCAATACTTGTACTCTTTACTACTATGATTCGTATATTTGCGAGTAAAATTTGATTTGGGTTAATCTATCTTTTGGGTTACTCTAAAATTCACAACAAGTTTTTGGCGCCGCTCCCCGGCAACGACGCCAAAAACTTGATATGAAATTTAGAGTAACCCAAAGGATAGATTAACCCAAACCAAATTTTATTCGCAAGTATACAAATCATAGTAGTAAAGAGTACAAGTATTGCGAGGTCATTCCCACGTGGATTGATTAGACAAATTAAATCTAAAAATTACTATCTAACTAATTAAACCAAATATTGATGATTTTGATAAAAGAATAATTGTAAAAGAGATAAAAGAACAATGATAAAGAAAATACCAAGGCTTTGATTCCACCACTAATCAATACAATTCCAATTTTCAATTGAAGTTATTAAATAGCCAAATAATCTTCACACATCCAATAAAAAATAATTATAATCAAACATATGGATGGCCTATCCGGGTTAGGGCATAGGTTCAATTAAATATTTATTATCTTGATCATGAATAATAAACAAATAATTGAAAGAATAACATAAATCACAACTAACTATCCATGGTCAGGCATAAATAATTATGATTTACTTTCTTCTTCTTAAATCGCCAAATAAGATTACATGTTCATGGTCAGACACAAGTAACCTATATGCTAAAGTTCCAATAAATTCAATTAAAGTCTTGGTTAAAACACATAAAATTGAAAGTATAGGAAAACATTAAAATAATAAGAAGAAGAATTTAAACGAAAGATTCAACTACTTATTTCAATTGAAATAATAGAATTGTAAATGAAAAGGGTTTCCTCTCAGCCCTGGCCGAGAGAATTAGTTACACATGAAGAAAAAAATAATAAAACAACAACCAAACTGAAATTGAAGATGGAAGAACGCCTTTCTTTCTCCGTGGATCGTGTTTCCTTAGGTTCCTACAATCGTCGGTTAGATGACCGAAATCATTGTGGAAGGTGCAATGTTTTGATCAATCCTTTAGTTCTGGGGCTATTATTAAGGGTAATGGAGACCGAAAGATCCCCTTTGATTTTTTTTCTTGATACAACTTGGCCAATGTAGTTTTCAATGGCATCTCGTGATCTTCGGCTCGTGGCCTCTTATCAAATTGTCAACCCGTTAATGTGCGGGAGCTGCTAGTCCCTTCTGTTTTCTTGCTTGTGATCCTATCTTTAGACTTCCCTTCCACGTTGACTAGGGATGATCGATGTCCCCTGGTTAGCCCGTCTTCCTCCAATTTGAGATAACCCTGTGCTCTGGAGTTAAGTTGCCCCATGTTCATGGGTATGGATTTCATTAGGGATCTGTGAAAGCTGGTACCCTGCTCTACGACCACCTTGAAGGCTTCTACGATTGCTGGCTTATCGCAACCCGGGATCATTTCCATCTCAAGATTGAAACGCGACATGAAACTCTTCAGACTCTCCCCCTTTGCCTGCCTCATCGTGAACATGTTGGATATCGTTATTTTCTGCCTTTAATTTCCAAAATATTGGGCCAGGAAGCGTTCCATAAGTTTCTGGAAGGAATCGATCGATCCTCCAGGCAACTGGCAGAGCCACAACAAGGACGACCCGATCAAACTGGTTGAGAAAGCCTTGCACATTAAAGCATCATCGGCTAGATCTAGTGTCATATTTTGCTCTACCTGAAACATATGCTCGATGGGATCTTGAGTTCTGTCGAACATGGAGAAGGTTGGAATAAAAATTTTGTATGACCTTTTATGCCGCGCTGATATCCTCGCTGAAATGAGACTAGATCATCCTGGTTGTCATCTCAACCGCCATGTCTGCTGGTGATTGTGTCCTGAGATCTTTAACCTGTTCATCAACGATCTTCTACAGTCTAGCCATCATGCCCAGAGGGACGTCCTGTGTGGGCATCTCCACGTTCTGCCCCGTTTCCTAGACCCTTCGATGAGTCAAAGACCAATCCGCAAAACTTTCCTACTATAAATTATTCTCCCCTTCATCATTTAGATCATCAGTGCGGTTATTGGTGGGTGGGGCTCGTCGTTCGTCCCGGTTTAACCTTTCTTTTAGTTCCTGGTTTTCTTTCTCAAAAGCCTCCAATCGTTGGAGTATTGTTTCAACTTGGGGTACATTAGATTGCTCTCCATCAACTGCCATAGATCTCGTAGTGACCATTCGGGAACTTTCGTTTCTGTAAAGGAGGTTGATTCGCGAATTAGTATAATGGCGAAATAGCTCAGATTGGGATAATGGCTTAAGGATTAAATTATCCGGGATATGGCCGAAGCTTTAAATTATCTGGGATATGGCCCAAGGTTTGGTATATTTGGGGAAACCGGCCCAAGTAAAAGATTATTTGGGAGATTGGACCAAATAATTGATTACTTGGGGAAATGGCCCAAATAAGGTTTCACGCGAGAGCTTGCATTATACAGAGGGAGGTATGAGGGACTGATGTGTTTTATAGCTCGCATAAGGAACTCATAACCCTATATCCTGCTCGCGTAGTGAGTACTACTCGAAATCTAGGGGAAATGCTTGGGATGAGTAAATAGTGGGTCGCGACCTTATTTACACCGTCCTAAGCAAGAGTACCTTAGAGAGGCTGATAGTATTCAGGGACATGACTAAGGCATGCATGATTGGTCATGACCCAACAAAGCTATAACAGCATCCTTGGCTAAGGATAAATATGATCCGCGATGAAACAGGCGCGGATCACAAAGGCATGGCGCACAGTATGACTCGCGCTTGAGATTATGCAAATCCGTTTTACATAGTCTAATGCGCGAGATGATGTTGTGCAAGGTGTTTTATGGCGCACAGTATGATCTGCGCATAAGATTACGCGAATTCGTTTTACGTAGTCAGGGGCACGAGATAATACTGTGTAAGGTATTTATATCGCGGATTGGTACGCAAGAACCATGTCGCGAGACAGGTGCTGACGTGGCAATAGAATCGCGAGGACGAAACAGGTGCTGACGTGGTAACCCAATCCGCGAAGACTACTGGGCACTCATGTCTATAAATAGAGATGTGAGAGCTCACTTCAATAGGGAGAACTTTTGGGGGGGTGGATATCAAGAAAGAGAAATTCCTAGAGAGAGTATTTCTCACACTAGTAATTACTATTTTCTCTGCCGTTTCTCTGTAAAAAGCAAATCAAAATAAATAAAAGCATCATTGCCATTATTTTACTGACGATCTTGTGTAGAAACTATCTTCGCATCATCTAAATCTTGCGAACCCCTACATTAAAGGCGACTCCGCTGGGGAGAAGATATCTTCTGCACAAGTAGAGCCTCGTCAGACTTGGCGGAGAGGTCGTCCACCAACCCGGCGTACCGAACAAGTTGAAGAGGAAACAGCGACACAAACACAAGGAGATGAACCAGTTCAACCAGCGAGAAGACAACGTCGTCGTGCGAATGATGGTACAGATCAGGCAGAGATCCCTCCGATGGCAGAGCCAGTGCAAAATTCAGCAGAATTGCCATCAGTTCTACTACAAACTCTTCTCAACATCCAAGAAACGCAAAAGGCCATACTTCACTTCATGGAGGCCTCGCGCGTTTCAACACCAAATCTTGAATTGCCAAGGATGGAAAATCAAACTTTTCCAGAAGATTCAACACAGGAACCTTGGAGAAAGAGTCATACATCACCAAGGAACAACTACGGGCTATCCTGAACCAAAAAACCGAAACAGAGGAAGTTGAAATTGCCCCACCATACCATCCTAGTATTATGGCTTTGCCTTATCCGGAAAACTATGGGGCACCAAGTTTCCATCAATTTGATGGCAAAAAGGGAAATACGAAAGAGCACATAGCCAGATTCGCGGATGCTCTGGGACCTCACAGAAATAATGAGTATTTGAAACTTAGAGAATTCTCCAAGTCTTTAACTGGAACAACATATACATGGTATACTAGCCCCGCTCCGGCTTCAGTGACCAGTTGGACGGATATGGTGCTCAAATTCTACACCAAATTCTTTCAAGCTGATGAGGAGGTCTCAATGATTTCACTTACAAGGCAAAGACAACGCTTTGGGGAAGAGGCGTCAGCTTATGTCAGGAGATTTCGCGAGGATGCTTTGCAATATAGTGAACCAATTTCCGAGCTGCAATTGATCAAAATTTGTATAGAAGGAATGCTGCGAGAATACAGAGTGCATATGGTCAATCATGAAGTCAAAACTTTTTCCGCACTTGTCGATAATGCCCGTAGATTGGGAGAAGTTTTGGCTCCCCCGACACGACCAAATATCGGTACTAGGCGGATACCGATGGTAGCAGCTACGCAGAACGAAAGGCTCAGGGAAGAGCGCACTGGGAGAGCTAAACCACCCCCTTTACCTTTCAGTGAAAAAGAGGCAGTTGCTTTGCTGAATCAATGGATCACATATCATGTCATATCGCTACCTCCAGTGCAAAAGGTGTTGCCGAGGGAGGAAAGGATGAAGAGCAACTACTGTCCATATCACAGGACTATTCGGTATTTGCTGATGGGATGCTGGGCATTTCACAATTTGGTGCACCAGAAAATAGCATCGGGAGAGTTAGAAGTGGCGAAGAATGTAGTTCATGAGCCCTTCCCTGCACATGTAACTGTAGTAATTGCCCGAGACAGTACTGAGGATACAAAAAATACCATCAAGCATGAATGCCCACCAGTGCGTGAAGCAAAGGAGAATGATAAGATAGACATTTTCTTCAATGAGCTCCCAATACAGGAACACGTGAAGGAATTCTTGAAAGAGCAAACAGTTGTTGCTCTTAATCATACTATTGTAATTCCTCAGCATGAGAAGACCTCCAGTAAGATCACATTTCTGAAGCAGATAAACAAGTACCATTTTCCCATAATTGACCTCTGTATGTACCAGCTATTGTGAACCGTCGGGAGATGAAATGAGCTTTCTTGGATGGAGGAGTGTCAGTTAATTTAATCCCGCTAGCCACTTTGCGGATGATTAAGTTTCCTGAAAGCAAGATCATAAACCATACCATCGCAGTTACTGGTTTTAATGGAGACCAGCAGGCCACTATGGGATTCGCGACATTGGATCTCAAAATCGGGAAAATAAGAGGGCCCACCAAGTTTCATGTCATTCAAGGGGAACCCTCGTATCAGCTGTTGCTGGGCAGACCGTGGATACATTCGCATGGCGTAGTACCGTCATCCTATCATCAAGTGATGAAAGCCAATTGGGGAGAAGGGATTATGACTGTAAAAACATCCAGGAATCCGTTTTGCACATCAGAAGCCCATTTTGCAGATGCAGTCTATTTTTCAGAATACAGTGAAGAGGATGGACCCGGTGTTTTTACCACACCGTTACCAAAATGGAAAGGATCTGATGATGGAAATTCAACTAAGCGGAGGCTGAAGGAGGTGAGCTGGTCGCGGGTCAAAATGCCCGATGGGCGAGTGATGTACAAATTATGACGGGATTGGGGGTCAGACACTTGCACAGTTGGCACTGACCCCGAAAAAGAAGAGATTGAACAAAGAAAACTGGACACAGATCCTGAAGTGCTGAAAGTGAATCCGCGACCAGAACATGGATTGTGTGAAGTGGAAATAGGCGATGGCACATATCCGCAACCTACCTTTATAAGCAATACATTACCAAATGAAACTAGGAACGCTTTGATAGAATTGCTCAAAGAGTTTCGGGATGTCTTCGCATGGGATTATAGTCAAATGCCATGACTCAATGTTGGATTAGTTAGCCATCATCTACATATACATCCTGCATCAGAGCCGAAGAAGCAAAAACAACGAATATTCCATCTGGATCTTGAAGTACAGATTACGGCAGAGGTTGAATAATTGTTGAAAACAGGGTTCATCAAGTCAACTCAACATCCAACATGTCTCGCTAACATTGTGCCTATGAAAAAAAAGATTGGACATATCCGCGTATGTGTCGACTACCATGATCTCAATAAGGCCTGCCCAAAGGATGATTTCCCTTTACCCAACATTGACACCATGGTGGATGCAACCTCAGGACATGAAATCTTTTTACTAATGGATGGATTCAGCGGGTACAACCAGATTAAGATGGCACCGGAGGATACGGAGAAAACTGTTTTTCGCACCCCAATGGGGAATTTCAATTATATAGTAATGCCATTTGGGCTTAAAAATGCTGGAGCTACGTATCAACGTGCCATGACAGCTATATTCCATGACTTGATGCATAAAACTATGGAGGACTATGTGGATGATTTAGTGGTGAAGTCCAAGGCCGTGCAGGATCATGTGGGTGATTTGCGAAAAGTATTACAACGATGTCGCGAATATAATTTGAAGATGAATCCCCTGATATGCGCCTTTGGAGTACCAGAAGGAAAGTTTTTGGGATGTGTCATACATCGGCAGGGGATTGATATGGACCCGACAAAGGCTAAAGCAGTATTGGAAATGGCTCCACCCACAACGCGAAAAATGTTGAAGAGTTTTATGGGAAAGATATCTTACATGAGAAGGTTCATTCTAGCACTGGCAGAGGTAACATACCCATTAATGCCGTTGTTGAGAGAAAAATCTGTATATAGTTGGGGTAAAAAGCAACAAGAGGCTTTTGAGAAAATCAAGAGGATTTTGGCATCACCAAAAACGATGATAGCACCAGAATCAGGGAAGCCATTAATTATGTACCTTACTTCCACCAATAAGTCGGTAGGAGCTCTCCTCGCCCAGGAACATGAAGGGGAAGAGAAACCTATTTACTATGTCAGTCGGGTATTGAAGGGACTGGAGTTGCGATACACCTCATTGGAAAAGCATTGTCTCGCTTTAGTATTCGCGGCTCAGAAGTTTAGACATTATTTACTGGCGCATCCGCTAGAGCTAATCAGCAAAAGCGACCCCATACAATATTTACTCACAAAGACCATACTCAGTGGAAGAACTGCCCGATGGTTGTTAACACTATCTGAATATGAGATCACATGCTCCAGACCCAAAGCAGTAAAAAGCCAGGCCTTGTCAGATTTGCTAGCCATATTTCCTGGGGGAGCTGAACCCAAAACAGAGGAAGTGGGAGTAGCAAGTGTGACACAAAGCGCGGAATATACTTTGGAATTTGATGGATCATCCACATAAAAAGGAGGTGGGGCCGGTTTTGTATTAAGGAATGAAGAAACAAAGGAGGAATTAGTCATGTCTTACAAACTTGATTTTCCTTGTACCAACAACATTGCGGAGTATGAAGGGCTGGCGCCGAGATTAATGATGGCCCAGAGGTTGAAGGTAAAAATACTTCATGTAAGGGGTGATTCCAAATTGGTCATTAAGCAGGTAAAAGGGGAATATGCTGTCAAGGAACCCCATATTATGTCCTACAGAACTCTCATATATCAGATGATAGAAAGCTTTGAGAATGTGGATTTTCAGCACGAGCTGCGAGAGGGCAATCGATGATCCGATGCGTTGGCAACATTGGGCTCGCGACTACAGTTCCAGGGGTTAGAGTCTTCCGTGCAAATAGTACAAAGAACTAACTCTGTGGTCAATAGCGAGAAGGAATTGGAGGTGTATGAAGAACACGATTGGAGAACATAGATAATACAAGCTCTACTAAAAAATGATAGCAATGCCTTAAGACGAGATTACCAGATCATAAAAGGAATGTTGTATTACAGAGCGGCCGGAGGAATTCTGGCTAGTGCGTGGCAATATCCGAGATAGAAGAAATACTACAGAAAATTCATAAGAAAATATGTGGCAAAACAGATATCAGTCTCTATCGAGTTTTGCAGCGAGAAGGTTTCTTTTGGCCGAGTATGAAGGGTGATGCAGTAGAATTATAAAGCAGCTGTCAGAATTGTAATGCATATCCCTCCGCGAGCGAAGGTAATGTGGCAGACATGATAGACTGACGAGACAAATATTTGCATTATCTGAAAGAAGGGGTTTTGCCTGAAAAAGATCACCCGCGGTTCAGAAAATTGGCCTCGTGATTTATCCAACAGGAGGGAAAGTTGTTCCGTAAAAGTTTTGAAGGAAAACTAATGAGATGTGTAAGTGAAGAAGAAGCATGGGAAGTACTAAAACAAGTTCACGTGTTTGGTCACCAAGGCCCTAGAAAAATGTTTCAACAGTTCCTATCATCCGGGTATTACTGGCCAACAATGGAGAGGGACTGCAGCGATTTTATCAGAAAATGTCATATATGTTAGGTGCACGGGGATCTTATTCATGCTCTGAGAACTGAATTATACAGTTTGGCAACCCCCTGGCCTTTCCATACTTGGGCGCTGGATATAATTGGACCAATCATGCCGCAGGCTCAGGGACATGCGTGGGTTTTAGTAGCAACTGAATTGTTCACAAAATGGGTAGAAGCTATCCCACTGCGACGGAAGACAGCATACAAGGTGGTTCGATTCATAAAGGAAAACATCATCTGTCGATTTGGGATCCCAAAGGTGATACTATCGGACAATGGGACTCCTTTTGTCAATAGTAAGGTCACGGATTTGTTGGGGAGATACTCAATAATTCATCACAAGTTCACGCCTTACTATCCAAAAGGAAATGGATAGGTTGAAGCTTCTAATAAAGCGTTAATTCGAATCTTGTCCAGATTGGTGCATGATAATCAGAAGAAATGGGCAGAAGAGCTTCCAATAACACTGTGGGCACATCGAACCGCATACCGAAGTGCAACAAGCATGACCCCTTATGCACAGGTATACGGAGCAGAGGTTGTGCTACTTGCGGAGCTAGAGTTGGCTGCTAAACGGCTGGCATGCAAAAGCAGTTTGGAAGACAGGCTATTGGAGATAGAAAAATTGGATGAAACTAGGGTTGAGGCTTTTACGAATCAGAAAGAATACAATAAGAGACAAGCAAAGAGCTACAACAAAAAGGTACGGTACAAATGGTTTAAGGTGGGGGACAGAGTATTGAAAATAGTACTAGCAATCATGAGGGGACAAATGGTGAGAAAATTTGAAGCTAAATGGGAAGGTCCGTATGTGATTGTAAGTGAAGGTAGTAGTGGGTACTACAGAATGGAACATGAAATCACCCGCGAGAGAGCTGAACCTCTTAATGTAAAATGGATCAAGTTGTACCAATCTTAAATACAAGAGATGAATGCTGATAAATGATAAAATATACAACATCAGTACAATGTATATATAAAAAAATTGCATATATGAATGTGTATTGAGTACATAAAAAATAATCACTAGTACAAATCGCCATTAGTACAAATTGCGGTTAACAGGAGAGGAGATGTGGAGATTTTCATGTTCCTCTTGTAACTCGCGGGAATGTATGGAATGTTCCGTGGAATCTTTAAGTCTAAGGGCATCTTGTTCGAAAATAGCTAATAAAGCACAGGCTTCCTCCATTCTTGACATACTGGCTTGGTACTCAGTAAGAGCTTTGACCTCAGCACAGTGTTTTGCATATAAGCACTCAATCTTTATAAGATGAACCTCCCACCAAGTCACGTTCATTTTCATATTCTTCCAATCCTTGATACGGGCGCGACAAAGTGGCAAAGTTGTAGAGGTAAGGTCGCGAATACAAGTAGTCGTAAAAGAAGCGAAGGTATCCGCGATAATATGCAGAAATGTAGGTTGGAGAATGGGATCATAGAGCTCCATGGTAGCAAACGTCTCTGGATGACTACTATAAACGCGATCCAAAATGGCCATATCGCCTGAGTAACATAAAAAGTTACGCTAGTAGACTTAATGCTGTTGAGGAGGGTTTTGAGATAAAAGTGCGGGAGTAGCTTGGGGAGGGGATTGAGGAGGTTGGATTTGTTGCGCGGATGAGGTAGCAAGAATGGATGTATGTTGAGGAGGTTAGATTTGTTGCGCGGATGAGGTAGCAGGAATGGATGTATGTTGAGGATGGATTTGTTGCGCGGAGAGGTAGTAGGAATGGATGTATGTTGGGGAAGTTGGATTTTTTGCGCGGATGTGGTATCAGGAATGGATGTATGTGTTTGCGAAGGTTGATGATGATGCGCATGTGGCTGCTGAGGGTGAATGGGAAAGAAAAAGGAATCAGAGTTAGGAAATGTCAGGTTTTGTAAAGTGTTTGGGGGTGAGGGGAATTCATTGAGAAGTGTTTCTGGATCCTCGAACGCGGAGTCGGGAAATAAGGATTCAGGACTCCTGCTTGACTTATCTGCAGAAAAAGATAGAATTATCAACGAGTCAGCATTATACAGAAAATTATATTCACAGATAAAAAAAAAAGTGGATAAAAATTACCATCATTCGCGGGCTGAATTTGATTCACGCCAAGGGAAGATTCAGCAATAGTCTCCATGTCAGCCTCAGGACCCCCGAAAAGTGACCTTTGAATTTGGGACCCATCTTACAAAGTGGCAGCAAGCTCAGCAGCAATATCACAAATGATAGGTTCCATATGCCGAGCATCTGTGTCAGAACTAGAGGCTTGAGGATCAGTCGCTGCCGCGACATCTACTTCTGAGACAGGATTGGTATCGTTTGCTTCAGGTATCTCAGGAATATTCACGGTTTCATTTTGATCCGCGACATCAAGATTTGTCGGGACCGCGGATTGATCTTGAGGGATTGAATTCGCGTTGGATGGTTGAGCATCCTTACGGATAATGGTAGAAATGGGAAGATCATCCCCATCATCTGAATCGGATAGTAGAATCTTCCTCTCGATTTTAGATATTATCGGTGCCTTCTCTCTTCCCTGATCCGGGAAGTCTGAGAGTATGTCAGCTACCTCGTGATCAAAATCATCAATAAAATGATCTGCTTCCTGATTTACATCTGTTCCAGTCCCGCGAGCTGAAAATGGTAAAACACTATTAAGTATAAAGGAAGCACGAAAGTATAGAAGATAAAGGAAGATTTTAACGAAGAGGGAAAGTACATAAGAATAAAGGATCTGAAGCATGAATATCCTCCACAGCCTTTGCAACTGTATCCAGCAAAGAGTTTACTTTTGCTCGCGAAGAAGATTTTCTAACTCGCGGAGAGGATGTTTCCAAATGAGGAGGTAACTCTTCCATTCGCAGAGAGGAAGATTTAGCCTCACCTTGAGTAAAATCTGCAGTTTCATCCTCGACTTGATGTGACTGAAAAGCAAGAGGTTCAACTCCAAATTTTTCAGGAGGGGAGATCAAAGCAGAAGGATTCGACCTTCTGCGAATCAAATGAATAGTATCTACCCCATCATCTTCGGAAGTATGAGTTGCTTCTATAACCTGAGCTCTTTGATCTCTTCTCCGCTGAGACAATGGAATATAATCCAGGGAATCACCCGTAGAATTAACTGCTAGTGTGGGATCTATTGAAAGAGGATCTCACAGTGGTGATGTGACAGCAGAACTCGCGGATCTCTGAAAACAAATAAGCAAGTTAAATGGAAGTTGAGAACAATGACTAAGAATAAGAATAAGGTACAAAGTTATAAAATCATTACCCAGCATTTTGAAATAGGTTCCTCGCGAACCAGAATGGCGGTGGGAACTTCAACACGCTCGGAGCGCTTTCGTTTAGGCGCAGGAGGAACTTTGGATTTACCTTTTCTTTCCTTCAAAGTTTTCTGTTTCTTAGAAACCAGATTTGAAGTGCCTGGGGCCTCATGATCAGAAACAGGAAGAGAAAGCTTGCTATAAAATCCGCAGGAGCCATGAGGTTTGTGTAATTTCAAAGAGGATCCTCCCACGAATACTTTTACAGGAGTAATTGGCCTGGGAGGACCCATCATGAATGTTTGGAAGTCTGTTGTGACTTGGAGCCAAAAAATCCACATAAGTCGCGGTTCGGCCACCTGCTCGAGATCTCGCGGGAATAAAAAGGGTAAAAGAGAACTCTTGGTGTTTTTTCTCATACTCCTCGCCGTACCTCACTAGGGCCGCGTCATAGTTGTCAGGGGAATCGCCTGAGGGAGGAGCAATGTAAACTGGAACTGCCTGCTCAAATCCCAGTTGACGAGCCACACGCGAAGGATTGTAAGTTATGGTTCGCGAAAAAGAGTCATAAAAAATGGGCAAGCAACACTCAAATGAAAAAGTAGCAAAGATGAGCTCTTCATGGTGTTTATAACCATAAGCGGTCTACTTCTCCATGGGGTAGAAAGAGGGAAAATAAATGCCATCTAGAGGCGTTGAGTAAGGTCTCTAGGAGAAATTACGACTGAAGTCAATAAAATCTTCAAGTCGCTTGGTGGAAAGAAGGCCAGACCAACGAGCAGCTCGCGATCTGGGACTAATGGTATCAATATTTGAAGATGAAAAACTGAGAGGTTTGGGGGCATATTTTGGGAATATTTCAAAAATGAAGAGCATAAGGAAAAGGCAAGGAGTGTGGGTGCTTATGTCATACCTACCAACTGATCTTAGGAAATCATTGGACAAAGTATCTAGTTAGGAATAAAGGGTACCCAAAAAGAAAGGGGCTAAGGGAAGCCTGACTCCCCGCGAGGCTATAGAAGCCATCAAAAACACGAGTTTATTTGGCCCATCTTCAGGACGTCCCTGGAAAATATAGCGGTCCAACTAATAGGCTAAAAAGCCTGCCAGTTCATAGTCGCCGTTGAATTCGGGGCCGGGCACTGATTCACGGTCTTGACCGCGGAGGAAAGACAACTTTGGTTCATACTCCCTGAAGAAGTGATGACACCAGTTTGAGTACTTAAGCTTCACACTTTTTACAATAGGTGCCTCGTCAAGTATGGCACCATCTTTGAAGCGGCTACCCCTTTTCGCGGCATAAGCCGCACAAGACTGGAGGTGAGAGTGAATCACCTAGTCTTCTTCACTGAAAGGAAGCGCATCAAGAGACCGCGAGTCAAAAACTGAAAGTCTGAACAGCACGTAAACGTCTTCTAGGGTGGGGGTAAACTCCCCCCAAGAGGTTACGAAAGTATGTGAAAAAGAGCTCCACCGCGACACGAGAAGGTTAAGAGCATCCGCGTCTCGACGGACAGACAAGTCCAAAAATAATTCTATGGAGTCCAGCAGGCCCGCCTGTCTGAGAGTCTCGCGGTGTCTATCTTAACTGAGTATATGGCTGGACCACATCCTCCAATGAGTAATGGGTGCCACATGCCCTTCATATTATATAAAAGAATAAGGGACATCACCTCTTTCAATAAGAAGGCGAAGAAGAGAAGTGGGTGGAATATTGGCTAAGGGGGCTTCGCCATCAGAGTGGATGAGCATTGGTTTATCCGTAATGTCTCCCGCGGGAGGAAAGTTCTCAATAGAACTCCAGAATTGATCATGAGAAATCTCGAAAAATGGAGCCTTTCTCCATTTTGTTGCCTGGGGAACAGATGGGACACTCCCAGATGGAGGAACTAAGAGTTTGGGGGTTGAGGACTTGGCCATTTGAAAATAGGAGAGTAAGGATTTAAAATTAAGACCGCGAAGGAAATCGGGATCTGAGGATAAAATAATGAAGATAAGAATAACATAAAGGAAGTCAGGAAGCAGCGAAGCAGAAAAAATGGAGGAAAGAGGAAAAAGTGAAATGAAATGGACAAGGGAGACTTATATAGGGAAGAGGCACGGAAACCTAGGGGGTGCCATTAATGACCGCGGAAGCTGAACCGACGCCAATGTTGCCGCAAATACAGAGGTCGCGGATCGAAGGATATGAAGAGTATGAGAAAAACAAGAAAGATACGGGGAAAACAAAATAAGCACATGCACAAAAGTTGTTCGAAAAGCAAAAACTAGGAAATAATGTTCGCGGATCAATAGGCACAAAATATGGGAGACAGACTTCATCCGTAAGAAGAAAGACAAAAGTGGCATAAGGAAAAGGCAGCTTTAAAGCAACATGGTTGATTCGTGAGGCCACAGGTTATTGCACTTTGATACTTGGCCAAGTATCAAAGTGCAATGGGGAAAATGTAAAGGAGGTTGACTATAATGGCGAAATAACTCATATTGGGATAATGGCCTAAGGATTAAATTATCTGGGATATGGCCCAAGCTTTAAATTATCTGGGATATGGCCCAAGGTTTGGTATATTTGGGGAAACCGGCCCAAGTAAAAGATTATTTGGGAGATTGACCCAAATAATTGATTACTTGGGGAAATGACCCAAATAAGGTTTCACACGAGAGCTTGCATTATACAGAGGGAGGTATGAGGGACTGATGTGTTTTATAGCTCGCATCAGGAACTCATAACCCTATATATTGCTCGCGTAGCGAGTACTACTCAGAATCTAGGGGAAATGCTTGGGATGAGTAAATAGTGGGTCGCGACCTTATTTACACCGTCCTAAGCAAGAGTACCTTAGAGAGGCCGATAGTATTCAAGAACATGACCAAGGCATGTATGATTGGTTATAACCCATCAAAGCTATAACAACATCCTTGGCTAAGGATAAATCAGATCCGCGATGAAACAGGTGCAGATCACAAAGGCATGGCGCACAGTATGACTCGCGCTTGAGATTATGCAAATCCGTTTTACATAGTTTAAAGCGCGAGATGATGTTGTGCAAGGTGTTTTATGGCGCACAGTATGATCCGCGCATAAGATTACTCGAATCCGTTTTACGTAGTCAGAGGCGCGAGATTATACTGTGCAAGGTATTTATATCGCGAATTGGTACGCAGGAACCATGTCGCGAGACATGTGCTGACGTGGCAATAGAATCTACGAGGACGAAATAGGTGCTGACGTGGCAACCCAATCCGCGAAGACTACTGGGCACTCATGTCTATAAATTGAGATGCGAGAGCTCACTTCAAGAGGGAGAACTTTGGGGGGGTGGATATCAAGAAAGAGAAATTCCTAGAAAGAGTATTTCGCACACTTGTAATTACTATTTTCTCTGCCGTTTCTCTGTAAAAAGCAAATCAAAATCAATAAATGCATCATTGCCGTTATTTTACTGACGATCGTGTGTAGAAACTATCTTCGCATCATCTAAATCTTGCGAAGCCCTACAGTTTCCACAGACAGTGCCAAAAGTGTGAGCTCGTTCGTGATAGCCGAACGAATTCAATAGACCGTGAACAATAAAACTAGCACTACGAATACTATGAACGGAAAAGATTGAGAACAATATATTCAAATACAAAATGAATATGACAGAGAAGACATTTAAAAGAGTGAAATATGACTGACAGAGGAAAAAGTGTATCTAGAGTCGAATAATTTTTTATTGTGAATATTGCCTCTACTTATACATAAAATATTTTTTAATTTTTGGTTTGAATATATTATGCTTGATTCTTGTCCCCAATTGCTCATGCTTGATCGTAGGAGTTTGTGGTTGGTAGGATCTTGAATTCTATGAATGCTAACGGTGTAGCTGGGCTTCATTTGGGCTTTCTTTACATCAGATGGGCCAGACCCAAAATACGGGCCTACAACACACCATTCCCTCAACACATCCATTCAACAAAGTAAATGGAAAGGTATAAGACTAAATCAATGTATTTTGCAGGTGAATAGATATAAACATAAAAAAACAAAATTTACAAGTTTATACACCAAAAGAAGATACATGAATTCACTTAATTGATTAATGGGTAATTTACACAAAACCCATGTGGTTTCAGAATTTAATCACAAAACTCCCTGAGATTTCAGATTTGAATCAAATACCCCCTCTTCCCAAAAACATCCAATTTTTTATGTCAAAATGACTTAAATGCACATGACATAAAATTATCCTTTTATGAGTAATTTGCACTAAAATCCCCTAACTTTCAAATTTTAATCAAATAACCCCTGGGATTCAAGGCGGAATTTTTTTTTCGTTTTAAAAAAAACATTAAACAAAAAAATGAAAAACAAATTGGGCGAATTTTTTTTTCCGTTTAAAACAAGTTTTAAGATGGTCGATTTTTTTTTTTCGTTTTAAGACAATTTTAAAACGAAAAAACTATTTCGGCATTGGATTTTTTTTTTTTTGTTTTTAAATTTTATTTTTATATATTTTACTATAAACGAAAACAAAAATGGGAAAATAAAAATATTAGTGGTGAAATAAAAAAATTTTGAACTACCAATTAGGGTAAAATATAAAAAAAAATTAAGTTCGAAATATAAAAATATATTTTGAACTATACCAATTAGATTTTTTTTTTGTTTTTTTAATGTTTTTTTAACATTTCGGCATTAATTGGTAGTTCGAAAGATTTTTTTATTATTTATGAAAGATATATAATATTATATTTTATTATTTATTGTATTTATTATGAGCATTATGAAATTTTTAGAAGTTTTTTGAATCTCAGGAGTTAGTTGATTAAAATTTGAAACTCAGGGATTTTGGTGCAAATTTCTCATAAATAGGGGTGGCAAAAAAACCCGCTCCGCCCCAAACCCGTCCTGAACCCGCCTCGTTTATCCACCCCGCCCCGCCCCGTTTAGCTAATCGGGGCGGGTATGGGGTGAAAAAAAATTCCCCGATTATAATCGGGGTGGGTACGGGGCACCCCCGCCCCGCCCCGAACCCGCCCCGATTAGCTATATATATATATATGTGAATAAAGATGTATTGACGAGTTGTTTATTATGCTTTTGAAATTTTTGATTTTGATTTCATATAGATTTATTGTTTGATTTTGATCTCTTAGTGCATGTTTGGTACGCATGAATGGAATGGAATAGAATGCTCATTCCATTAGTTTAAACTCATTCTCATGTTTGGTACACAAATTTAAGATGAGAATGATCATTTAAGTCATTCTCTGGGAATGACCATTCCATAAAAAAGCATTCCTAGGCATTCCACTCTCTACCCTATGGAATGCCCATTCCATTCCCATGTAAGATTAATTTTTTTTCAAAAACTCCAAAATACCCCTTGCCCTTATGCTTCACACTTCTTTTACAGCTTGGCGCTTCTTTCATTCTTTCACAACCTTTTGTATTCTCTTTACAAATCTCTAAAATTTATCTCTCAGACAAAAAATTTCTTTCTAACAAAATTTATCACAAGTTTATCTAGTTGCAGGTATTTTTTTCATTTTACTCTTATTATATATTATCTTTATTTCATCTCTATCTCTATATTTTTTTTGTTGAGTATATGTATTTTTTTGTACTTGAATTTGGATCCACTTTCTTGAATGAATATTTATTGATTATCTATAAATATTACAGTCTCTTATCTTATTGTCAAAAACATATATTTGGACCTCATATAGAGTTATTTGTTCTTTCAAAGTATATTAAAAAAATATATTATAGTTTACTGTTATTTAATATGGAAAGTGACAAATAATATGAACATCTCATTTTTTATTTGTAAACGTGATGGTGGAGCGGGTGTGATTTTAAGTGGTTTAGTGTTGTTAGGAGATTCCAAAAGTCCTGTAAATTTTATATACTCTATGATTATAATTTGTACTAAAAACAAAAAAGAATCATATATAGTCGAAACTTCCACCTTATAAGCCTCTGTTTTTATGTTAACATATTGATTTTGGATTTCTATATATTAATAAATGTTCATGAGATGATAAACTACTTATATATCCATATATCATATAATAACATTTACACAATTACACGTATATGTTGGCTTGTTGACAAATAAAATAAAATTAGAATAAAGTCCTAATTTTTGCAACCCAAAGTCTTAAACATGTGTGTCTTTGTATATATGTACTATTGCATATTTTAAATAACTATATATATCATATATACAATAAATATACATGTTTGGGGGCAACGAAGATGTACTAACAGGTGCAGTGAAGAATCAAGGGCATTGTTCTTTTTTGTTCTCAACACTTATGTTAAATAAATATCATAAAGGGTATTTCTGAGACTGGCGGACATTCATACTTGGCAGCGTTGGTCATATCCTCAGTACTGTCTCTGGCGGTCACCACAGCCACATGTGCAGGGAAAGGCTCATGAACTACATTTTTTGCCACTTCCAAGTCTCCCAATGCTATTTTTCGATGTACCAAACTTCGAAAAGCCTAGCATCTCATCAACGAATGCCGAATACTCCTGTGATAGGGACAGCAATTGCTCTTCATCCTTTCCTCTCTCGATGACACCCTTTGCACTGGAGGTAGCGCTATGACACGATCTGCGACCCATTGATTCAGCAAAGCAACTGCCTCTTTTTCACTGAAAGGTAAACGGGGTGGTTCAGATCTCCCAGTGTGCTCTTCCCTGGATTTTTCGTTATGCGTAGCTGCTACCATCGGTATCCACGTAGTACTGATGTTTGGCCGTGTCGGGGGAGCCAAAACTTCTCCTAACCTTCGAGCATTATCAACAAGTGCAGAAAAAGTTTTGACCTCATTATTGACCATATGCACTTTGTATTCCCGCAGCATTCCTTCTATACAAATTTTGATCAATTGTAGTTCGGAAATTGGTTCATGACATTGTAAAGCAGTCTCGCGAAATCTCCAGACATATGTCGTCGCCTCTTCCCCAAAGCATTGTCTTTGCCTTGTAAGTGAAATCATTGAGACCTCCTCATCAGCTTGGAAGAATTTGGTGTAGAATTTGAGCACCATATCCTTCCAACTGGTCACTGAAGCCGGAGCGAGGCCAATATACCATGTATATGCTGTTCCAGTTAAAGATTTGGAGAACTCTCTAAGTTTCAAGTAATCATTGTTTCTGTGAGGTCCCAGTGCATCCGCGAACCTGGCAATGTGTTCTTTCGCATTCCCCTTTTTGCCATCAAATTGATGGAAGCTTGGTGCCCCATAGTTTTCTGGATAAGGCAACGCCATGATACTAGGATGGTATGGCGGGGCAATTTCAACTTCCTCTGTTTCGGATTTTTCGTTCAAGATAGCTCACAGCTGTTCCTTTGTGATGTATGACTCTTTTTCCAGGGGCTCAATTCTCACTGACTCGCGAAAAGGTTCTTGTGTTGATTCCTCTGGCAAAGTCTGATTGTCCATCCTTGGTGATTCAGTGCTCGGTGCTGAAACGCGCGAGGCCTCCATGAAGTGAAGAATGGCCTTTTGCGTTTCTTGGATGTTGAGAAGAGTTTGTAGTAGAACCGATGACAATTCTGTTGAATTAAGTACTGGCTCTGCCATCGGAGGGGTTTCTGCCTGATCCTCACCAGCATTTGCACGACGACGTTGTCTTCATGCCGGCAGGACTGGTTCGCCCCCTAGTGTTTGTGTCGTTGTTTCTCCTTCACCTTGCTCGGTACGCCGGGTTGGTGGACGACCTCTCCTCCGAGTCTGACGAGGCTCTACTTGGCAATTCCGGGTTGGTTTGCTTTACAGAGAAAAATGGAAGAAAAGATAGCAAGTACAAGTGATTGAGAAATTCTCTCTCTCTAGGAATTTCTCTCTCCGAGTCTTCGAAATTCCCCTTCAAATGAGCTCTCGCACCTCTATTTATAGACGTGGGTGCTCATTAATCCTTGCGAACTTGTATTGCCACGTCAGCATCAGTCTCGCGACATGGCTTCTGCATACCAATCCGCGATATAAGTACCTTGCACAGTATCATCTTGCGCACTTGCCTACACGAAACGGATTCGCGTAATCTCATGCGCTGATTTATACAGTGCTCCATAAATACCTTGCATAGTGTTATCTCGCATTTCAACTATGCGAAACGGATTCGCATAATCTTATGCATGGGTTATGCTGTGTGCCATGCCCCGTGATCCGCACCTATTTCATCGCGGATCTGATATATCCTTAGCCAAGGAAGCCGTTATAGCTTTGTTGGGTCATGACCAATCATGCATGTCTTGGTCATGTCCCTGAATACTATCGGCCTCTTTAAGGTACTCTTGCTTAGGATGGTGTAAATAAGGTCGCGACCCACTATTTACTCATCCCCAGCATTTCCCCTAGATTTCGAGTAGTACTCCCTACGCGAGCAACATATAGGGTTATAAGTTTCTGATGCGAGCTATAAAAGACATCAGCCCCTCATGCCTCCCTCTGTATAATGCAAGCTCTCGCGTAAAACCATATATGGGCTATTTCCCTAAGTAATCAACTATTTGGGCCAATCTCCCAAATAATCTTTTACTTGGGCCGGTTTCCCCAAATATTCCAATCCTGGGCCATATCCCAGATAAATAAGCCTTGGGCCATATCCCAAATAAATAAGCCCTGGGCCATATCCCAAATAAATAAGCCTTGCGGATTAGTTTTATCGCGAGTTACCACATTTACACAGAGATTCTCGAAAGCATTTCTAAGTGTCTTATAAACATTTCTATCGACAAGATAGGAATAATGATTAAATAATCAGTTTATGATCAGAAAAAAGAGATGAGTTTTGAAATTAGAAAGATGATTGATAAGGTAGAATGCTTTATTGATGACAAGAAGTATGATCCTTACAAAACACGACCTATTGAGATGAATATCGAGAAGCAGATATTACATCTTAATAACAAGGTTATACCCTTAGTTGAAACAAGTTCTCAACTGCTAGGACGGGTAGAAGCAATTTTACAAGTTATTAGCAAAAGAGTTTCATAAAATGGAAAAAATTTATGAGCAAACTATTGAGGTTAAACTTAGGAATTTTCCCAAAAGGATAACCTTAGTTGACCCAAAACCAAGCCCTGAGGAATCATCATTAACTGAAAATTTCAGTTATCTTGACATAATCATTAGGACAAATCAAAGAATGCACAAGAGCCTACACATTTGTTAAAAACTCATTGAGCCAACAAAGTGCAGCATGCCACCTTACTTGGTAGCTGTTTGGAAAATCAAATAAAAGAGAAGGATAAATTATATTTTCACCCATGTTGTTTGGATATATTATATTTTCCCCTCTATAATTTGGATAATTACAATTTCACTCCTGTAAAGTTATCGACGTTTAAATCCAATGGTCGAGAAAATAAAATTACCTAATTACCCACAATAATTTATACTAACTTTATTCCAAAATAGTTAAAAAAAAATTCTTATATACCCTTAATAAACCTAACCTAACCTAGCCCTAAACAAATCCTACATTGTTGAAGACCTATTTTTAACCTATATGTATATATGTGATGTACATATGTGTGTATTTGTAGGTGACCATGAATGTTGATTTTGGTAGGAATGTTTATAAGCATGTTATGGAGATGGGGTTTGGCTCGGATCTATATTCTTGGGTTCCATCTTTTAAGTTTTTGAAGATTCCTTTTACATATAATAAATCGAGTTCATTTTGGATATGTGTTAAGCATGATATGATCAATTGAGTTCATGGAGGTTTGAGCTTTTGAAATCATTGACTTTGGAATAAATTGTTTGAGAAGATAGAGGGGGAGGATATTATAGAGGAAGAAGAAGACCCACATGGAGGAAGGAAAAAACCCAAATGGAGGAAGAAGACCCACAAGGGTATTTTTGTCCATAAAAAATATAAAGCTAGGGTAAAAATATCTTTTTACTTCTTTTAGGAAGGGAAAATAGGACTTTATATGATTTGAAGGGCAATACAGTCATTTCATCATTAAAAATGAGATGGCATCATCGTTGATCGGCGTTGACTGTGCCAAAAGTTTGAGGGAGGAGGAAAATGTAACCAATATCAAAACTAGAGGGGTCAAATTGTAATTATCCAAACTAAAAGAGGTCAAAATAAAATATGTCCAAACAATACGGGGTTAAACTGTAATTTACCCTAAAACACAAAATGCAATCAATGTTGAGAGCATAAACAATTTAGAAATGCCATCAAAGGTAGTTAAAATATGAATTCTTACCTTATTTCACAAAAGTAGGAGTAGAAGAGAGGTATATTAAAAGGAAGGGTAAATTATGTTAACCTCTCATGAGGTTTGATTTAATTACACATGGTGGTTTTATTTGTTATTTATTATATCATTTATCCTTAAGGTTCGACGCATGATCTCAACAATATCCCTCCCATTAATTGGATCTGTTAGTGAGATTTTGCATGTAAATTTGAATATTCATAACTATATGACCTAAATAAGATAATTTATTAATAAAAATACATTTTTTTTGGATAGAACAAATTTTATAAACAAAAAAAAAAAAAAAAGCCCAAGCAGACTCAATAACTGAACACAAACACACGAGGCTTCAAACAAGAACCACCACAAGCTGCATCAGTAACAAACTAACTGAAACAAATGAGGGGAAAGGGGACCTGAAGCAAAACAAGAACTACTTCATGCCTTCATAGATCGAGTCTGGGAGATTCCAAGCATTGACAACCTCTTTGGATTTCCATTCATCCTTAAACTTGATGGACATTATTAAGCATGCATCTGATATGAGCTTCAATGTTGTTTCTAAGTGAATTAGATGAGACACTTCTACCAGAGAACCATCTAGCATTCATTTCTTTTCATATGAAGTATATTGCAGCAACATAACATAGTTTGTATATGTAGGCAGTGATGGATGGATTAGGATTCCATAATAATGATATCCACTCAATGTTAGAAACTAGAGAGAGGTTACCATTGGTGGGCACCACATCTGTGTTGCACCCAACTTCCTCCTCACACAATGCATAAAGGCTTGTTGGGCCATTAGGGACACCAAGCTTGTCTTTGGTGTTAAGTCTTCTGTTGGAGGCAAGTCATGCAATGAAAACATGTATGAGAATATGGTTGGGAAACCATAGAGAATAGTACCATGATTAGCCAAAGGAAGGAGGTGTCAAAGATATATATGTGTGTTTGAGGTCAAAACTACCATTAGGGGAGAGGGTCCAAGAAACCCCGTCAGAGATACCATGATGAATAGGTGTTGGGTGGGAGAAGATAAAAGCTTCCATAAGGAGTAATACTCATCAGGCGATATGTGTCAAATATTAGTCATTTTGACCCCTTAACTCACTATTGTTACGTTTTTTCATTCCATTATATGGTATTTTTATGTTGTCTGCATGTTAAAGAATGTTTCAAGAGCTTAATGAAGAAATGAAGCTAACTTCGGTTAATTAACTGAAGAGTGTGTTATTTCTGTCCAAGAGGAGAGCCAAAAAGGTAGTCCGAGACAAAAAAGGCTCCTTGAGGGCAAAAACGGTATTTTCAGAAGCCGTTATCTTCAACAAAAAGTATTGTGGGATCGAGACGGACGTTTTGACGCATTCAGGGAGAAAAGTGATTTTCCATAAAAACCCTACGATTGTGCATACGCTTCCAATACAAAAAAGTGGTTAGTATTTCAAGTTCTACGCTTGGACCTACGCTTGGGACCTATGCTTGGACCTACGTTTGAAGCGTAGGCCAGCTACGCTTGAAGCATAGCCTCCAAGCATAAGTGCGGCAACTTTGAGGATTTCTACGTGATTTTTCCTATTTCACCCCAGGCTTAATTGAAAGATGTGCCCACGACTCCAGACCTCTGTATACATGTATATACACTTATATTTAAGGTTTTGATGAGTTTTGAGAGTGAAAAGACTAAAAAGGGCCTCTTTATTCCATTGCTTATATATACAAGATCATACATCAAAGTTAGGTCTGTTGAGTTGGAGAGTTCAGACGAGAGTTTTTGGAGGCTGTTCATTCATTCAGATTTGCTACTGTTGAGAGCCATATTCAAACCTAGAGATCCAAATAAGAAGACTATGGAGAATGGTTCTACATCAACGATGAAATCACCTTCTACCATGACCAACTAACTCGGTATCTAGGATTTTCTAGCAAAACCCTAGCCAAGTAATGTAGTTATTTTATGTTTTTAACTGTAAACGAGGGGAAATTGTGACCATACTGTCATGATTGTAGTAGTTAAGAGATCGTACTGATTTTCAATATAAAATTCTATGTTTGTTTTAAATTCTTGTCTTGTATGTAATAAATATATTATTTTGCACAATTATGATTATTCAATATGGGTTGGAACTCGGATGCCTAATCATGATTTTTTACACAATGGTGGTAATGAAACTTGAAACCCTAGGTTGACACAGGTCGTGCCTTGGCAATTTAATATAGACATGCTTTAGTTTATTTTCATGCATTAGGAGTATATTAGAGTAGCATAATTGACATGTACTAGTTAGGTCAGTCATAAGACGGGTTGTCGCGATCCGGTTGATAGTACTCCTTTTTGGGGTCGTATTTAGCTATCTGCGATATGGCCTGATTCACAGTTATGGATCGCCCACTTACAGTTGAAACAGTAATGAACTATATTATGCAGTTAGTGGTGAAAACCCTAGTTTTCTCTCTCATCTAAATCACAAACCAATTTACTTTGCTTTTTAGAAAATTTAGTTAAGATTAGATAATTTGATATTTCGACCACCCAAAACAAATAATTTTCAGAAATATAATTTAGTGTTTTTAAATTATTAAAGTGAACAATCTCAGTCTCTATGGGATCGATATCCCTTACTCAAGCCGCTTTACTATTCTACAATTGATACGTGCGTTTGCGTAAGGTAAAATCTAAAGTCGTTAAGGTGTCGTTTTTAACCACATATTTGTATACACCTGACAGACGCATCGATTTTTTGGCGCCGTTGCCGGGGATTGAGCATTGTTCATTAGCTTTAGTAGTTTTTATTTATATTGCGTTATTGTAGTGTACTGAAAGTTGGAATTTTTATCTGATTGATAGGTACTCTGAAAAGTATAAAGGGATTTGGCGGAGCAGAAGTTGCGTCGTTGGACATCGGTGAGTTTTAGTTTATCTTAATTTCGTACATAATTGAAGCTTTATTTTTTGTCAATATTTAGAGTAGTTTAGAAGTAAAAAAAAAAAAGTACAGAACATTTTTTGGTGAAAAATCAAAAATCTCGTTTTGATCCTAACGTTGAATTCGAACCTTTTTTATCCTAAGATCGAACGAAATTTTTATTGACATCGATGAGCTATTGAAGAGTGTCATCGTCAGTCAGAAGAATAAGTAATGGGTGACCAAAGAGCCAACCTACCGAGGGCACCGGAGATGTCCCTATGTGTACGATTCCTATGTTGAGTTTCCAGAGGAAGAAGGCACGAAGCACTTCGAGATCAAGTCAAGCGTTATCAATATGCTTTCAAAATTTTCTGGCCTTAGGATAGAGGACCCATACCAGCATATTAATGATTTCTTAGAGGTTGTCTCGACTGTTAGGTATGATAATCTATCTAAGAATGATTTGCAAGTGCGTCTATATCCTTTGTCGTTGAGAGAAAAAGCTAAAAGATGGTACGTCAAATTGGATAAGGCAATTAAAATTGATTGGGAAGTCCTTAAAATAGAATTCATAGAAAAGCATTATCCCATAGGAAATACCTCAAAAGGCCAGGATGCGATCAAAAGTTTTAGAGAGTTACCTGGTGAGAAGTTTCATGATGCTTGGGAAAGATATAGTGAAATCATGTATAAGTGTCCCCACCATAGGTTATCTGAGCATGATGTAGGTAAGAATTTTTATATGGGATTTGGAGATGCACATAAAACTTTGATAGATGCATCAACACAATGTCAATTTATCTTGAAGCCGGCAAAAGAACTCTTAGATTTGTTTGATAATATTAGTGAGAATACAATTCAATGTGAATCTGTGTTGCGGACTAGAGAGGGACATAAGAGAGGATCCAACAAAGCATTTGTCATAGATGGAAGGTCGGATGAGGATGTTAGAAAATCAGTGGTGTTGATAGGAGAGAAATTAGAAAGAATTGACAAGTTTCTTCAGCAAAGTCATTCTCCTACGAGAGAGAGGTTAGAAGTAGAAGCTGAGTATTCCCAAAATGAGTGTCAGGAGATAATGGTTGTTGATGCCAATGCATCATAGAACTATTCCAATAATGCTCTTTTCACCAATTCATACACCTCCAATGCCAGAAATCATCCACTCTTGTCCTACAAATCTAACAATGTTGAAAATCCACCATTAAATTTCCAACAAGGGCAATCATTCAATCAATAACCAAGGTTCACTGAGAGACAACAATCATACAGCCCACAACCAAGGTTCCAATAAAGTCAACAATCATTCGACTCACAACCAACAATCATGGCTCAAATTCCTCAATCAAATTATCAATCCAGATAGCCATCCAATAATTCTCAAGCTCTCCAGTCATTCAATAATAATTAGGTTATCCAACCATATAACTACCAAACTCAGCCGCAAGGAAACTAAATACAAGGATTCAATCCAAATCAAGCTTACCCACCATATCCTCAAAATCATCTCCAACATCAAAATCCAACTCAAAATCCACCACCAAGATTACCTGGCTTATAAGAAAAGGTGATGAGTGCCCTGAGGGAGTTAAAACATCAATCTAATAAGTTTCAGGCAACTATTGATAAGTCCATTTTACATACATATTTTATCCCCAAATATATATTTGTTAGTAGGTAAAACTATTTATTTTAACTAATTTAGAAGTGTAATAATGATAAATGCACAAAAATTAATTTATGTAATAAAATTGTTGAATAAATCATTTTCAATGTCATTAAATTACATATACATGTGTGTCTTTCATTTATAGATGTAAAGTGATAAATGAATCAAATGCACATGGATAAAAGTTGAAAGATTCAAATGCACATGGATGAAAGTTGGAAGATTCAAATGCACATGGAGAAATAAAAAAATGTGATGGAAAGTTATATATATTCAAAGAAAAAGAAAAGAAAAGAATATTTCATTTCTCTTTACAAGTTGTAATTTGATTCCAATATTTCTCTATAAATAAGGATGCATTTTGAGGACCAAATAGGAAAAGAAGGAGGAGAGCAAGAAGGACACCAAAGAGGAGAAGAATTTATCTTCAATTCCGGATTTTATTGTTCTTACTTTGTTATTTTCTTTTTAAGCATGTGTAACTAAATCCTCAATTAAGGTTGAGGATGAAACCACCATTTATGAAATAAATTTCTTTTAGTCTTTTATCAATTTCCATGTATATGGTTTAAATGTTAATGATTTTCGCTTCATAGTATTAATTATTTTAAATTCCTTTCACTATAAATATCATGTATTTATAGTAGTTAAGAATTCTTATCACAATTTTATCAAGCTTGGATTTGATGAGTTTATAAGTAAAAATCTTTGATCTTATGTGATTCATTAAATTGCATACATAGGATGCTTCGAATTTTACACTTTAAAGCGAAGGAAAATCTATTTCTTGAAAAAATATTTTATTAGTGCGTTATTATTAAATCTTGAGAAAGTAATAAGATTGATTTCTAAATTACTACTCTAAAATTGGAATTGATGAAGGAATAATTAGAATTTTATGGATTAGTGGTGGTGGATTCCGATACCTTAGTATTTTCTCCCGATTATTCTCGATTTAATTATTTGTATTTCGATATTGCATGTTTAGTAAAAAAATCACTTCAACAAACAAACTTTGAGAAACTATGTTAGTTTTAGATTAATTTGAGTTTAATTAAGTTCTCTTTAAAGCATTCCATTGGGTTCGACCTCGTTCTTGCAGAACCTAAATTACAATTGATTCGTGCACTTGCGAGTAATATTTTAAAACACACCAACTATCTAATCGATGAACTCTCATTCCCAGTCCATTGCTGAGATAGAAACCCACATAGGGCAACTAGCTAATGTGGTGAATAGACTTGAAGAGGAAAGGTTGCTTAGGCAACCAGTGGTTAATCCAAAGAGTCAACCAGTAGTGGAGCGTGGTTCATGTGCTGAGCATAATTACGAGACTGTTCAATCCATTACGACTCTAAGAAGTGGAAATGAGGCTGAGAAAATTCAGAAAAATCAACCTCAAATGGAAGAAGATGAAGAACCAGAAAGGGCATCATTTGAGGAGGAAACACCATTCCCTCAACGTCTTAGAGAGCCAACCAAAAATGGTAAGAATAAAGAGTTAGACATGTTGGAGACATTCCGACAAGTCAAGATTAATTTGTCTCTCTTAGACATTATAGACCAAATACCACCTCATGCTAAGTTCTTCAAGGACCTCTGTACACAAAAGCGGAAAAATAATGCGAAGACTCCAAAGAAGATCATGATGACTGAACAAGTGAGTTCATTGCTTCTAAGTAACATACCGCCTAAGAGGAAAGATCCTGGTGCTCCCACTATTCCATGTGTCATTGGTGACAAGGAAATTAATAGAGCCCTTCTTGATCTGGGTGCGAGTGTTAACTTACTACCATATTCAGTTTATCAAAAGTTAGGGTTGGGAGAGCTCAGTCCTACTTTGGTGGAGCTCCAATTTGCAGACAGGCCGATTAAGTAAGCGAGGGAATTTTTGGAAGATGTCATCATTCAAGTGAACAAGTTTTAATTCCCAGTAGATTTCATAATTCTCGATACTAAACTTGTTCAAGACTTGAATAAACATATCCCAGTGATATTAGGAAGACCATTTTTGGCTACAACCAATGCGCATATGGATTGCAGGACAGGAGCGATGGATCTATCTTTTGGGAATATGAAGGTGAGGATGAATATTTTCTATTTAAGTCATCGAATAAATACACCGGTTGAGTGTTTTAATGTAGAAGAAGTCCATAAGGCTTGTGAAGAACCAGTATCTCTGAGTCATGCAAGAAATGATCTGGATGTTGTGATGGGAAGATCAAATGCATTTGAAAGAGCTTTAGGTTTGCAACCAGGGGAGGAGCTAAGAGATTCGCATGAATCTCTATTTGTGTCATTAGCGGTATTGGTGCCTGACAACTCACTTTATAAATTTGGTTGTATGACGACACTGAAGGTCGAGATGAGAGCTTAGTGACAAATAAGCAAGATGTGGAGGCGAAATTAGAAAACTGGGAGGATCAACAACAATCAAATTTGGAAGTTATTGAGGCATTAGAAGTTGTTTGGTACTCGCAGCTAGAGAGAGCACAAAGAGAGTCGGTTGGACCTCAATTTATTCCTCTATAAGAGTTGATGCCTGAGAGTACACTTCAAGAAATGGTGATGTGTGGGTTACATGAGGATTAAGAGGATGGAGTTTTGAAAGATAAAAAGGGTGCGAAGACTGTGAGAGCTGATCATTTACCACGAACTATCATAGAGCCTACCAAGGATGAACCCCCTCTTAAGGACCCCTTTCCAGATGAGCGAGTGTTGAGTATAAACATGGTAGACAAGCTGTATGCCTGGGAAGATCCGCAATTAAGAAATGAGTATGAGGGGATAATGAATTGCGCGTATGAGGATGGTCGAATTTACATAGCTCAGACAAGAGTGCATCATGTTAAGCATGTTCGACTTAAGTTCTTTGAGCCTGGCCGAAAAGAACGACGGTGTAATTCAAAACTATAATTGTTTTCAGGTAAGATTCGGTTAAGAAGGGATAGACCATTTAGAGTTAAATCGGTTTACCCCCACGGAGAGGTAGGTTTGGAAAGTGAAAGGTTAAAGAAGCGTGGTCATCGGTTAAAGATTTATGAGGAGATTGATCTGGGACCAGAATTTATGGCATCTGTCAGTTTAATGGAGAATGATGAATTGAGGGAACCTTACATAAGGTGTTGAAGGTGATATGTTGGACACATTGCATGTACATGGGGTGAAGATAGAATGTGACAGAGAATGTACTTTATGGTGATTATTGTTCTATATTTGATGGCATGGATAGTACTAATTGTTCACAGGTGAGAGCACTGAGAGAGTCGTTTCCTACATTTGGTCCTATGTGTAGGAGAAATGTTGTAGAGAGGAAAGGTGTTAGATAACCCTTTGAATGGTCATGTCGTGCCAACGACGTTAAACATTGGTCCTAGGCTGTGAAAGTTAATTTTTAGCCTCGGTTTGTAGAATAGTATATCATTTAATTTATGTAATTTAAAATCTTAGAGATGGTAGACTCTTAAGACCATGTCTTTATCTTTGTTTTTATTTTTTTTTTATTTTTATTTTATTCGTAGGATTGTAAGCCTTAAGGCCAGATCATTTGGAAAAAAAAAAATAGATTTTTTAAATTCCTTGAAAATTTTGTGTGAATTTCTGGATATTTTTGAAATTTCTTTTTCCTTTGCTATGATTGGGTATTTGTTTTTTGTTGATAATATCTACAGTTGATCCAAATCAAGTTTGGGGGAGGGGAATCGTGCTTTGCATTGGAATTTAGAATTGAGCTTCAAGGGTAACTGTATTTGTTCTCTTATTTTCTTTTTTACCATGATGACATGGTTTGTTTTAAGTTTGGAGGTGAGGGTATAATATTATAAGGAATAAAGATTTTCGGTTCGGAAAAAATAATAATTTTGGAACAGTTCTTTGTTTTCACGCATGAATGTTTTGCATTACAGTTTGATTAAGTTTTTGTATATGATGCATGAGTAGTATGTAATGTGATATTCTCATTCATGAGAGTAATGATTAGATCAAGTTAGTAAAGTGATGTGGTTTTACATAGGTGAGTGAACAAGTGAAATTAAAATTAAGAAGGACGACATTGACCTATAAGCACAATCACACATTCACTATAAGAAATAGGTTGATTTTTGACTATTTAGTGGAAAAATAATTTTGTCGTAATAAAAAGGGAGATGGGGAGATGTTTTGGTTGAAATGAAGAAAATTGAAAAACAATTGAGAAAATGAAATGCAAAACACAGTTCTTTGATCTGAGTAACCAGACATTGGTATCACCAATATCACTGTTTGCGTTTAAAGGGGAAAAGACTGATAATCATAAATCCCATGGACGAATTTCGGGCCCAGTAGGTTGGGACTAAAAATCCTCGCTGGAACGTCCTGAGACTTAAAAAAACAAAAAGGGATGAAAAGTGGAAAGTTGAAAAGTTACGTTTTGATGAAAAATGGCAAGGTGTGAATTCATGAATGCGTGAATATAGAGAACTGATATGTTTGTAGGTACCATCACTGGAAACCTTCACGATACTTCACTTATCCATTAGGGGTAACCTAGGGGTTTAAAAGGCTTGTTAAACGTGCTAAGTGTAATCGTCGACCCTCACGTAATCAAGGGATTATGTTAGAGTAGTTAGAGTAAAAAGATCATCACAAGAAAAGTTTCTTGAGTTTATTGCTAAGGGACTAGCAATATGTAAGTTTGGGGATGTGATAGGTGTCAAATATTAGTCATGTTAACCCCTTAACTCACTATTGTTACGTTCTTTCATTCCATTATTTGGTATTTTTATGATGTCTGTGT